>CM056957.1:16746077-16766077 GCA_029856935.1 Cyclocarya paliurus | reverse complement strand
ACAGTAGATTCATCAAAAGAACCAGAAATATAATCAAACATAGCTGATAGCGAAGTCACAAGTGACATAAGGCTATAGCATTACATCATTTCCTTAGTTACTATAGACAAGATACAGGGAGGGCATTCTGCAAAACCATAGAGATCATCTACACAATCAAATGCCTCTTTTGCTAGGTGATGAGCTGCCATGTTAGCTTCTCTGTAGGCATGTGAAGCAGTCCATTAGGCATAGTTTCCAGAAGCTGTCGAGCTCTCTTATGAGGCAGCCTCCCAAACTCCAATTCAAACCACCACTTTGTACCAAATCCACAACTTGCTTGGAGTCTCCTTCTAGACAAATCTTCTGGTGTTCCATTTCTTTACATAGGCTTGTAGCCAATAGAAGTCCATAGGCTTTAGCATCAAAAGAAGAACCCCTAAAAGGCCTGTTAGCACGAAGTGTGCCTATAACTTGTCCAAACTGATCCCTAATTATGACTCCTATTCCAATCTTCCCTTCGGTTGCCTTAATAGCCGCACTCCAGCTGACTTTATACCAATTATCATCAGGTTTAGTCCATAAATGAATACCAGCAGGGAGTTGGATACTAGCTGCCCGTTCCTTCTCCCCTATAAGCAAACAGTTCTGCAATGACCAAGCTACATACCAATGTTGGGTGCTTAAAAAGTTTGTTATGGATAATTTCATTCCTCCTTGTCCATATGCTCCTTAGGATGGCTGCTACCTCAAGTTCTGTGGCATTAAGAATCTCAACCATTTTTTTACCATATTTCAAAGAAATTCTCACTCTGGAAGCTCATCTTTTGCACTCGTTTTGCACTTTGAGTCCATACATCTTGGGCTGCAGAACATCCCCATAGTGCATGATCACTTGTTTCAGGTTGCTGCTAACAAATTGGACATGAGCTATGTTCCAATATTTTCCTTCTTCTCAGATTTGCTTAAGTGGGGAGGGCATCATTACATGCTCTCCATAAGAACATCTTGGTAGCTGGTGGGACCTATAAAGCCATAGTTTTTTCCAATTCAGTGTTTCTCGTGCTCTTCTTGATGTTTCCCCTTCAGGTGCCCGTTCCAACTCCTTGTAGAGATGATATCCACTTTTCACAGTGTATATGCCATTGCTCGTCAATTGCCATACCATCTTGTCTTCCCTTCCTCCTATGCTAATGGGAATTTCTGTAATTGCTTGACACTCCTGCATGGAAAAAAGCTCTTGGAGAAGCGGTGCCTTCCACTTTTTCATGTCGTGGTCAATGAGGTCACTGACCTGTTCATACCTGCAATCATTGTTTCTAGGTGACTGAATTTTATAAGAAGGCAATGAGGGAATCCAATTTTCAGTCCACATGTTAACTCTAGAACCATTCCCAACTCTCCACATTAGACCTTTTTTAAGTAATTGTAAACCTGCATAAAGGCCACTCCACACCAGAGAAGGGCCTGACCCCATTCTAGCTGACAACAAGTCACTTTTGTTGAAGTACTTTTGCTTGAAAACCTTGGCCACCAGGAAGGTTGGATTGTGTAGGATCCTCCATCCTTACTTGGATAGGAAAGCCAGATTAAAAGTTTTAAAATCTCGAAACCCAAGACCTCCTGAAGTTTTACTAGAGCTGAGTTGTTTCCAGTTAACCCAATGAATCTTCGAGCTTTCCTCATTATATCCCCACTAGAATTTCCTTAGCAACTGGTTTAGCTTCTTTGTTATTGAGAATGGTAGCAGGAACATACCCATTGCATAAACAAGAAAAGCTTGAAGTACAGTTTTGAGAAGGATTTCCTTTCCTGCAGTGGATAGAAACTTGGTTTTCCAGTTAGTCATTCAAGCCCATGTTCTGTCCAAATGTGAATGAAAAGCAGCTATTCTGGATATGCCAATCAAAGTAGGAAGTCCCAAATACTTGTCAAAGGTGCCAGAGGATTTTACTTCTACCAATTGCAGGACCTGTAACTTAGTTGCCTGCTGTGTGTTCTTACTAAAAAAATAGATGATATGTCTTTATTCAGTGCTTGTCCCGAGGCCTTCTCATATAGATCAAGAATGTTGAGAATACAAGTGATCTGTGCTATGGTTGCTTGACAGAAGAGGATGCTATCATCTGCAAAAAAAAAGATGATTGACTTTTACTGGACCTCTTCCAATAGGAACTGGATTTAATTGACCATTTCTTTCAGCTCGATGTAGCAATGAAGTGAGACTTTCAGCATAGAGGATGAACAAGTATGGTGATATTGGGTCCTCTTGTCTTAGGCCCCTTGGGGGTAGAAACTTTCTTTGTGGTTCACCATTAACCAAAATGGCATAGGAGACTGATTTAAGACAGCATTGTATGAGATGAATCCAGTGGAGAGGGAACTCCATCTTAGCCATAATTGCTTCCACAAAATTCTATTATACTCTATCATAAGCCTTACTCATATCGACTTTCAAAGCCATGTAGCCTCTTTTTCCTTTCATTCTTGAATTCATTGTATGGAGTACCTCATATGCAACTAGTGTGTTATCTGTAATTAGATGTCCAAGGACAAATGCACTTTGGTTCCATGAGATGAGATTGGGAAGGATGATTGATTACGCCCAAAACATAACGCGGTAGTTGTAACACAGTTTTGGGGTGTTGATTCCACAGGGAAATAGATTAAAGAAAATACAACAAATAATAAAAATAACTAAAGGAAAATAATTAATGATCAATAAGAGAAAATTGATTTTAATGTGATTTAGCAAGTAAAATTACAAAGATAAAAATTAAGATCACTGAAATTATAAATAGTAAAGCATCAGGAATTCTTTGCACAAATTGGATATTTCTAATTATTCTTGATTCAATAAATTACACAATTGGAGATTTATTCAAAGTCCCCAATTGGAAGATATAGAATTAAAAATCATTTTAATCGAAAAATAATTATTTGATAAATCATTCACTACTTTTTAAAACTCTGTAAATTATCATCCTTATTGACAAAACCCAGCGACAACAATATACCCAATGGGCAATATTGCAGCAAGGAATTAAATCAATAAAGACAATGAATTAATCCAAACATAATCAAGGATCTTAACCATTCTATAGAAAAAGCATGACTGAATCTATGAAGGGAATCAATTCCTAGATTATTTGGAGATAAGAAAATACCATAAATAATTAGTGAATGATAAACAAGAATTTGCATTAATAAAGAATAATCGCATGAATCAAAAATAAATTAAAAACACCCTCAATTGTGCAAGTTCATCCCTAGTTTTACTTAAGGACTTAGCTGTCCATTTCAAGAACAACAGAAATTCTCAAAACAAACACTGAGTCCGAAACTCTCTCTCCAATTCCTCTCCAAAGTCTGATAAAATCTCATGCCTTGCTTCATCCATTTACAAGCCTTATATAGGCTTCAAATAACACTGTGCTGCAACCATCATTAATGCCAGGTCTTGATGTTTCCCACTAATAGCCGAAAGTTTGCATCTCATTTCCAGCGCTCAACCACTCCACTCAATTCTTATTGTGCCTTGTCGTTTGTTTTTTTTTATTTCTTTTTATTTTTCATCCCTTCTTTCTGCATGCGTGGTCATTTCTTCCCCAGCTGCATTTTACTCCACTAAGCAAACTCTCTCTTTTTTATTCTAGAAACATCTCCCACGAATCATGCCACTACTCTGGTTGCTCTTTTCTGCATGCCCCTGTTTATTCCAGTGAAAGCCAACTGTCCGAAGGCTTCCTCTTCTTTTCTTTATTTTTTTTATTCTTCCATCGAGCTTGTCCATCATTTTGTCACCCAGTATCGACCGAGAGCTTTTCTTTTCTTTCCTCTTCATTTTGTTTTATTCCTCTACTAAGCCGAATGGTCCTGGTTCTTTTATCATCATTTTATTTATTTATTTATTCTTTTCTTTTCTTTCCTCTTCAGCTCGCATCCACCGAAAACATTTGTTGTTCACTGTGTTTGTCAACTGGCTGGCCTCGTGCTGGTTTGGTGGTGCATGGTGCAGTGCTTTGCCGAAGGTGGAGGTTACGTGAACTGCCATGGAGGTCAATTGGGTCGTGCGTGTTGGGCTTCATTGGGTGATGGAGGCTTGATCTCCGGCATCCTCTGTTGCTGCTGGAGGAGACTGGGCATGGCTGTGGTGCAGTGCATGGAAGCTTGATGCTTTGGTGATGGTGTGCATGCGTAGCTCGGCATGTGTTTCGTCTAGGTGCAGTGTGGTGGCTTCGGAGGAGACTGAACAGTCCAGGCAACGGTTCTTGGCCACGTATGGAGGTGGTCATGCTAGAATGGTGGTTCCGTGAAGGAGCCTGTGTAACATCCCGGATTTTAGTGTATTTTTAATGAATGATTTATTTAATTTATTTTGTGATTATTTATCTTGTTTTAAAATTTTGAGAGTTTTTAAATATTATTTCTTAATATTTTATGTTGTAAAAATTATTTTTTTATGTGCTTTTTAGATTTTATTTACTATTTTGGCATTTAATATGATTTTTAATTTTAATTGATTTATTTTTGGGTTTTTAATTTTTATTATTGCATTTAAAATATTTCACTGCGTCTGGTTTATTTTATTTGGCTTCCGATTTTAATTTCATCTCCGTTGAATTTTTCGGGACCCAGCTTGAAAGACTGGATCTTCCTTTTTCCCCTCTTCTTTTTCTTTTCTTTCCTTTTTCTTCTTTTTTTTTTCTTTTCCCCCCCAGTTTTTCCCGTGCGAGCCGACCCTTTCTCTCTCTTCTCTCTCCTCTCTCCACCGTTGTTTTGGGTTCACTGTCGCCGCGCCGCCTCCCGGCCGCCGTGCACTACACTGCCGACACTAGCCCCTTCCCCGTCCGCCGGCGAGTCTACCCTACCAATAACTGGCCGGCTAACGCCGCCACGAGCCGATCGAACCCGCGGTGGGTTTTTCCCCATTCCGCTGCCGTCCGGCCACCTCCGGCTACCATTTCTTCACCACATCTTCACCGGCCCAATACCAAGCTTTTTCACCCAAACCCGGCCTCAATCCATCGCCGGAGCCGCCCGTGCGAGCATCACTTCTGATTCGAACATTCCGGCCTTAAACCGCCTGTTTCCGCCACTATTCTCGGCCAACCACCACCACCATTAGATTCACCACCTTCCATAGGCCCTACCCTATCAATTTCGAGTCTTCGTTTGAACCCATGTAAAATTCTAATTTCACTGCATTTCGGCCAGTGTTTTTACACTGTGTGAATTTGCTGTTTTGGCGATTTCCTGTGCCTCGAAACCTTCATAAAATTGTTTTAAAGCGCTGTAAGTATTTCCTAAACAATTTTTTGAGATTTAATTATATTTTTGCAATTAACTGCTATATTTATATATATATGTATCCTGGTTGGTTCCGGACTGAGTCCGATGAGTTCGGGGGTGGATGGATAGATCGGAGTAATTGTTGTGTGTGATTATTGGTGATTGGATTAATTATTGGAGATTGGTTATGTTGTGGTTTGGATTGGTTATTGGATTTTTGGTTGGGATCTGGTTCATTGCATATTGCATGCATGATCATGTTTGTAAATTGAAAACTGGTTTCGTGTATTGCATTCATGTTCATGTGGTTATCTTGAAAACTGGGTTTTCATGTGTTGACTGGATTTGTGGGTGCGTGTGTATCAAGACCCCAAGCCGAGATGGGGCATTATCTCGGTGGAGCTCCTCTGGTCACTCGGGAGCGGAATATACTGAGTGACGTCCCCTGGGTTGTCGCCGGGCGACAACGGGATCGGACGTTGGACGTGCCGACTCCGTGGCCCTTCTGCTGGCGGGGGCTAGAGGATGACCTGGCCACAAACGCACCGGGTGCGGAACTGAGCATCTTTCGTAAAGTAGCCAGGACGTGCGGATGGTCCTTAGGGGAGACCATGGTGCATATGGTTAATTGGAATAATTGGAAATTAGCTGTTTTCTGGAAAAATAGCGTGAATATGTTTTTGTGTATCATTTTCTGGGAAAATGATAGATAATGATTTTGTGTGCCATTTTCTGGGAAAATGGTGGAATTGATTTTATTGGAAATGATTTTGTGCCAAAGAGATTTTTGGCGTGTGTTGCATTATTGCATATTGCATCATGGGCATGCATGGTTAGTTGTTTAGATATGATTTTATCTCAGGACTTGGTTAGGTTATAACTTACCTGCGGTACCATTTCATGGTACTGCAGACTTTGTTGATGATACAGATGCCGAGCCTGAGGATCTGGCTCCGCCGGAGGAGTGATCTGGGATCACTCATGCTGTAGCTTTTATTTTCAGACTTGTATTTATTTTTGGGACTTGGCTTTGATTTTAAGGTATTTGTATTTTGGATATTTGTATTAACTAAAATTCTGGTACTAGTTGACTTTATTACCTTCCGCTGTGTTTTTAATTGTGCACTGTTTATTTGTTGCACACACTTGACACTTGTCGTTGGGATGCGTGACCGGGTTGTCATCATCCTGACGTCACGATTCCCGAGGCTTTTTGTGCGTGGGAGTCGGGGCGTCACAGCTTGAAGGCATGCATAGAGTCTGCGTGCACTAGTAGAGGCTGGACGGAGGTTGAAGATGACGAAAACGACTTGTTGTTTTTTTCTAACGGCTAAACGACAAGTCGTTTAGCAGATGGGAGTTATAACTTCAACGGGAAAAACGACATGTTGTTTTGGTTTGCCAACCAAACGACATGTCATTTAGTCTGCACTGAAAAACAGAAAAAAAAATTAAAATTAAATTAAATAAAATTAAATAAAAAGTTAAATAAAATAAAACAGACAGAATAAAAATAATAATTATTAAATAAACAAAAATAAAACTAGAAAAAGAAAATAAATAAATAAATAAAGATAAAATAAAACTTGACTAAAATATTAAAAGTGTGTTGTGCATGTGAATAATTATTGTACAATTAAATCACAAGTTATAAAAATAAGCATAAACTATGCTTTTAATCAATTTAAATCACAACTTGGGTTTATTCCTTTTAACCATTTTTTTCATCTAAAATCAATGATAAAATAATAAAATAATTAAAAATATATTGATTTTAAATGTATAAAATATGCAATAATGCAGCTCAATCACACCCCCCAACTAACCTTTTGCTAGTCTCTGAGCAAAATAGTGAAAATTAATATAGATGAATATTGCATAAAGCTCAAAATCCAAACAAAAGCAATCAAACATAATAATGAATTCTCACAAAATGCAACACATGACTATCAACCCACATGAGCTATATCCACCAAGACTGTCTCAACAATCTTTTACAAAGAATTGGAGAAAATATCTTTGAACACAGATGTGTGTATATAGACTGTGTGTTCTTCATTACTAGCCAGGATTTGTCCTAGGATTTTTCAACTTTAAGATTAATCATTGCTGATTCTAACTATCTCAAAGCCCAAGGGACTAGCAGTTTTCACGCCAACTCTGTTTAAAAGTTGAACACTCAACCCCCAAAATTTGGGTAACTGTTTCTAGCCCTTTCCTTAGGAAAGCTTCATACGCTTCATCCTTTATTACATTTTTTTTTTTTTAAGACTGATTCGAAACAGTGGGGAATCAAACCTAGGACTGTGCGCCTAACCCACACATTCCCAAGTTCGCCTTTACCATTGAGGCGGATCCGTGATGGATTTTTTTTTTTAGTAAAAGGCTCGGTAGTCCTGCAGTTTACTTCTCCTGTGTTAAATCAATGACAGTAATGAAGAACACTAATAGTGTAAGCATGTGCAAAATGTCCTTCAAGATTTTCCCTTCATTATATATAAGTCATGCCAAGTCTATCTCAATAAATATAGCACCCTGGTGTTTCAAGTCACACATCAAACAAAATATGATCATCAGAAATTATGTTTTATGCTCAGGGTTGAAAATAAATCTTCATAAAAATAATCCCGCTCAACTACACCACCAAGATGCTCAAATTTCACAAAATGAAAGAATAAAGTGTGTGTCAATTATGTGTATATCAGTTCATATTGCATTAAGACAAAAAAATCACATGCACAGACACTAATTTTTTTTTTTCAAGTGAAACAAAAACAGAAAAGAAATGACTTATTCAAAAATGGGTTTTCTTAGACTCAATATCCCTAAAGAAATACCGTCAAACAAATAGGATAACAGGCAAGATAACTACTTTGCCAAAGCGGACACTTGCGATCATTGTGCAATCGCGTGTCGGTATCACTTCATCATGCCAGGAAATCCTAGATGCTGACATGGATTTTTTGTTTTTTATTAGTCACAGAGTTCCAACAAGCATTTTAAAAATTGAATTTGCACCACCACCCCCCAACTTAAATGAAACATTTTCCTAAATGTTTTTTAAAAAAATCAAAATTAACTGGGGAGTAGCTAAAATTGGTAGAATACACCTGAAGAGTGACATGGGTATCTCGCTAAACACTAAAATTTGTAACCTGAAATGACAAAATGAAAATAACCTGCAAACAAAAACAAAGAAAGCAACAACAAACAAAAAGGAAAAGAAAGAAAATAAGAGGATACAAAAACAAAACAAATAAAAACATACCTTAGGTGTGGTCAAGGTTGATAGATTGGATCCATAAGTGGAATGTCTTCCACTTCCAGAATTTGTCTATCAATTAACACTTTAAATTTACTTTAAAGATCCGACCATCCTTAGGATCTTCTATTTCTACCGCCCCATTTGTAAAAATATTTTTTATTACAAAAGGGCCAGTCCACCTAGACCAAAGTTTGCCTAGATGCTTATGGAGTCTAGAATCATATAAGAGTACTTGATCATTAGGTTTAAACGTTTTTCGTAAAATATTTTTATCATGAAATGCTTTCATTTTAGCCTTATAGATTCTAGAGTTCTCATAAGCATCGTTTCTTAATTCTTCTAACTCGGTCAACTGAAATTTTCTAAGCTTACCTGCTTCTCCCATGTTAAAATTGAAATGCTTGATAGCCCAATAAGCTCAATGCTCAAGCTCCACAGGTAAGTGACAAGGCTTTCCAAAAATAAGCCTATAAGGTGACATGCCTAAGGGAGTTTTAAAAGCTGTACGGTAGGTCCAAAGCACATCAATTAGTCTCAAAGACCAATCTTTACGATCTGGGTTGACCTTTTTTCTAAAATTTGCTTAATTTCCCTGTTTGCAAGTTCTATCTGTCCACTAGTCTGGGGGTGATAGGCAGTAGAAATTTTATGAACAACCCCATACTTTTTCATCAAAGTCTCAAATGAACGGTTACAAAAATGTGTGCCCCGGTCACTAATGATAGCACGTGGTGTACCAAAACGAGATAACACATTCTCTTTGAGGAATTTAATAACCATCCCATTATCATTGCTCCTGCAAGCTGCTGCCTCTACCCATTTTGACACATAATCTATTGCCACAATAATATATTGATATCCAAAAGAAGGAGGAAATGGTCCCATAAAATCAATGCCCCAACAATCAAAAATTTCAATCACTAAGATTGGGTTTAAGGGCATCATATTACGACGGGACAAAGCTCTGAGCTTTTGACACCTTTCGCATGAGCGACAATAGATATTTGTGTCTTTAAACAAGGTGGGCCAATAAAATCCACACTGCAGAATTTTTGCAACGATTTTTTTCATTGAAAAATGGCCTCCACAAGCTTGAGAGTGACAAAATTCTAAGACACTAGTAATCTCCTCATCAAGGATACAACGCCTTATAATTTGGTCAGGGCAATATTTGAAGAGAAAAGGTTCATCCCAATAGAAATTTCGTACCTCAATCATGAACTTCCTCTTGTCTTGCGCATTCCAATCTGCTAGTATCTCGTCTGCAACTAAATAATTTACAATATGAGCAAACCATGGTAAAGAAGTAATAGAGAATAAATGTTCATCTGGAAAATCATCCCTAATTGGCATGTGATCGGTGGTGTCTTCAAAAGTGAGCCTTGAGAGATGGTCGGCCACTACGTTTTCAACTCCCTTCTTATCTTTGATAGTGATGTCAAATTCTTACAGAAGTAAAATCCACTGTATTAACCGCGCTTTAGCATCTTTCTTTGTAAAAAGATACTTAAGGGCTGCATGATCTATGAAAATAATAATAGGAGAACCAATCAAGTAAGCATGAAGTTTATCCAAAGCAAACACTACAGCTAGCAACTCTTTTTCAGTAGTTGAGTAGTTCATTTGAGCATTATTTAGAGTTCTACTAGCATAGTAAATGACATAGGGTTTCCCTTCCTTTCGCTGTCCAAGGACAGCACCAACAACATAATCACTGGCATCGTACATAATCTCAAAAGGTAAAGTCCAATCAGGTGGTTGCATTATGGGTGCTGAGGTAAGCTTACCAATCAGCGTTTCAAATGCCTCTTGACAGGCTTGTGTCCACTCAAATGGGGTATCTTTAGCTAAGAGGTTACATAGTGGTCTAGATATGGCAAAAAAATTCTGTATGAACCTCCTATAAAAACCCGCATGACCAAGAAGGGATCTCACATCTTTTACTGTCTTTGGTGTAGGCAACTTAGAAATTAATTCAATCTTAGATTGATCAACCTTTATCCCCTTGGAAGAAATAATGTGCCCTAAGACAATACCTAAAGGTACCATAAAGTGGCATTTTTCCCAATTTAAAACTAGTTCCTTCTCCTCACAACGGGTCAATACTTTCTTCAAATTCAATAAGCATGTATCAAAAGAAGATCCAAAAACAGTCAAGTCATCCATGCTATTTTCAACCATGTCACTGAAAATGCTCATCATGCAACGTTGAAAAGTAGCAGGTGCATTACACAATTCAAATGACATCCTACGAAATGCATAAGTACCAAAAGGACAAGTGAAAGTGGTTTTATCCTGGTCTTCTAATGCAATTTCAATTTGGTAATAACCAAAATAACCATCCAAGAAGCAATAGAAAGAGTGACCAGCCACAGGCTCAAGAATTTGATCAATGAAGGGGAGAGGAAAATGATCTTTTCGGGTGGTAGCATTCAATTTCCTGTAATCAATGCACATTCGCCACCCAGTCACAAGTTTTGTAGGGACTAATTCTCCCAGGTTATTCTTCACCACGGTAACTCCTGACTTTTTAGGAACAACCTATGTAGGACTTACCCATTAACTATCAGCAATTGGATATATGATTCCTGCATCTAGTAGTTTCAACAGTTCATTCTTCACCACTTCTTTCATAGTGGGATTAAGCCTACGTTGGGAGTCTCTACGAGGGCTAGTTCCTTCCTCTAGATTGATTTTGTGAGAACAGACCAGGGGACTAACACCTTTTATATCAGCAATGCTCCAACCTAAGGCTGGCTTATGTTCTCTTAGGATCTGAATTAATTTCTCACCTTGAAACTCAGATAATTCAGATGAGATAATAACAGGAAAAGTATCACCTGGACCAAGGAAAGCATGTTTTAAACCCTTAGGTAGAGGCTTCAATTCCACTTTGGGTACTTCCACACTTGAAGGGATTTGTTTTTCACCTTTCTCAGGTAATTTCTCAAACTTCAGTTGCCATGCTCGAGTTCCATAATCCTGAATTTTATCAAAAATAGCACAAATGTCAACTAAATCAGATGGATCACTGATAGAATCAAATTCAGAATTAACAAGAAAATACTCAAGGGGATCAAAATCATGAGTTGTAGAAACTCCCCTATCCACGAGTGAGTCAATCATGTATGTCTCGTGGCTCTCATCATCGTCTTCTGGTTGTTTCGCAATATGGAAGACATTTACCTCAAGGGTCATGTTTCCAAAAGATAGTTTCATCAACCCATTCCTGCAGTTTATAAGTGCATTAGCCGTAGCAAGGAAATGTCTACCTAAAATTAAAGGAATTTTAGAAGTAGTGTCAACGACAGAGGTAGTGTCCAAAATTAAGAAATCAATAGGATAATAAAATTTGTCAATTTGAATTAGAACATCCTCTACAACCCCCCAAGGTACTTTGACTGAACGGTCAACCAATTGTAATACCACAGTGGTTGGTTTGATTTCTCCCAACCCCAACTGCAAATAAATAGAATATGGCATTAGATTTATGCTAGCTCCTAAATCTAGCAAAGCTTGGCCAAACTCGTGATCTCCAATAGTGCAGGCAATGGTTGGACAGCCAGGATCCTTGTACTTGGGAGGAATCCGCTGCTCAATTAAAGCACTAACTTGCTCTGTCAGGAATGCTGTTTTCTTTACATGGTGCTTCCTCTTAACTGTACACAAGTCCTTGAGAACTTTTGCATACGTAGGAACTTGTTTAATGACGTGTAAAAGAGAAATATTGATTTTTACCTGTCTTAGATTCTCTAAGATTTCATTGTTAGCATCTAGAGTCCGTTTGCTTGATTTTAAAGCTTCAGGGAATGGTACCTTAACATGACTCTTTGTCACTTCAGATTCCTTGGGTAGCTCGGCATTATCTTGATCCTTTTCCACATCCTCTGATTTGTTTGTTGGTATGTGTAATGACTTACCGTTTCGTGTTACAATGGCATTCACATCCTTCAAATTCTCCTGTGCCATGTGTTGACCATGGGGGCGGACTGGGTTTGAGAAGGGAATTTACCTCGCTCATTCACACTTAAGGAGCTCATCAATTTGGACACTTGGCTCTTTATTTCTTTATTTTCTTCCACAACCTGCGTAATCAAGGATTCAAACTTTTGGTTAGTCTTACCCTGTGCTTCGATAAAAGCATGCAAAGTGTCTTCTAAAGGACTCCTAGAGGATGAAGGTGCATGATATGGTGTAGGATATAATCTGGGGGGTTGTGCAGGCTGCTAGTTTTTAGACTTCCAGCTAAAATTGGGATGATTGCGCCACTTCGGGTTATAGATATCAGAGTAAGGTGTAAAAGGCTTCTTGTACATACCTAAGGCATTACATTGTTCCCCATACATCCCTTTCATCTCAACAAATATTGGACATTCTTGGGCGAGGTGATCTACCCCGCCACACACAAAGCATGGTCCAAAAGACTTTGCATGATTAGCCACGTGTGTTGGCTTTAAATCTTTAGTCTTTAACACATCTAGCTCCCTAGTGAGCATCTCAACCTTAGCCTTTAGGCTATCTTCTTCTCTGAGATGGTAAATTCCATCACCATTTGGATTTCCTGCAAGTCGTGATCTATTTGTGCTTTCAGTAGCATTAGGTCCAGTCCAAGTGTGAGCTTTTTCAGAAAGCTCATTGAGGTATTCTATGGCCTCATCAGGATCTTTCTGTAAGAATGCACCATTACACATTATCTCCACAAATTGGCACTCTCTAGGTGTAAGTCCCTCATAAAAATAGCTCACTAAGCGCCAATTCTCATACCCATGGTGAGGACACATACTCAACAACTCTTTAAATCTCTCCCAAGACTGATACAAAGTCTCACTGTCCTTTTGTGCAAAGGTGGAGATTTGTCTTTTTAAAGCATTGGTCTTATGTTGGGAAAAATGTTTATTAAAGAAGACCTGATTCATCTCATTCCACGACCCAATAGATCGGGGTCTCAGCGAGTATAGCCAACTCTTAGCTCTATCCTTCAAAGAGAAAGGAAAGAACTTAAGTCTCACAACGTCATCAGTTACATTTTAACTATGAAAAGTCGTAACTACTTCCTCAAACTCCCTAACGTGCACATAAGGATTTTCATTTTCCAAGCCATGAAAAGTAGGGAGTAACTGTATCATCCCTAGTTTAAAATCCAATTGGCGAGTATTAGCAGGAAACATGATGCATGATGGTGTGACTGTACGTGTAGGGTGGAGATAATCCTGAAGAGTCCTTGTAACACCCTGCTCCTTCCTCTCTTCTGACGTAAGCAATTACGTCAGATGTGTCAGCCTGTTCACTCCCCTCTCTAGTGTCTAAGAGCCCCATTACGTGTGCCAGATCCCGATGGCTTGTTTTTAAAGATACTACGTAATTTATAAAGCTAGTTTTGTGTTTTAAAGTAATGTGTATTTTTATATGGAAGATTCCTATCACTATCTAAATAAAAAATATTTTAAATAACTCAATTATAATATCTTTGAAGAGCTCCAAAAATATTATAATTGTAGGGAATCATTTTATATAAATGATTCCAGTTATTTAAAATATTAGGTGATTTAAATAATGATGGAATCTTTATTTATTTAATAGTTTTACCCTTTTAAATATTTTAAGTGAGACTTCATCATTTTATAAATGATGAGGAAATATTATTTTATAAATGATGAGGAAATATTATTTTAAATAATATTCTATCTTAATTCCTCTTAGTGCTTTTAAATAAGTTAGCTTTTATGCATTTTCAAATCAGTATTTAAGGGTCATCGTAGACCATTTTTATAGAACCCCAGATGTCGGGTTTTAGGATAAAACCCCAGCCCCTCTCTCTTTCTCCCTCACTTTTCCCCCAGCCCTCTCTCTCCTCTCTCCCTCTCGGCTTGCGACGTACGCGGCCTCCCTCTCACGCCCGAATGCCTCCAGCCCCAGCCCGGCGCCGCCGTGCGCCGGCGTGCCACACGACCACCACCACTGGCACCGCCTCCCTCCGGCGAGTCCAACCATACCGGCCATGCCTCCCCACGCTCTCTCCTCCTCCTCCCACGGCGATGCAAGCCCGAACGGCCTTAGTGGCCGGTCCGCCGCCGTGCGCCGTCCCCCAGCGCCACCATCACTAGGGTAGCTTCCCTAGCCACTGACCGGTCTCCCCCCTTGATCTCGGCCTCTCTCTCCCCGCCGGTAGCGACCATGCACGAGCTTAGGCTCCTCCATGCACGGGTTCACTGTGCGAGCCCCTAGCGCCGCCGTGCGTGGCCACCTCGACCACCGGCCACCACCACGAGACTCCTGAGGTCTCCCCCTTCCTCCTCTAGTAAACCCACGGCCAATAGGCCTCTCCTCCGCCTCTCGGTGTCTCCTGTAGTGGTGCACGGGTTTGCCCCGATCCGCCGCCACCCACGGCGAACAACCACCCTAGCCGGCATCCTTAGGCCACCACGAGTCCAACGGTACCACCCACGGCCCAGCACTCTCCCACGGCTTCTCCTCCCTCACAGTGCACGGCCAGCCACTGTAGACCACTGTGCCGACCGCCACCGAGCCTCCACGGCTCCACTAGCAACCTCCCCTAGCCTAGCCTAAGCTTAAACCACCACTTTATGTGGTGGGTAATCACTGCACGTGATGGACAGTCACTGCGCGTGACTGACCACCACTATACACGGCAAGATCCGCCGTGATACGCTCATTGCCATCATCATCAAGGTCACCGTAGGCCCTTCCAAGACCACACCTAGCTATCCAAACACTTAAATAGTCACTGTACGCGGTGTAGCCACCCTGTACGCTCCTCCGGCGTATTCGCTGTAGCGGTCAACGAGCGACGCACGGGTTATCCCGTCGATGGTATAATTCTCTATCCCTGGCTATTTATGTTAGATGCTAGCTAGTTGACTAGGTTGTGGACTATGCTGCTAGTATTATAGGACTGCTGTGTGGTATGATGGTGATGTGATGGGCTGTGATGTGAAGTGTTGGGTGTATTGGGTTGTGTGCTATGGAGTATTGTGGACTGTGCTGTTGGTATTGTGGACTGTGCTGTGTAGTGTTGGAAACTGTGTTGTGAAGTGTGGTTGTAGTGCATGTGCGGTAATAATGACGCGGTGTAGTGCTTTGAGTGGAGTACACGTAGGGTGTACTCCATGTGGTGGAGCGATGCACCATATGGCGTATATGCCGTATTGGTGACGTAGTGGAGTGTCGTAAATGGAGTATATGTGGGATGTACTCCATGTGGTGAGATGATGCACCGTATGACATGTATGTCATAGCAGTGACGTGGCGTAGTGTTGTGAATGGAGTGTACTCCATGTTGTGTGACGATGCACCGTACGGCATATGTGCCGTATTGGTGACGTGGCGTAGTGTTGTGAATGGAGTAAACGAGGGGTGTACTCCATATTGTGAGATGATGCGCCATATGGCGTGTGTGCCATAATGGTGATGTGGCGTAGTTCTGTTAATGGAGTATACGCGAGGTATACTCCATGTGGTGAGACGATACACCGTATGGCGTGTGTGCCATAATGGTGATGTGGCGTAGTTCTGTTAATGGAGTATACGCGAGGTATACTCCATGTTGTGAGACGTTGCACCATATGGCGTATATGCCATAGTGGTGATGTGGCATAGTTCTATGAGTAGAGTATACGCGGAATATACTCTATGTGGTAAGTGCTGCACCGTATGGCGTGTATGCCATAACGGTACGTGGTGTAGTTCTGTGAATGGAGTACACGAGGAGTGTATTCTATGTTGTGAGACGATGCACCGTATGGCATGTAGGCCATAGCGGTGATGTGGCGTAGTGTTGTGAAGGGAGTATATATGGAGTGTACTCCCTGAGGTGCAGCGATACACTGTATGGCGTGTCGCAAGGATGAGGATGATTGCGTAGTTGTTAAGGGAAGAACTTGGCGTATGGTGTCGGGAACTACGGAACAGTGTCCCGAAGTGTGAGGTACGGCCTGTAGTCCAAGGCGACGAGTGTTGCCATATGATTGGTTTATGACCGGGAATAAGTGCGAAGTAGCTAAGAAGTATCAGAGCAGTGCAGCGGAAGCATGATTGGGCAACGTCATGAAGTGACGTGGTCCATCATAGAGTTGCGCTGTGATGACCTAAGATGTAGGTAAGGTGATGTGACAAGGTCATGGTGTAGCTTGGGAACAGTCTCGAGCTATATGGCGTGACGTAAAGTGTGGTTATGAACAGAGTCCCATCGTGTCAACAGTTGGGATAAACTGTAATGAGGGCCGGGTAGCACGAAGAGTCGTGCTAGCCGGGTATGAGAAGGTTGGTAACGGAGTATGGCGTTCGCCATACGAATTCGTGACCAATGTATTAAATGATGGTCTTAAGAGATAAAGGGTAAAGTACGTGAGTTGTCTGGTTAGACACATGTGCCAGACGGATTTACCGTATATAATGGGTAATCTGTCCTATGTATGATGACACGGTACCTAAGCCTCGAAGTGGCTTGGAGCCGTGTGATGTGTACCGATGGTCATGAGAAGTAGAATGAGCTAAGATGCATGAAGGTGAGGATGAAGGTACTGTCTAAGAATGGGATGCATGACTTAGTCGGTCTAAGTCATGCATCAGAATGTGGTTAATAAGAAGAACAGGGCAAAGGTCCTAGTGTTTAATCCTAAGGTGAATCATGAGTTCACCCTAGTGAGTAAGCACTCGGAGTAGAACATTAAGGTTGAAGGAAGTAGAGACCGTAATGGGTCTCTAAGGGTTTTTATCATTGTAAGAAATGTGAAAGAGCACGGTATGGAAGGAGAGTGTTCTCTAAGTAAAGCATAGCTCTATTTCTAGTCAGTTGCTTATGCACTAGATAGAGAATAACGTTAAGGTTATGTATGCATGTAGGTTGCCATCTGACACGCATGAATGGACTGTACAGTGTGAACGGACTGTATGGTATGAAAGTAGCATGGAGTCCAGGTAAGTGTTACGTTCTCTTCTAGAGTTTTCTAAAGATATGAAAAAGTAAAAGAAATGTTTTTCCTTACGAAAGCTAAGAAAAGAAATGGTCACCCTTTTCAAGGGCAGAGGTTTTTACGAAAAGAAGAATGAAAAGTAACGCATTTAAAGTATAAGTATGTATGGCCTCCTTTGGCAGTCCCTTTTCACGCACCCAAAAGTATTAAGTGTATGCATGTGAATGGATGTCTATACGTAGTATTTATTGTATGTATTTTCAAAGAAAAGATGATGCACGAAAAGATGTTTTCGGGCTCTTGCCCCAAAAGAACGTTTTCTCAAGAAAAGAATGTTTTTTCACGAAAAGACGTTTTCCATGAAAAGATGTTTTTCCATGAAAGCACAAACAAAATGAAAAGAAAGGAAAGGCATGCTCATGCACATGAAATGAATGAAAGCCGCGACTCTTTTAGAGCCACCATGAATGAATGAACGTAAGAAAGAATGAAAGAAAGGCATGAGCGTGCATAAATGTATGAAAATATGTAACGGCCACATGAATGAATGAATGAACGAGGTACCCAAATGAATGAATGGGCAGATTGCAATGCCGGGCGGTAGTATCTGGTAGTGCACCCAGTGCTGCATCCCTGACAGAAAGGGATTCCAACCCGTAGCCACGGGCAAATCCATTGGCCCAAAAGGCCGCTAACCCCAGCACACAGGGCGTAACAGTGTGCACTGACCTATGAAAGCGATAAGAAAAGAATGTATGAATGCATGCATGGCACTCTTCAAGAAATGAAGGCAGTGACGGGGTAAAGTTTTACCAAAAGAAAAACACGTTTTAAATATGAAAACCCTCGTCTACTGATTTTTACGAAAGGAAAGAGTAACGTAAGAATGCACGGCACTCTTTAAGAAATGTAGGCACTGACGGGAGAAATGTTTTAAGAAAAGAAAACCAGTTTTAAAGAAGAAAAACCCCGTCAGTGATGTTTTCAAACGAAAGCATGTATGCATGTACGTATAGTATGTACGGAATGATGAATGCATGACTGAAAACCTATGTTTTTATATTTTAACGGTATGAAGTAATGCTTACTGAGTATTCGACTCATTTTAGTTTTTATGTGTGCCCCTCTCCCCCCTCCCCCCCCCCGCAGGAACTGAATGAGCAGTACGCTCAGGAGGGATACGGCCAAAGGAGAAGGGCACGAAAGTCTAGGCATGATGGTTTTAAATGTAAGAAAATTCCTTTTATTTTAAAGATTTATATTTTTCACTGTTTTAAACCCCAAGCCTCTTTTATTGTAAAAACACATTTTATTTTATAACGTAGAGTCTTGCATCCTGGGAAGAACAGTGAAAGGTTTTAAACTGGACCGTAATTCCCGTCGTATTTTCTAAAATATTTTGTAAAAATACCCACCACGAGGACGGGCGTTACAGTCCTAGTGGGTTGATCTCCGTGTTCACTCATTTCTTCAGGAATAGATGGATTATCAAATAAAGGATTTAAAAAATTTGATCCTGACTCTTGCACAGGCCTACAAGCAAATCTACCCAAGGCGTCTCTATATTTGTGCATGCAAGGTAACAGAATAATAAAAAAATACTATAAAAGGAAAGAAGGGGAAAAAATAATGATAATAAAATAATAATAATAATGAAGCAAGCTAAAAGAAGGAACGAAGTTACCGCCTTTACAAACTGCTGAAAAGAAAAACTATCTAGAAATTCTTCTACCGTCTCCCCGGCAATGGCCCCAAATTTGATTACGCCCAAAGCATAACGTGGTAGTTGTAGCACAGTTTTGGGGTGTCGATTCCATAGGGAGACAGATTAAAGAAAATACAACAAATAATAACAAGAACTAAAGGAAAATAATTAATGATCAATAAGAGAAAATTGATTTTAATGTGATTTAGCAAGTAAAATTACAAAGATAGAAATTAAGATCACTGAAATTATAAATAGTAAAGTATCAGGAATTCCTTGCACAAATTGGATATTTCTAATTATTCTTGATTCAATAAATTACACAATTGGAGATTTATTCAAAGTCCTCAATTGGAAGATATAGAATTAAAAACCATTTTAATCGAAAAATAATTCTTTGATAAATCATTCACTACTTTTTAAAACTCTGTGAATTATCATCCTTATTGACAAAATCAAGCGACGAAAATATACCAAGTGGGCAATATTCCAGCAAAGAATTAAATCAATAAAGACAATAAATTAATCCAAACATAATCAAGGATCTTAACCATTCTATAGAAAAAGCATGACTGAATCTATGAAGGGAATCAATTCCTAGATTATTTGGAGATAAGAAAATACCATAAATAATTAGTGAATGACAAACAAGAATTTGCATTAATAAAGAACAATCACATGAATCAAAAATAAATTAAAAACACCCTCAATTATGCAAGTTCATCCCTAGCTTTACTTAAGGACTTAGCTGTCCATTTCAAGAACAATAGAAATTCTCAAAACAAACACTGAGTCCGAAACTCTCTCTCCAATTCCTCTCCAAAGT
>CM056957.1:16373577-16741077 GCA_029856935.1 Cyclocarya paliurus | reverse complement strand
ATTTCTACGAGTTCATATCAATTTGCATCTAGGATTCCATCATGTTCATCGTCCACCAGTTTTATCACAATTTCTATAATTTTGGGGGTAAGGATAGTGGTCTCACAAGGGATGAGATTTACTTGAAATCTCAGTAAGTTGAGCAACTAACTTGCACAGAGATAAATTATGAATGAAGAATGATAAATACGAATTGCATGAAATGTAGAAAAATGTCCATGTGTCTCCCATCCAGATTCCTCAACAGTTTTAGAAAAACCTTGATGCATTTTCGCTTTTAGAGAACATTTTCACTTTCTCATTCCAAAAACATAACATTTCAAAAGAGTACATTTCATACGTTATTGCTTTCAAAAATCATAATATTTTATCGTTTATTGAAGCCATCATTAACATATGTTTGGTAGCAACATGGTCCCCTATGTACACTGTGACGCTCCCAAATACTGCTTGGGATCGGATGGATATTTGAAGCGTCGAGACATGCAACACAAGGTTACCTACCCCCGTTCATGATATATAAGACATAATGTTCTTGACATGCATATAGCATTATGCAATATTCGTAGCGGATAATTTTTTTTTAGCAATACTATGCACCAAACTTATAATATCCCAAATAATTAAAGCGTAACCATTCATACTTAATAAAATAAACATCCACGATTACAGTACGAGTCTCAGAAGACTGTAATCTCAAAATATCGGATACCTGACTCCATAATTACATTACCAAAATATACTATTGGGCCAGTTCGTTGAGTAACTCGTGTAACTCGACAACGAGGCCAAAATACTGTCCAAAAAACTAATTATGGAAGCTGTATGCTCTGCATCGTGTCTGTGTCGTCTAGTCAACTTCCTCCAGTCTACCAGTGTCCGCTCCCTGCTCTGATTCTGACACATCGCCTACCATTCGGGGAGAATGGTAGTTGGGACTACCACGGTGAGATTTGATTACAAATCTCAGCAAGTTAACAGGAAACTTCCACACAGGTTAATGATGCATGCATGGTAGTAAAATCATGAATGCATAATCAAAGTCGTAAGTAAGCATAATATAACTTGACATAACATATTATAAAATAATAAGCATAACGTGACTTGACATAACATGGCATGAGCTGACATAACTTGAACTAAAGCTGAGACTTAGCTTAACGTGACATGACATGTACGTGAACTTAAAACATAACATGGACTAACAATATAGCATGAACGTGAACATACATAATTTGAACATAAACTTGAACATAACATGAACCTGAGCATAACATAATATAAACGTGAACTTGAAACATAATGTGAACGTGAACATGACATAGCATGAATGTGAACATAACTGACATGAACGTGAGTTAGAAACATAATATGAACTTGAAATATGGCTTGAACGTGAACATACGTAACATGAATGTGAACTTGAATTCTTTACTTAACATGAACATGAACTTGAATTCTTTACATAACATGAACATGAACTTGAATTCTGACAATCAAAATGATTCCGCCAGTCGTTTCGTCAGGAATAGTGAACAATTAGAATGATTCTGCCCAACATATTCCGTCAGAGATACTCAGATAATCAAAATTATTCCATCATGAGTATTTTAAATGAGATACCCTAACAATCAGAATGATTACGCCAGGAGTATCTACATAACTGAACTTAAATTGAAACTGAAACTTAGCTTGACGTGACGTAAACTTGAAACTTGACATGAATATAAACTTGAACATAATATAACATGAAACATGACTGGAACTTGAAATAAATGAACTCGGAATCTTATTCAATAGACTTAATCATTAAAGAGACCATACGAGTGCTACACGGGTCCCCTTGACCTGTGTGTCCCTGCCGATTACTACATCACAATACAGGTATCTATACCAGCTGTGAGTGCGTTAATACGTACTTCACAGTTGTTGTGGCCCCACGTATTCTACGTGTCACAATTGTTGTGTCTCACATAATGTATGCTCCACAGTTGTTGTGGCCCCATACTTCATACTCTACAGTTGCTGTGACCCCATAAATTGTTTGTGCCACACTTGCTGTGGACACACATAAAATAAAGTTTGGCTCCGTCGGCATTAGTGTCTGGCGTGCTCCGGTGACCAGCTAGTTAGGCCCTATTGGCAACCTGTTGACTGTATTTCGTCAACTCAGGGAATTTCATACCTATTTAGACACTCCAGTATAAACAAAGGAGTTCCACTAGGATATTACCCCATCCTAGCGCTTGTGGTCATGATTGACATGAATAACTTGACAAGACTATTCTCAAGATACACAAACTGTATTCGAGACGGGATGACATGAGTGTAAGAGGACAGACATGACATACTTTGAGACATGAATATAACAGACAACATTTCATAACATGGCATACATATAACAGACAATATTTCATAACATGGCATAACATGTAACAAACTATTTCGTAACATGGCATAACATGTGACAGTGAATATTATGTGACATGATATATATGTAATAGATGGTATACGTAATGTGACATACTTGCAACAGATAGTAGCATGTGATAGAATATATTATATAACAGATAAGTATTTTGTGATAGAATAATTCGTATAATAGATAAACATGTGATGACGTGGCATGGTATGGCATATATAACAACATATGAACATAATTGTAGTTCCCTTACCCATCACACATACGCAGTAAACTGATAATAAGTTAAGAGCTAACTTACCTCGATAGTCGCGTTCTATGAGATTAAAGCGCGAAACACAAGAAACTATAAGAGGGTATTCTAAAAGTTAAAAATTTAATAACTAACAATAAGAAATGAGAAAAGAGATAACTTAAAGTAAAATTACCATTTTACCCTCTACATATGAAAAAATGACAATTTTACCCATAATTTAAGGATTTCACATTTTAATTCCAAAATTTACCAAACTTTATATTCTTCATGTAAATTTTATCCTAAACTCAAATATCAAATCAAAAAAATTTAAAACCATTCACAACCATTAAAATTCTATAAGGGCCGAAACTTATATAGGCTATCTTTCCCTTGATTTGTTGTAATTCTTTCAAATTTTAAAAACTCATAATCAAACCAAATTTTTGCAACAAATATCTTTCTATCCTAAGTTTAAAAAACACTTAAAATATCCATTAAGAAAAAGCTAATCATCAACACCAAACTTTTTGTAAAAAGACTCAAACTTTTTAACATAAAGGTAAACCCTTAAATCACAAATTTTAACCATAATAAAAACATCTCCAAGAATTCCAAGAAAAAACTAATATTACTTCTAACATATTCATAACATTATCCTAAGATCAACCATGCTTTAAATCATCAAACAAAAGTCACCAAAAATCACAAAACAACACTTGGAATTTTGGTTTTACACTTAGTTCAAAAACAGAAACTTTTCTCTCAACTAACTTTGATAAATCTCTTGATCCATGACTTAAAGACATGTGATCTTCAAACTAAAAAAATCACATGGTATAAAAAAATGTGTCCTAAAGAAGCAACCATCAAACTTAAAATCACATGGCTAAAACTCAATAAAACATGGATCTATCCCAAAAACATCAAATTTTAGGCCTAATTGAAATCCTCTTGCATAGAAAAATCATATATTTGGAAATAATATTAAATATCTTCAAAATAACATCCTAACATGCAAATAAGAGACTTAGAATCATCACATAAAAATATCAAAGCCTTTGGAGTAAGATTAAACCATGAAATATTCAAACTTTCGCAAAACAGAAACTGTTTTTCCACTTTCAGTTTTCAAGTTTCTAGATCTATGGAAATCTATCATCAAAAACTTTATTCATGCAATAAAACCTCAATTAAAATTCATAAACACATGCTAAAAACACTCCATAGAATTTTCGGACCAAGATATATCCATTAGCTTGGTCAAAAACTCCAAAACATAACATGCTCTCCAGTTTCACGCCCAGAATGACCTTTCCATGGTTAAAAATAATTTTTACCAACCAAATGAGTATGGAATGAGACGAATAAGATATCAATGGAAATTAGACTCAAATAAGAAAAACTTTTATGAAGGAGTCATCATGCAGAAATACTTACAGAGGGTAAAAAATCTCCACGAAAAAAGACCCAGAAATCTGCCCGAGAGAGCTCTTTTGAGTTTCTCTCTAAGAACGGGGCGATGAAGTGATGAAAGGAAAAAAAGGGTGCCTTGAGCCTCTATAATTCTGTTGGGGGAAGTTATGGGCTTGAATGGCCCTTTATTGGAGGTGGCTATGTGACATAAAGTGGAGAATAGAGAGGGGCAAGGACTGCCTGCAGCAGCTGTGAGATATGGAGGTTGATGGGGTGGATTTCTCCTTCACATCAAGGCACTATTGGGTGCAGCTAGTGGCAGTGGATGGTCTGACATGTGGGGGAGGAAGCTTCATCAAGAAGCTTCGCCAAGGTGGCCAAATTCGTGGGCCTTGGTGGGCTTCAACCAAGTGGGCTTCAATTTGGGGTTTAAAGGGGGTTTGGTTAGGGTTTGAGATGCTATCAAGTCCAAATCCAATTTTTGTTGGCCCAATCAAATTTACAAGGGTTAAAAGGTTGTATAATGATGTCATAAAAAGAATTTGAGAAATTAATAGCATGTGGAAGTGATTTAATCAAGTTATTAAACACAATGCTAGAAATCGGATTAAAAAGGGTTTGGAGGCCAACTTTAGGGTTTGGAAAACCGTTTAGGGTTTTGGTTTCAATCAAGTTTTTGAAGTTTCAATTGGATTCCAACCATTTAGGGTTTCACTAGGGTTGAATCCCTTTTTGATCTGGTACAAAATTGGTTGATCAGATGAAAAAAGAAAAGGTTTTCTTAGGTGGCATGATCTCACACTTTGATTCCTTCATAATCCAACTCTTGGTTCCTCTTTGTGCCAAGTGTCTAATACCATTCACTATGTGTGGCTAAGATCTTGCCAAGTGTCCAAATAAAACTTCTCTAACCTAATTTGGATATTCTACACTATCATTTTGAAAACATTGCACTAAGTGCGCTTATCGAGGTTACTATTCACTCCAAAAAATGCATAATGAACTCAGTACTGAAAAATCCTAAATGTTCATATTACCCTATAGTGAAAATCTTTTACTAAAATTCAACCCTGAAGTGCTCCTAAAAATAATTTCGCAGTTTCGAACAGGCATTTTGTCCAAAAATATGAAAATAGACTTATTGCTCCATAAAATCCTAAATAATCAACTGAGTCTAATGGCATAGGCCAAAACATATTCTAACACTTCTAAATACCTCAAATAATTAAACTCATATTTTTATCACTTTAGTGAGTGATAATACTGAGTATGTTGACAAATTAAAACATGTGCGATTGGTCGATTCATAAAAAGTTATAGGGTTTTCACAAGATTCCTAAAGTCAATAGAAATTCCATCAGTGAATTTCTAGCGGGCTGTTACATACACCATGAGCACTTTTCGGTGACCCTAGCACAACTCATGTTGGCACTACCTCATTGTTTGTAGACATCGTTTTCATTGAATTGGTAACATAACATAACATCATAACGTGTACACCCACGAGTATTAGGTGTCATAGCATATTGACTTCGCTCCAGTGTTCTTTAAATAGAATCCATTTGAAGCCCGTTGACATTTTTTGTCAATCCAGGAGTTACCACTCCATTCTTAAACACTCCAAAGTGGATAAAGGAGTTCCACTAGGATAATTCCCCATCCTAGCCTTTGGGGTCGTGACAAAAATTATTTTCATGCTAAGTTAGAAAAATGTCTTCTATGACATGTGCATATATAGCAAGCTTTTTATGTGAAATGACATTTATAGATGCAATATGCTAAAATGATAGAAATATCACATGTCATGTATGAGACATGAATGAGACATTTATCAATAAATCATAAATAATCTATCAAGGTGTAAGTTAGAGGCCAACTTACAAATTTTTGGAGTATTTGAAAAATAATGTCATAGCTGCATAAATCAAGTGTGTACTAAGTTAGGATTAATACTTCTATGGGTGAGGTCCAAAATCAAATGCTTCAAAAATGGGTATTTACAAAAATACCCCTAGACCCTCAAAAATTGCCATTAAGGCCCTAAATTTTCTAGGAGATGGCAAACGGGTGGATATATGGAAGGATAAGTGGCTCCTAACTTCCCCATCACACAAAGTCCAAACACCTAGAGGAAGTCATTGCAGATTTGCTAAAGTGAGTGACCTCATTGATCCACAACTGAAAACATGGAAGGTACCACTCATTAGGACCCTTTTCTCTCCACAGGATAGTGAAGCAATCCAAGCAGTCCCTATTAGCCTGAGTGGCCGAGAAGATAGGCTGGTATGGCAACATACACACAATAGTATGTACACGGTCAAGAGTGGATACCACCTCAACAGAGAAATAGAAAGAGCTAAGGAAGGTGAGACATCCAGCAGAAATAAGGATAAGAGCATATGGAAACACCTTTGGAAAATGAAGGTACCTCCAGCTACAAGGATGAACTATGGAGAGCCTGCAGTGAGGCTTTACCTACATTTGCTAATCTCAGTAGGAGGAAAGTAACAAAGGAAAGCTCATGCAGGATCTGTGGTCAAGAACCTGAAACTTCAGGCCATTCATTATGGGGGTGCATCACTGCCCAAGATGTCTGGAACCAAGGAGGGAAAAGGGTGCAAAAAATGTCAGTCCACAGTGATCTTTTCATAGATATTTGGAAAGAGCTTGTGCATAGACTGGAACCTGAAGACCTTGCAGAGGTGGCAGCCATCCTAAGAAGCATATGGACTAGAAGGAATGAATTTATCTATCAGGAAAAATTCAAACATCCTACGCTAGTGTACCAACAGGCAAGAGCAGAATGCATACACTACAAGGAGGCAATCAAGGAAGCACGTGAACCGAGAGCAGTGGGCAATGGAGCTCCTACAAAATGGTCCAAACCTGAGGAAAACCAAGTAAAGGTCAACTGGGATGCAACGGTTAGAACAGAGGAGGGACAAATTGGCATAGGAGTCATTGCAAGAAACCATCTTGGTCAAGTTTTAGGCACAATGCGTGCTGTCAGGAAACTGCGAGGTAGTATACATGACGCTGAAGCCTATGGACTGCTACTAGCATTTGTGTTTTGCAGAGAACTTAGATTGAAGCATATCTGTCTTGAAGGTGACTCAAAACAAGTGGTGGATCAACTCCAAAGTCTGGTAACGGATTGGAGCTTGGGAGGGTGTCTCATTGAAGATGCGAGACAAGTGCTGAATGCAGTGGCTAGATGGACAGTCCTACATGCATACAGAGAGGCAAACATGGCAGCTCATCAATTAGCCAAAGAGGCTCTTAATTGTGATGATGATATAATAGACCTTGGAACCTGTCCAACATGTGTACTAGCTATTGTTGAAACAGATAGTTCATCACTTGAATGATCTAAGTATATTGTAAAGGATTGATGTAATCTCTATGGTTTGATTAATGAGATTAGATTCTATTCAAAAACAAAAAAAGGCCCTAAATTTTCACTAATTGCAAACGAACTCTAAATTTGATAAAAATTCATGGACTTCATATTTTTGGCATTCTAAAACCATCTATTCCCTTGGATTTTTAAAAATCAAAGTGGAATTTGCCCATATGGTCTCGACCTATGGCATGCATTCTAGTTGATGCCTAAGTGTATTTTCAACTATTGGTCCATATGAATGCATGCATATAAGATTTTCCTAAATCACAAATGATCACTAACATCTTTAATGATATAATGAAAACTAATTCTAGGATAATAGAGTTCATCTCAACACTTAATCATGGCTAAAATATCCTTGATCTCTACTTCATTCAAACTGATTGATACTTGATGATCAAAACAAGATAGATTTAAAACCTACCATGGCATGCTTCTAACCACAATTTAAACATTCCATAATCATGTTCATACAATAATGAATCATATCAAATCATGCTTAAGACATGCCATCGCTAAATTCCCAACATTTAATTATCCAAACCATCCCTTAATATACCCGATTTTGATTTAAGCATGATAACCTTCCCAAAACTCATCCAATTTTCGTACCAACTCATGGAAAAAAAACTTAAAATGATAACTAAGATCAAAATCAAGAAAACTTACAAATTTCATAGCCTTCCAAGCACACAAGATAGCTTTACGCAAGAACACTCAAGAACTCATCAAGAACTCACTCAGTTTCACTCTTTTGATTTCTAAAAGGGGGAAATGCTCTTCAAGACTCAAGAGGAAGCTTGGAGCTGAGGTGTGAAGGAAATGAGGGGGTGAGAGGGCCTTTTATAGTTAGCCAAGGGGAAAGGGACGTTGGCTTTGGTCAATGGAAATGATGGAAGATGGTATATGAATCTGAAATTTTCAAATTTGC
Source organism: Cyclocarya paliurus (assembly GCA_029856935.1). Lineage (NCBI taxonomy): Eukaryota > Viridiplantae > Streptophyta > Magnoliopsida > Fagales > Juglandaceae > Cyclocarya > Cyclocarya paliurus. Next base: position 16,732,670 of record CM056957.1, on the reverse strand, counting down.
ACTCCATCACTTGTGTTATCTTGTATAGGTCAAAATAGTGTCCTAAACCACATATGATTTCACTTTTATGGTTGCTACATTACTTCTATGGGGGCTGGCCAAGTCGTGGGGCAAAGGAGAGGGAAGAAAAATCATCAAAACCATTCAAGGGGGCTGATGGGTTCAATTGGTTTTCCTTTGGAAAATTTTGATCATTGTCTTGATTAATCCCTTTGAACCATCATCATGACTGATTTGTGTAGGAGCAAGGTAACCTTTTTTTTTTTTTTTTTTACTATAGAGGGTGGAGAGTTGGCGACCAGGTGATCATGAAGGTGTAGCCTGAAATAAGGTGATGAGATGGAGGTGTCTTGTTGCCTTCTACAATTTGTGTCCTTTTGAGCAAGGGGAATAGTATCCTGAAACCACCATGATTTCTTCCCTACTGTGGCTACAATGATCCTATAGTGGCGGCCAGGTCGTGGGGTCATAAGTGTTATTTGTGTGATTTTATCCAAACCAATGAGAGATAGCGAGATTTGAAGAGAGTTGACGAGATGGCGAGGAGCATTGTCCTGTGGGCAGCAAAGAGATTTATTTCGCTCAAAGGTGAGAAGGCTTACCTCTCGGTAGGTGAGGAAATTCGCAACTAGAGGGCGAAGACCTGGGCGTGAAGATTTGGCGACAAGGTTCTAGATGAGAAGACTTGTGATTGAGCTGCATTATTGCATAATTTATATAGTTAAAATCAATGTAATTTTAATTGTTTCATCATATTATCATTGATTTTAGATGGAAAAATGATCAAGAAGCAATAAATTCAAGTTATGAATTAAATTGATTAAAAGCATAGTTTATGCTTATATTTTATAACTTGTAATTTAATTTGATTTTATTGTCTCACATGCACAACACATTTTTAATATTCTAGTTTAGTTGTTATTTAATTTTTAATTAATTAATTATTTTCTTTTCCTAATTTTATTTATTTTTATTATTATTCTGTTTGTTTTATTTTACTTTATTTTATTTTATTTTATTTTATTTTATTTTATTTTATTTTATTTTTATTTTTATTTTATTTTTTTTATTTACTGCACAGGCTAAACGACATGTCGTTTGGCCTGTAAGCCAAACGACATGTCGTTTGACTCGGGGAATCGGCTGTCGTCTGAACTGAACGACGTGCCGTTTCTTCCACACCTCCAAACGACGCCGTTTCCTTCATCTCCTACCTCCCGCACTGCGTCTCGAGCTACAGTGCCACCGTGCACAGCAGCTTCGAGCTGCCACCGTGAGCCGTCCTCCGCCCGCCTGAAGCCACCAGCAGCTCCAGAAGACGCCGGCGATCAGTTCTCCACCACCATGCACGGCCAAATAGACGTCCAACTCCACGAAGCATCACCGCATGCTTACGGCAACACCAACCTCCATTTCTGAAACCGTCGTGCACAGCAGCACTTCCGTCGACCACCAGCAACGCCAGACGACGCCGGTGATCAGCTCCGACGCCATACAGCACCACTCCAACTATCCCACAGCGCCACTGCATTCACCGAGAGGTCTCTGTTCGAAAACAGAGCAACCATGCACACGGCAGCACCGTAGCCATGCACACTGCAACATCCATCACCTCAAGCCGCCTTGCACACCGTATCCATCTCTTGCGCAGCCCAGCTAGCAGCGCCATGCACAACACTGCCGAGAACGACCGAAGGCACCTCGGCTACTCTCTCTACACCTCGCAGTTCGCTTGGAGCATCCGCACTTCACGCACAGCAGGACCCACGAGCAACGCACGGATTCAAGCAGTCTGGAACGCAGCAACGGAGAAGCAAAAAAGAAAAGAAGAAAAAAAAAATATACATGAGGCGGACGCTGCACAGGAACGACGCACGGAAGAAGAAAAAAAAATAGAAAGAGAAAAGAAAGAGAGAAGGAAAGGAACGAGGGAATGAAAAGAAAAAAAAAATAATATGCATGCACATGGGTGGCTGGACACCGAATGAAAAGCAAACAAAAATAAATATTTCTGTTAGTTTGGACGCACGGCAAAAGTAATGTGGTAGGAGACAATGTGCAAACTGTAAAGCTAGCATCACGGACGAACAAGCACAGCGTGAATGCAGTGGCTTTTGATGCCTATATAAGGCTTGTAAGTAGACGAATTTAGAGGGTCTGGAGTCAGTCTAAGTCAGTTAGAAATTAGCCAGCAGATGTTAGAGAGTTAAGAGTGTTAGTGAGTCTAGAGTTTGAGTGTCAGTGAGTTGTCAGATGTAATATTTTTAGTGTAAATTTAGAGTTAAAATTCAAAAAAAAAATAGTGAGTGAAATTTTGCAGTCAGTTTTTATTTTCTTCTGAGTTCAATTTTTAGTTTCATGTGATTTATTCATCAGTTAATTTTAATGTATGGCTCAGTTAATTTTATTTTTGTAAGTCTTTATTTTCAGTTTTGAGTTTATTTAGTGAGTAAAATTTTAGTCTTTTTTTTTTATAAATGTTGAGAGTCCATTTTATTTTTTAGAGGTTACATTAATTGGAAGTTCAGATTTTTGGGTTGGAGAACACAGTCTCCATTTCCAAATATCGAGTTTATTCCGTACAATTTTTATTTTTTTTTATTTAATTTCAAATTATGTCATTTAATTTTCTCGCACTTTTAATTTCCTGCAATTTAAATTACTGTCATTTACATTCCTCGCAATTTTAATTTCTTGCAATTTAAATTACCGTCATTTAATTTTCTCGCACTTTTAATTTCCTGCAATTTAAATTACTGTCATTTACATTCCTCACAATTTTAATTTCTTGCAATTTAAATTACCGTCATTTAATTTTCTCACAATTTTAATTTCCTGCAATTTAAATTACTGTCATTTATTTTTCTCGCAATTTTAATTTATTGCAATTTAAATTACCGTCATTTAATTTCCTCGCACTTTTAATTTCCTGCAATTTTAATTACTGTCATTTAATTTTTCTGCACCTTTAATTTTTTGCAATTTACTTTTATGTCATTTAAATTTTATTGTCCATTTACATTTCAGTTATTTAATTTCCAGCAATTTTAATTTTCTGTCTTGTATTTTAATTTTTTCACTTTTCATCATCCACTCAAAATCAACAAACATGAATCTAGTCCATGACTAGTAAATTTTCATTTCCATTGCATTCCCACATTCATTGCACATATCATCATTTTTTATTTTTTCTCTCATTGTAACTATTTCCACCATTTTACACGAGTTTGATTTTTAAGCACTTTCCCTGTGGAGACGATCTAGGAATTTATTCCTAATTACTACGCGACACGCTCCTGCACTTGGGATAGCCTTTGGGCTGCTCATTTTTGAACGAGTCAACTTGGCAACAAGGTTATGGGCAAGAAGACTTGGCAACAAGGTTCTGGGCGGTTAGATTGGAAGACTAGTCTAACCGACCAACTTAAAAGTCCAACCAAAATGACATCATGGGCAACAACTAGAAAAGGAGAGAGCAGTCTTTCAACTTGGCGGGAGTCTTTCCACTTGGTAGGCGAGATGAGTCTTTCCACTCGGTAGGTGAGGAGAGGGCTGTGTAGTCTTTGTGACCTCCACGCCTGTTCATTTATGACCTCCACGCCCACTCATTTGAGACCTCCACGCCAGTTATTTTTAGTGCACACGACATCTACTGGGTGGGATAGTTCATCCCGACCGGGATCAATCTACTGCTGACCACCAAATCTGAGTTCTGTAATCAATCTGTTGGTGACCAAATCCTCCCGAGCTTCACAAATCAAGCCACATATCATTGAATCTTTTGTTTAGATAATTTCGATATTCTTGGGATAAGTTCTTTCTATGGGCCTCTTGGCATTGATACTCAAAATTAAATAAATAAGCACTAAAAATTCTCCAAATAATATCAAGCTCCAAAATTTTCTTTTTTCCTCAAAAATAACTACTGCACTAGAATCTTCTACTAATTCTTCTTGTAAATTTCCTTTTATAAGGAAACATGTATCACAAAAATTTATAAAAGAAGAGATTTCATTTGAAATTTATTATATGATATGACAAGTATGCATGCGATTTCATTTAAAATCTATGATATGATACGTATGCAAGTATGATTATGATTAACTATGAATGATAAGATCTGTGACGGCCTATGTTATGATATGAAGACGGTACCTATGTTATGGACATATTGTATTGCCAGGACGTACATTGTAACACCCCCTTCCCGTAGGCTAGGAGTGTCACGTGTTTTTCATAAAATAAACCCGGCAAGAGATCTCATATTTAATAAAAATAATTTATAATTTATTTCATAAAACTTTGTCTGATAAAAAATGTCTTCAGAAAATTTGAATGAATAAACTGAATAAAAGTCATGTCATAAAAGCAATAAAATAAATTTCTTCTAAAAGGTCTGAAATTAAAATAAATGCTCCTTCTAATCCTGGCTTGTCTGCTCGTAATCATCATCCTCACCTAGGTGGTTAAAAATATGAAAACAAACTAAAATGAGTCGAATACTCAGTAAGAAATCCATCACAACGTTAACATACTAAATATAAGGTTTTCATATAAGTTTTTCATACGAGAGCTTAAAATTCATAACTGTTCATATTGATGTTTATGCTATGTATGACTAATTTATCTGAATTAACTGGCTGATCTGATTTAACTGACTGAACTGATTTAACTGACTGAATTGACTGGCCAACACACTTAACCCTTTGTGCGAGGTTGTGCACCAGCCCCACGTCCCGCGGCCGCGAGGGGAGCCACTGATAGTATTCTGGCATACTATGGTGGACCACGCTTGAGTCCGTGGCTTGCACATCCACCCTGAACTGAACTGCATTGGTACCATGCATCTGAATGACCATCTGATTAACTGAACTGATTTTATCTTGACTTGACTTAAGATAGTTTACGTGTCTTATGACCATGAGATGCATGACATAATACATACATAATTATAATTTCTGAATCTGAACATGATGCAGAATGACATGATCGTATGCTATGCTGGATGACATGTTTGCATATGACATGAGTGTTACATAAACAAAGGCTATCAATGAATTGGCTTGAATAATACTTAAATATAAGCTGACTGTGATGATCCTAATTTTATGATCAAATAACTTACTTCGTAGCGCTACTTCCTGAATCTCACTTCGTAACGCATCACCTATATAAAGTATTTAAATGTCACTAAATCTGTCTAGGAACCATATCCTAATATCCTACTTAACAAAATTCATACTGTATAATACAAAGAATAAAATATTCTGTTTAATATAAAATCAATGAAAGTTTATAACTTAAATTATTTAAAATACTAATAGTATAATCTTACTTAATTAAGATACTTGGGCTGTTATAAATGTGACGGCCCGACTCCCACGTACAAAAAGCCTCGGGAATCGTGACGTCAGGATGACGACAACATGGTTACGCACCCCAACGACACGTGCCGAGTGTGTGAAAAGCAACACGTGTACAATAAATAATACGCAGCGGAAAGGTTAAGTCAAATAACTAAGTACCAGAGTTAAGTACAATACAAAAATAGTACTGAAATCCACAAGTCAACATAATACAATTTTCTTGTTCATAAAAGAACCTCAAATAAAATATAAATAAAAGATAGAACATAGCCAAAAGTCCCTACTCCTCAGGCGGAGCCGCATCCTCGGACTCAACCTCCTCAAAACCTGCATCAAAATCTGCAGTACCAATAAATGGTATCACAGGTAAGGAAAACCCAAAAATACTCCAAGATAACAAGTATATAAATACAACAGCCACTATGCATGCACATGATGACCAAAACACCAAACCCGAAAAAAACACCATTTCTCGAAAATCACAGTTTTCCACGCACGCTAAAAATCACCATTTGGCACAATTTAAAACCCAGGAATAAATACATTAATTCTAATTTTAATCCGTATGTACCATGGCCTCCCCTAGGGACCATCCACATACCCTGGCTTCTTTATTCACTCCACGGGTAACGGCCGTGCGAGTAATAAACATGAGCGATGCCCAGTTCCGCGCACACCGCGTACATAGCCAAGCATCCTCTGATCTCCGCCAGCCCGAGAGATCATGGAGTCGGATCGAGAGCGCTACCATCCCGTCCAAGTCCCGAGCAACAGTTTCAGGGGACGACACTCAGTATATTCCACTCCCGAGTGCCCAGAGGAGCTCCACCGAGATAATAACCCATCTCGGCTTGGGGGTGATACGCACACACCCAATTACCAACAACCAACAGTTATCAATAATTTCCAATAACCAACACAGTCTATCCAGATAACCAATTCACAGTTTATAAAACAGGTTATTGCAAAAATATATTTAAATCTTAAAAGTCTTTTGGAGAAATATTTACAGTGCTTTAAATTAATTTATGGAGGATCACGGAGGAACTGGAAGCACCAAAACCGCAACTCCACAGTGTAAAAAAACACTATGGCCGAAACACAGTGAAACTCAAATTTCATCCGGGGTCAAACGAAGACTTGGGAACGGTAGGGTAGGGCCTATAGGAGGTGGTGAAGCTAATGGAAGTGATGGTTGGCCGTGGGTGGCGGCCGAAAAGGCGGTTTAAGGCTGAGAAACTCAAATCGGACTTTGAGTTCGATGGGGCGGCTCCGGCGATGGATCGGGGCTGGGAACGGGTGGAAAAGTTTGCTGGAAGGCCGGTGATGAAGTGGTAGAAATTTGATGGCCGAAGGTGGCCGGACGGCGGCGGAACGGCGAAGAGAAGCCCGCGGCTTCGCACGGCTCCTGGCGGCTAACGGTGGCGTTAGCCAGCCTGAAAATGGAAGGGCTGCGTCACCGGCACACGGGGAGTCGAACGGCACCGGCGGTGTCAACCACAGATGGCCGACGGTGGCATTGCAGTGGAGAGAGTGATTCGGTCGAAGGAGAAAGGAGAGAGAGAGAGAGAGAGAGAGAGTCCGGGTCGCGTGGGAAGGAAGAAGGAAATGGGGAAAAAGAAAAAAGAGAAAAAAAAGGAAAAAAGAGAAAAGAAAATTGAAGGAAAAGAAATGAGGTCCAATCCTCACAACTTTTGGGTCACAACTGATCCTCAAAATAACTATTTTTAAAACAGTAAAATAAATAAATCAATTTAAACTCAAAACTAGCTAGAGTAAAATATTAAACTCCAACAATAACATCCTTTAAAATAAAAAGGAATTTAAATTGCAGAACACTAATTAAAATAAATCAAACGCAGTGAAATGTTGTAATAAAACAATAATAAATTTTAAAATCCATAAACAAACCAATTTGAATTAAATATCAATTTAAATCTAAAACAATAATTAACAATAAGAAAGCCCAATAAAAAATAATTTTCACAGCTTAAAATATTATAAAATAATATTTAAAAACGCCCATAATTTTAAAACAAGATAATTAATCACTAAATAAATTAAATAAATCCTTCGTTAAAAATACTCTAAAATCCGGGATGTTACAATAAATAAGTCATAAACTTAAATTCTGAAAGATAGATTTACTTTCCATGATTAAAAATAATTGTTAAATTTAAGAAATCTAATAAATACTAATAAAATTTTTTTTTTTGAAAATAGCTATTGCATTCATTAGAACATGTACTGGATACAAGGAGGATAGTCCTCAATGGAAACACACTCTTCAGTATAAGTGAGACCAAATTTAGCCAATTGATGGGCGATTACATTAGCTTTCCTACAAACATGCAAAACAGACCAAGACAAGAACTTAGAAAGCATAATTTTAATGTCTTTGATAACCAGACCAGTTGTACTCCAGCTTTCCTCATTGTGTTGTATTGCCTTTACCACCGAGAGAGAGTCACCTTCAAGGATGATCTGGTGAAGTCCCAATTCTGCACAAAAGGAGGAAGCTCTCCGAGCTGCTATAGCCTCACCCAGGAGAGGATCAAGGGATAAGTCCATGGATGAGCAAAGTGAAGCCATAACCAAGCCTTCTGAGTTTCTAACAACCACCCCAATCCCCAATTTCAGTTTGTCTTTGTCAATGGCAGCATCCCAATTAGCTTTGTAGGACCCTGATGGAGGAGCAATCCATCTGCTGGTTTTGAGTTCTTGTGCTATAGGCTGCTTCAATCTCTTCTCGAGCCATAGCTTGATAGCAGCCAATTCGGCTTGGGCATTCTTAGACACTTGAGATGGAGGTTGGAATTACTGATCAAATAACCAAGTATTCCTCCTATGCCAGATTGCTTTTGCTGTGACTGCAAACTCTGTGAGCTCCCCTGGGGATAAGTGAGCCAAAATAGGGCTAAAGTGTCTCTGAATGAGCCTTCAAGAACACTTAGCTTCTGAATTCAAATACTAATACAATATAGTTTAAAGTTCCTTGATAGTTTTCTATTTAGCATATAATATAAAAATTTTATTAAATTCTATTAATAGGCAAAATAATATTAACTAAAATTTTAGGTTTAATATTAGACTTGAACATATATTTCAAATTCTTTAAATACTTCTTTATAATAAATGAGTCTTTACTAATATATATATATATAAATATATATTTAAGTAAAAGCTCACATTTAAAATATTAAGCCAAATACAACTTCAGATAAAAATGATGTAATAATATCTATAATTAACAAAGACTTAAATGTAAGTTTATAAATATAATTTATTCTTAAAACAATTCTTCAAGATGCTATATTAAAAAGAATGGGCATAAAAGTAATTGTGATATATAGTATGTAGTAAATAGAAACCTGAAACGCAACGTAATACCATAAAGAGAAAGAGACTCGGGCTAGGGAGTTCGACAGAGTCGAAACTCACTGAGGGAAGGAGCTGCACGGCACGGCGGCTCTGGCGGCTGGCGGGGGTGACGACGGCGCAACTGGAGAGTCCTTGTGGTGGTGCGACACCAAGAGAGAGAGAGAGAGCTGACAGTAAGGTCTACCGAGAGGGAGGAGGAGTACGTGGCTGGGCTGGGGTGGCTGGCGGTTGTGTTCACACCGGGAGGGAAAGGGCTCACCGGTTCCGGGTTGGTCAGCCAATTCTGGCACCGTGGGTGGTGTTCCGATGACCTAGGATGGTCGGTGGTGGCTGGACCATGGCTTACGGTTGGAGAACAGTACATACTCTGTTTTTGGTGCAGTAAAACAGAGTGTTTTTTGGTGGTTTTTAACAGCTGGGCGACGGCTTCCGCAAGGTGGTGGTCGTGGCTTGTTGGGCGGCTATTCTGGTCGCTCAAGATTGGAGAGCTTGGGGCTGGTTAGAGAGACTGAAAGCTTGAGAGAGGGAGAAGCCGAGATGAACAAGAGAGGTGGGTTCTCTTTACTGTGGTTGTTTCGGTGTGGTGCTGGGCAGCGGTGATGCCGATGAGTGGAGCTATGGGTTGGCAACGGCAATTTCCTGGGCTGTCCTTAGCTGCTTCGGCGTGGTGGAGACTCACTCAGGTGGTGATCGGTGTGGAGGAGTTTCTGCAGTGGGGTGGCTCACGGCTGCTCTCTTTTCTTTTCTTTTTCCTGGACGTACAAGTGTGCAAGTGTTGGTCGTGGCTTGAGGTTTTGGGTGAACTCTAACCGTATGTGTGTGTGTATATATATATATATATATATATATAAGTGTTTGAGAATAAAAGGAAATCTAGAGGGATAGAGACGTGCATGTGCATGTTACGGTGAGAGACGTGCGTAACTTGAGAGATCGATCATGCCTGAGTTGGTTTTCCTAATTGGATTTGGATATTAGGATAAAGATGGGACTAACGAGATAGGAAGAAATAAGGTAGAAAAACTCTACCGGTTAATGTACAATTCGAATCATAAAAATATACTAAAAATAGCAAACGATAATAATCTTATTAAAATTACTAATGTAAAATCTGATAATAATAATAATAATAATAATAATAATAATAATAATAATAATAATAGTAATAAAAAATATTATAGCTATAAGAAAATACATAAAATGTATCTATAGCCTAATATTAGGATCGAGTTGTTACAAACTCCCCTCCTTATAAAAATTCTGTCCTCGGAATTTGCTAGTACCTCAAGCACCCTACACACTTGTTCATCGCATTCCTTTCATGTTTCTATTTTAGATCTTCAATCATTTAGTCGAGCTTAACATTTCAAAATTTAAACTTCAATTATTCATTCCTATATCTCTCATATTTTCCTAATCTTTTTACACGTGCACTTACTATCAATAATCACACGCTTTAGAAGTACAATACAAACCTAAAGTGTACACCTCGACAACAAGATTTATCAAAAACCTATTAATAATATCACTCAAACCATTATCCTTCTCCAAATAATAATGAGTACTTGTCTCCACATAAAATAATAAATAAACTTTCCACATAAAATGATAAATAAGTCTCCTCATAATAATAACCTCAAATAAATAGTAATTTAAAATTCTCCAAAGTTCAGAGTCTATAAAATATCTCAATTCTAAAATTCTAAAAAATGAAATTCCACAATGATCATGTGCCTATGGTTATAGCCTACATCTCCAATTATAAGTATCTCAATTATAAGCATAGCAACATCAATTAAACTTCCATATCAAACTTCAACGTCTCATGCTATTCACTAATAATGTTGACCTAATCGTTAAGACTTTAATGTACATGTCTAAGGCATACGTGTACTCCAATCATCTTCTGTTCGTAAACCTTAAATTCTGGCACCTTAAAAATATATTGACTCCACAATTTCTTTCGATAGCTTCATTGCTAAATAATTTTGCAATACGACATTTTCCAAAGATCTTTTGTTCACCATTCATACTAGGCTAAAGGATCACATTACATAATATACTTTCCATCAATAGTCATGAATTACCAATCACCATATGTAAATCTATGTCATAACTCTAAAATCTACTAACAACATTCCCTAATTTCCTTAAATAAGACTTCCTCAAATATAATTCAATCTCCATCCATTCTCATGAACCAGATACACTATCAGTCCTAAAAGTAATAGTTTCCCAACTTCACCTTCCTTCAATCAATTACACTGTCATAACCAAATTGACACGTAATTCTACTACACATAATTCTCAAAAAATTCTAGATATCCATACTACATGAAATTCCTAGAGTCAAATGCCATAATCTAAAGAAATCAGTAATTAATATTTTGATATTGACATGAATAATAATAATGTCTACCGTAACTACAACAGTGCTAACTAGTAAGAGCTATAAAATATCCCACCATAATAAAAATACCTCAATAACTCTCGAGCAGGCCAGGAGCATCCTAGGTGACCTAACTTTAGAACTTATAAAAGAATTTTTTTTTCAAAAAGTCTACAGAATCTCTCAACCTAGGCTCTGATACCAAATTGTAACACCCCCTTCCCGTAGGCTAGGAATGTCACGTGTTTTTTATAAAATAAACCCGGTAAGAGATCTCATATTTAATAAAAATAATTTATAATTTATTTCATAAAAATTTGTCTGATAAAAAATGTCTTCAAAAAATTTGAATGAATAAACTGAATAAAAGTCATGTAATAAAAGCAATAAAATAAATTTCTTCTAAAAGGTCTGAAATTAAAATAAATGCTCCTTCTAATCCTGGCCTGTCTGCTCGTAATCATCATCCTCACCTGGGTGGTTAAAAATATGAAAACAAACTAAAATGAGTCGAATACTCAGTAAAAAATCCATCACAACGTTAACATACTAAACATAAGGTTTTCATAAAAGTTTTTCATGCTGAGAGCTTAAAATTCATGACTGTTCATACTGATGTTTATGCTATGCATGACTAATTTATCTGAATTAACTGGCTGATCTGATTTAACTGACTGAACTGATTTAACTGACTGAACTGACTGGCCAACACACTTAACCCTCTGTGTGAGGTTGTGCACCGGCCCCACGTCCCATGGCAGCGAGGGGAGCCGCTGATAGTATTCTGGCATACTATGGTGGACCACGCTTGAGTCCGTGGCTTGCACATCCACCCTGAACTGAACTGCATTGGTACCATGCATCTGAATGGCCATCTGATTAACTGAACTGATTTTATCTTGCACTTGACTTAAGATAGTTTACGTGTCTTATGACCATGAGATGCATGACATAATACATACATAATTATAATTTCTGAATCTGAACATGATGCGGAATGACATGATCGTATGCTATGCTGGATGACATGTTTGCATATGACATGAGTGGTACATAAACAAAGGCTATCAATGAATTGGCTTGAATAATACTTAAATATAAGCTGACTGTGATGATCCTAATTTTTTGATCAAATAACTTATTTCGTAGCACTACTTCCTGAATCTCACTTCGTAACGCGTCACCTATATAATGTATTTAAATGTCACTAAATCTGTCTAGGAACCATATCCTAATATCCTACTTAACAAAATTCATACTGTATAATATAAAGAATAAAATATTCTGTTTAATATAAAATCAATGAAAGTTTATAACTTAAATTATTTAAAATACTAATAGCATAATCTTACTTAATTAAAATACTTGGCTATTATAAATAAGTCATAAACTTAAATTCTCAAAAATAGATTTACTTTCCATGATTAAAAATAATTGTTAAATTTAAGAAATCTAATAAATACTAATACAATATAGTTTAAAGTTCCTTGATAGTTTTCTATTTAGAATATAATATAAAATTTTTATTAAATTCTATTAATAGGCAAAGTAATATTAACTAAAATTTTAGGTTTAATGTTAGACTTGAACATATATTTCAAATTCTTTAAACACTTCTTTATAAGAAATGAGTCTTTACTAATATATATATATATATATATATATATATATATATATATATATATAAATATATATTTAAGTAAAAGCTCACATTTAAAATATTAAGCCAAATACAACTTCAGATAAAAATGATGTAATAATATCTATAATTAACAAAGACTTAAATGTAAGTTTATAAATATAATTTATTCTTAAAACAATTCTTCAAGATGCTATATTAAAAAGAATGGGCATAAAAGTAATTGTGATATATAGTATGTAGTAAATAGAAACATGAAACGCAACGTAATACCATAAAGAGAAAGAGACTCGGGCTAGGGAGTTCGACAGAGTTGAAACTCACTGAGGGAAGGAGCTGCACGGCACGGCGGCTCTGGCGGCTGGCGGGGGTGACGACGGCGCAACTGGAGAGTCCTTGTGGTGGTGCGACACCAAGAGAGAGAGAGAGAGCTGACGATAGAGTCTACTGAGAGGGAGGAGGAGTACGTGGCTGGGCTGGGATGGCTGGCAGTTGTGTGCACACCGGGAGGGAAAGGGCTCACCGGTTCCGGGTTGGTCGGCCAATTCTGGCACTGTGGGTGGTGTTCCGATGACCTAGGGTGGTCGGTGGTGGCTGGGCCATGGCTTACGGTTGGAGAACAGTACATACTTTGTTTTTGGTGCAGTAAAACAGAGTGTTTTTTGGTGGTTTTTAACAGCTGGGCGACGGCTTTTGCAAGGTGGTGGTCGTGGCTCTTTGGGCGGCTATTCTGGTGGTTCAAGACTGGAGAGCTTGGGGCTGGTTAGAGAGACTGAAAGCTTGAGAGAGGGAGAAGTCGAGATGAACGAGAAAGGTGGGTTCTCTTTGCTGTGGTTGTTTCGGTGTGGTGCTGGGCAGCGGTGATGCCGATGAGTGGAGCTCACAGGTTGGCAAAAGCAATTTCCTGGGCTGTCCGTAGCTGCTTCGGCGTGGTGGAGACTCACTCAGGTGGTGATCGGTGTGGAGGAGTTTCTGCAGTGGGGTGGCTCACAGCTGCTCTCTTTTCTTTTCTTTTTCCTGGACGTGCAAGTGTTGGTCGCGGCTTGAGGTTTTGGGTGAACTCTAACCGTATGTGTGTGTGTGTATATATATATATATATGTGTGTTTGAGAATAAAAGGAAATCTAGAGGGATAGAGACGTGCATGTGCATGTTACGGTGAGAGACGTGCGTGGCTTGAGAGATCGATCTTGCCTCAGTTGGTTTTCCTAATTGGATTTGGATATCAACAAGAGGATAAAGATGGGACTAACGAGATAGGAAGAAATAAGGTAGAAAAACTCTACCGGTTAATGTACAATTCGAATCATAAAAATATACTAAAAATAGCAAACGATAATAATCTTATTAAAATTACTAATGTAAAATCTGATAATTATAATAATAATAGTAATAAAAAATATTATAGCTATAAGAAAATACATAAAATATATCTATAGCCTAATATTATGATCGGGTTGTTACATACATGCTGGTTGTGCACCCAGTATGTCTTCCTTATGTATGGATTTCACAACCCACAGCTACGAGCAGAATCAAAATCTACTTAAATTTGCTAACCTAACTCACGGGAGTCAATAGTGGGTATCAACCTATGATATGTGAAAAATAAGTTCATGTTCATGTTATTTACGAGTATGCATATTTTTTAAGAAACCTTATGTTTATTATGTTTACTGTATGATGTGTTGCTTATTGAGTATTCAACTCATTTTTGTATATTTTTATATTTTTAAACCACCCCAGGTGTTAACATTTATTAGGATGGGACTGCAAGACAGGACTTGACCTCAGGAGGGGAGGTGAGGCAGAGGCCTAGATAGACTATGCTATGATTAGTTTTATGATTTAAGGTTTAAATAAATTATTGTGATAAGCATATGATACTTTAGTGTTTTTTTAAATAAGTGCTTCTGCAGACTCTATTTTGAATTTTAAGTATTTATTAAATTTTTTATTTATTTATCGAATCTTTCGCATTTGGCGCTTTGTTATGAAGAAAAATTTCAAGTTCAAATAGTAGCACACCGGTTTAAAAATGACTTTATTGGGAAGTGTGGTGTTACATTTACCTTAGATTCTTTGTGGAGATTTTAACGTTGTTTGGTTCCCTAGTGAGAGGGTAGGGGCATCTACGTCGACAGGAGCAATGGAAGACTTTTTCAGAGTTGATATTTGATTTGAATCTTGTGGATCTTCCTTTGGTAGGGGGCCTATACTTAGTCCAATAGTGGAGAGTAGTCAAAATTGGATAGATTTTGTCTCTTCTTCTTGGGAGACGCACTTTCTGGATATGTCAGAAAAGGTTGTTATTGCCTAGATGACTAACACAAGAGGGGGTGAATTGGGTTGTATTTAAAAAAATAACAATTATAAACCAAATACACAATATAAAATATGAACAAAATATGAAGCATCGGTAAATATAAAGAGTAAGGGTAAGAGAGAAGCAAACTCAGTATTTTAACAAGGTCTAGCCCCACTGCCTACGTCTTGCCTCAAGCTACCCCTTGAGGATTCCAAATTCACTATTCAACCTCCTTTAGGTAGAGATAGAAACCTATTACACCTTTGAGCAGTACTGCTACAAAGAATTCGTGTAGAACACCCTCTACACTTACAATAACCTTACACATGATGATCCAACTATTTCCTGTGTAGAACACCTTCTACATACACAAGGGTTATACACACCCTTTTACTGATACAAGAGCTGATAGTTGGTAGGTTATTAGAGAATACTCCTTAATAAGGGAAATAAGAACAATAAAGCGCAAATTATATCCCTCTCAAAATGAATAAGGGTTAAGACTCAATACTTAGAGAAGATAGATTAAAAGTTTTGAATGAATGTTGTAAAACTTGTAATTGATATGTGTATGCTCTTGTTGTTGTTGTAAATTTGAAGATCTCAATTGAGCTATTTATAGGTATAAAAGACTTCATTTTCAAATTTAAAAAGATTCACATGTCAAAAAGGAGCCCCACTCATTTTTCAAAATTTTAAAATAAAAGTTTCTCATTTTTGCAATTGTAAAAAACGATATCATTCACTTTTCAAAATCTCAAAATCAAATATTCTACTTTTGGCATATGACAAAGGGAGCATCATTTACTTTTCAAAATTTTCAAACAAAATTATTTTTCTTTTGCATATGTAAAAAAGAGCAGCAATCACTTTTCAAAATTTTCAAACAAAACATACACGTGAAAGATGACAATCAATCATTTTCAAATTTTCATAATTCAAAATTTTAATCATGTCATGCACATGTGAAAGAAGACAATCAATCATCTTTCAAAAATTCAAATTTCAAGTTTTTAATTTTCAAATATGTCATTCACATGTGAAAAATACAATTTGATTTTTATGAGAAAAGATTAATTTTGAGCCTTAATCCAATTTCAAATTTTATCAAGAGATGTACAAAATCACTCTAAGAGCTTTATTTGTAAGCTGTTTCCCTTTCTTGCTCCTGCACTATTCATTGATGTGCTTAGCTCCATTGTGTAGACAACTTGAGATTGAGACTCCTACACTAGCCACCCGTGCGTTGCTCGCTGTCCAGTACGACCCTGTGGCGTTTGAAGCCACTGGCTTTGATTGTGATTGTTCCATCGTGGTCACTGTCATGACCTTACAACAGGACTAGTTTGGGGACAGGATCTAGGGTTTTAGTGGGTGGATCAAGGCTGTGTGAGGGTGGCCAACATGGCTAGGTGGCGGTGGAAGGGTCGTACATGGTGGCTAAACTGCGTATAGTGGCTATTTAGTGGCTGTTTTGGGCATTTGGGAGCTATTTGGGTATTGGGATGGGCTAAGGGTGGTCTTGAGAGGCTCATGGTGGTGAGAGGAGGAGCACAATGGCATCAAGCCGTGTGCAGAGCATCCGAGAGAGTGAGGGTGCATGTGAGACAAGGGGACGGCTGAGAACTATGGCCAGGCATGGAGGAGCTTGAAGGGGTGCTGGTGAAGTTGTGGCGGTGAGGGGGAGGCGACATTATGGTTGGAGGGTGGTGGATCTAGGCTAAATGGGTGGAGAAACCCTTGGGAAAGTGAGGGTGTGTGAGGGGCAGATCAAGGCTACGGGTGGTTGGGGTGGGTCGATAGTGGCCAAGGGAGGCTCGAGGTGGCGGCGTATGGCGGGTAAGGTAGAGAACTTGTGTATGGGTGAAACCCATTTCGAGAAAGAGAGGGACAGGGTTGTCATGCTATGGGAGCTCGATGGTGGTTAGGGGGAGGTTAAGGGCTTGGTGGTGCTCGATGGTGGGGCTAGAGACTGACGACGGTGATGGTGGGAGAAGCTGGAGGGAGAAACTGAGAGGAGAGAGGGGCTCGCGTGAGGGAGAGGGAGCTGCCATGAAGGGTAGGGTTTGGTGTGGTGGTCGCCAATGATGGCTGGAGGTGTGTTGGTGGTCGATGACATGGCTGCGACGACGGCATGGGGCTGGGCTAGAGAAGCAGATTGGGTTAGGGGGAAAGGGGCTTCCGTCGGGCATAATGGGAGAGGGAAGAGAGAGAGGGAAAGTGGGGGAATGAGGGGCTAGGGTTTCCCTTTTGGGTATTTAATCCTAACCCTTCATCTAGGATCCCTAACCTAGATCCAACGGTGGGAATTTAAACACTGACTTAACTGAAAACATTGAGAGGAATTAAGATAGAATATGTTTAAACTAAACTTTAGCTTATAAAATAATAACCTTTCATCATTAAATAAATGATGAAGTTTTACTAATTACATTTAAGAGAATAAAACCATCTAATTAATTAGAGTTTTAACATAATTTAAGTACCATAATATTTTAAATAACTAAAATCATTTAGATAAAATGATTTTCTACAATTATAATATTTTTGGAACTCTTAAAAAATATTATAATTCTCTTACTTAAAAATTAAGCTTCATTCAATAACATTGAAAATACCCCATATAAATATTTCTAGGACATTTAAAATATTTGAGGGCTTTAAAACATTGGGTGTACTTTAAAAATCAACTGCTAACATTAAAAACACGCCTTCAAGGTTCGACACTCAAGAAGAGATTCGCAATCGCTAGAGAGAAGGAGCGGCGGATTGTTACATCATCCCCTCCTTATAATAAATTTCGTTCTTAGAATTTGCTCACCATTAGAGAGAAGAAGGAGCAGGATGTTGCATCCTTCTCTCCTTATAATAAATTTCATTCTTGGAATTTTGCTCACCATTAGAGAGTAGGAGCGAGATGTTACGAGTTGAGAATTTTTTTATTATCTCCAAACTGGAATAAACCTTGCCGAGATAATAAAGCAAAAACCTTGGCTTCCTTCCTAGAGGTCTCCACTCGACGGTGGGGCTGAAGGTTGACAACGCAACCTCAAGCTGCCAGCCCCTTCCATTGACCCATACTCCTCAGTCGTTCAACTCAGAAACATAGCCTCACCAATGCCAAAGGTCCTCGATTTTTGCTCCATCAAAACAGAGCAATTTTAGAGCCTACCGAAGAGCCAAGTTTCCACCTTGTCAACTATCACTCCTCGCAGGAAATGTCCAGACCACAAGGCCGTAACAAGGTTACACTACGCCCCAGACCACCATACATAAGTCCATCTCCCTCACGTCGTGATTCTCACCCTCCATTCTCCCTCTATCACTCACGGCATGCAATTTCTCTCTTTCCCTCTCTCTCGCTTAGCGTCTCTCTCTCTCTCTCACACTCATCACTTTCTCTCTCACCCCCACAGGCCGCCGCCATCGAAATTCACCCAGGCTGCCACTCGTTGCCTAGCTCATGGTAAGCCCTCTACCTCTCGCGTAAGTCCATTGCTGAATGTGTGAAACACGAATTTTAGGTGGGTTAGTTAAATTACAAAAATGCTCTGCCTTTTTAGGATTTACAGTTGAGAATAAGTAGTGTTAGGAAAATTTTAGGTTTAGGAAATATAAGTTATTTTAGTAGTTTAGATTTTAAATAAAATTACATGTTTAATTAGAAATTTATACAAATTACGTGTTTATTTTTATAGGCGACCGATTACGTGCCGAAAATAGTGGATTAGAGCCGCAAGGTAAGTAGCCTGATCATACCCTTACACCTATGTACAGTAAACGACATGTCTTTTATAAAAATATTATGCATGTACGCCCTCCACTGGAAGCCCTTTTTACGTACCCAAGTCATGATAAAATTATGAAAATCCATGATTTTCGTCATGAATTATGCATTAAGTTATTTATAAAATTTCATAATTTTATGAAAGGAATTATGCATCAAAAGATTTATGAAAAGACATGATTGTATGTGAGAGTTATGCATTAAAATATTTATGAAATGCCATGCATGATTTTATGTGAAGATTTATGCATCAAAATATTTATGAAAGAAAAGTCATTATTTATGTGAGGAAACATGTATCATGGAAATTTATGAAAGAATGCAATTTCATTTGAAATCTATGACATGATATGACAAGTATGCATGCGATTTCATTTGAAATCTATGATATGACAAGTAGGTAAGTATGATTATGATTAAGTATGAATGATAAGATATTTAATGGCCTATGTTATGATATGAAGATGGTACCTATGTTATCGGTATATTGCATTGCCAGGTCGTACATGTTGATAGTGCACCCATTATGTCTTCCTTATGTATGAATTCTACAACCCGCGGCCATGGGCAGAATCAAAATCTACTTAGATTCGCTAATCCTAACTCACAGGGGTCAACAGTGGGTATCGGCCTATAATAAGTAAAAGATAAATTCATGTTCATGTTTCATATTTTTTACATATGTATTTATGAGTATGCATATGTTTCAAGAAACCTTATGCTTATTATATTTATTGTATGGTGTGTTGCTTATTGAGTATTTGACTCATTTTTGTATGTTTTTATGTTTTAAACCATCCTAGGTGATGACATTTATGAGGATGGGACAACAAGGTAGGATTTGACCCTAGGAGGCAAGGCAGAGGCCTAGACAGATTATGCTATGATTAGTTTTATGGTTCAAGGTTTAAATAAATTATTTTGAGAAGCACATGAGACTTTCGTATTTTTTTAAATAAGTGCTTCCGCAAACTCTATTTTAGATTTTAAGTATTTATTAAAATTTGTTTTATTTATAGAATCATTCACATCTGGGGAGTTGTTTAAAAAGAAAAGTTTTTAGCAGCACACTGGCTTCCCAAAAATTCAAAAAATATCTTTATAGGGGAGCGGGGTGTTACAGGAGCACTTTTGAAAAACATTTTAGGTTTGAGGTGGGTGATGGAGCAATAACCCGCTTTTGGTTAGATGTTTGGAGTGGGGAGAGCCCTTTTTACACTGTTTTTCCAGTTATATCTAACTTGGCTAGAAATCAGCAAGCTGCAGTTTCAGAATTGTTGTGTCGTGCAAATGGGACGGTAACTTGGAATGTCACTTTTACTATAAATGCTAAGTAGGAACTTGAAGAGTTGGCAGATTTTTATAGCTATTTGTATTCAACAAAGTTAGGAGGCAACGGGGGTGTGTATGTTGTGGATTCATACGAGGAGAAAAAAGTTTACTGTTAAATCCTTTTACAAGGTTTTGACAATCCAACAACCCACATTCTTTCTGTGGAAGAGCATTTGGGAGGTTTTAATGCTGTCTAAAGTCACTTTTTTTACTTGGAATGTTGCACTTGGGAAGATTTTGATGGTTAATAATTTAAGGAAGCGCAGTATAGTGGTCACAAAGTGGTGCTAGATGTGTAAAAGGAATGAGGAATCGATAGATCATTTGCTTTTACATTGTAAGGAGGTTGGGGAGTTATGGGTTGGTATCCTTAGTAGAGCCGGGCTGAGTTGGGTAATGCCTAAGAGTGTGGTGGATCTACTAGCATGCTAGAACAGGAGGCACAATAACGCTCAACTGGCAGTAATGTGGTTAATGATACATTTGTGCTTAATGTGGTGTTTATGGTTGGAAATGAATGAAAGGTGCTTTAACAACAAGCAGCGTGTAGTAGGGAAAATCTGGAATTTATTTGTATTATCTCTTTTACATTGGTTTTCTACTATTGTATTGAAGGGTGAGAATGTTCGTGAGTTTTTACCTTCTTTCCAGCTTACTAGAATGTAATTAAGTGTCTCACTTTGTATATTTCCTGTGTACTTAGGCATTGCCTAGTTTCATTATATTCAATAAAGATTCTTACTGCCTAGTTTCATTATATTCAATAAAGATTCTTACTTATAAAAAAATCATTTTTTAATGATGAATTCTATTCTTTTTTTAAAAGAGTGTATGACAATTTGGACAACCTATAAGTATATCTAATATTACTCGTTAAAAAATATAGCTCTTTTACTCATCATCCCTACACCATATATCACACTTGATTTTTAATTTTTTTATTTGTTCTTTTACTCAATGTGTGGTGTATGAATGATGAGTAGAAAAGTTTTTTATAAAAAAAAATTAAGTGTGATACGTAGTGTAAGAATGATGAATAGAATTTTTTCTAAAACAAAATATGGGTAGATGGTGTCCAATGTGATTTAGCAACCCGAGATGCTGTGCATCTACCAGATCTGATGCTGATATTGCATTATGACATCAAATTTGACAGTGACTCTAGATCTAGCAAGATCTAGATGGATCCGGCCACACCCGCTCTAAATGTTTCTAGATATATGGTGTGACTAAAGTTTTTCAGCCACCACCATGGGCGATGTTAAATTAAATGTTCTTGTTTGGGAAAAAATAAAGTCTGAAGAGGTCAAGAATCAAGTTAAGAGAAAAGGTAAGTCAACTCAAATATAAAAGTAAAAGGCTTCAAGTGTGACTCGAATACTCCAAGGAAAGAAAGAGACATCTATAAAAAGTGGGAATTTCCTCATATTTGAACAAACTCCATTACTCAGGATGATTTCTCAAAGCTCCTTTCTCCGAAAGCAAGCCATCTTCTTCAACCTCCAGATCTTCTAAAAATTCCTCCATTGTATTGAGAGATAAGCAAGGTCATGAAAGACTGTATAATCACCAACATAGTGGATTTCTCCCCCAAACGACCCATGGAAGTAAACTTGTATGTCGAATCGGGTAAATTTGTGTGCCTCTCCTTTTATTTTTGTTTTATTATTTATTTATTGCCTATTCACATAGATGTATGTATGAACACTATATTGACGTCCAAATCATGTCTGTGGGCATTTTGACCACACCAACGTCGCCCAAATTACTTCCATGGGCCGGGGATGGGTTTTTCTTCCACTCTGACCTGTTGAGCGATTTTATGCATTAACAATTCCTATTATTACTCTTTAAGGTAGTCATGTCATCCAGAGGAACAAATGGGATCCCAAATTATCTTAGAAATAACTAACATTAAGGTGTTGAGTAGTTTAAGGTTTTATATCTTAGGATATTAGCTGATTGTAGAATTAGTAGGATGCTAAGGTAGTGATAAGATTATATAATTGGGCTGGGCTGAAACATGCATCACCCATCCGCACCTACTCAAGGGCGGGTTCGAGTATGTGACTCGTGTACCAGAAACCTAGTACCCGATTTACATTAAAAAAAAGTTTAATTTAGTACCAAAACAACGTTGTTTGATACTTGATATTAAACATCACCTTATCCGATTACCCCCTACTACAATCTCTCTTTCTCCGAAACCCTAGTGTAACATACTAATCGTAGCTTTGGGGGTATTTAGGTAAATCGACTATTATTTCTATTATTATTATTATTATTGTTATTTCTATTATTATTATTATTACTATTACTATTATTATTATTTATTTTTTTTATTTTCAGATTTTATAGAAGTATAATTTGAGAGTTTTACCAACATTAAAATTCCTAGACCTATACTCACGGTTGCACTCACACTCACATGCACATGCACACGCACTATGCCCTTCCCCTCAGTTGCATACCGATCCTCTTAGAGTTTGTATCATCGTAGGATTTAGTCTCCTAGGTGCAGCCAACGTCAACTCGACTAAACATCCTATTTCGTTCACATCTTTCACCTCCCCCATTGCCTATAAAAGCAACCCGAGACCTCCTGTAAAACACACACAAACCTCACCACCGAAACCAGTTTTCTGGAGTGTAAACCGAGAGACCACATAGCAGTGCAACTCGAGTCCTCCTGTTGCCAACCCGTGAACTCCACTCATCGGCATCACCGCTGCCCAGCACCACCGAGAGACCACATAGCAGTGCAACCCGAGTCCTCCTCCTCCCAGTAACCAGCAGCCACCCACACGGAAACCACAACAAAAACACTCTGTTTTACTGCACTGAAACAGAGGAAGAGTATTCCCCACCATAAGCCTTTCTCGGCCCAGCCACTATCGACCACCCTAGGTCACCAGACCACCACCACGAAGCCAGAAACCGCCGACCAACCCAACCTCGGCGTTCCCACTTCATCCCGGTAAACCCAAGACCGTCGCTGCCCTCCTCCTCTCTCTCGGTGGTTTCCAGCTTCACAGAACTCTCCCTCCCTTCTCGGCTTCGCACCACTATAGAGAAGCCTCCAGCTGCACCGACTCCACTCCCGGCCACCCAGAACCGCCATCCAGCCCAGCCCCGTTGTGTGGCCCCTCCTTCGGTGAGCCCCTGTTCTCCCCCACATAGCACTCGGCTTCTCTCGCATAGGCAGTGCTGCCTTTGTCGATCCATGTGTTTTAAATCCCAGAACATTACATGCAATCGGGCTCTTGGGCCCTACGTATGATGAGCTTAATTGTTAAGTTGTGTTTTTAAAATGTAAATTGGGCTTAGTTTAATTGTTTGATGTTTAAATCTAATGGGCTAATTTCTTTGTGGGCTAAGTTGAGGTTAATTAGACATATACTATGATAAGATTTGTAATTTAAATTGGATTGATTTTATTATGTTTTAATAATTTTTATTGATTTTATTAAGCTTAATAATTCAAAGTTTAGTTATATTTTATTAAATAAAAATATTAATCATAAGATCATTTTTATAAGAAAGTGTTTAAAGGAATTAAAATATATTTTTAAGTATACTATTGAATCTAATATCTTAGTTAATACTTCCTTTGTCGATTTAGTCAGTTTTTAATTATTAAGTTATAATTTAAATAGAAATAAAGAAATATGTTGAGAGTATTTAAATAATATTGATAATTATTATATTTCTTATAAGATTGATTAATTATGTTAAGGAAGGAAAACTATTCTAAGAATTGAGGTTTTATGACTTATTTTAAATAGTCCAAATATTTTACTAAGTTATAATATGTTATCAGTATTTTTTAAGTAATTTAAGATATTAAGATTTATTGTTTATAGTGATAAGCAGAATATTTATTTAACTATTTTCTAGATTATGAATTTTAATTAAGTAGGATATTAGGATACGGGTTCCTAGACAAGTTTAGTGACGTTTAAATATTGTGTATAGGTGACGAGTTACGACTTGAGATTCAAGAAGAAGCACAGCAAGGTAAGTTATTTGATCTCAAAATCAGGATCATCACAATTTAGCTTATATATAAGTATTATTCAAGCCAGTTCATTGACAGCCATTGTTTATGCACCACTCATGTCATATGTAAACATGTCATCCAGCATAGCATACAGTTATATCATTCCGCATCATG
The DNA here is from genome assembly GCA_029856935.1 of Cyclocarya paliurus. Taxonomy (NCBI): domain Eukaryota; kingdom Viridiplantae; phylum Streptophyta; class Magnoliopsida; order Fagales; family Juglandaceae; genus Cyclocarya; species Cyclocarya paliurus. Next base: position 16,708,294 of record CM056957.1, on the reverse strand, counting down.
TTCAAATTTAGAAATTATAATTATGTATGTATCATGTCATGCATCTCATGGTCATAAGACACGTAAGTTATCTTAAGTTCAAGTGCAAGATAAGATCAGATCAGTTAATCAGATGGCCATTCAGATGCATGGTACCAATGCAGTTCAGTTTCAAGGTGGATGTGCAAGCCACAGACTCAATCGCGGTCCACCATAGTATGCCAGAATACTATCAGCGGCTCCCCTCGCGGCCGCGGGATGTGGGGCCGGTGCACAACCTCGCACACAGGGTTAAGTGTGTTGGCTAGTCAGTTCAGTCAGTTAAAATATAATAGTCAATTAATTCAGATAAATCGGTCATGCATAGCATAAACATCAGTATGAACAGTCATGAATTTTAAGTTCTCAGCATGAAAAACTTTTATGAAAACCTTACATTTAGTATGTTAACGTTGTGATGGATTTCTTACTGAATATTCGACTCATTTTAGTTTGTTTTCATGTTTTTAACCACCCAGGTGAGAATGATGATTACGAACAGACAGGCCAGGATTAGAAGGAGCATTTATTTTAATTTCAGACATTTTAGAATAAATTTATTTTATTGCTTTATGACATGACTTTTTATTCAATTTATTCATTTAAGTTTTTTAAGACATTTTTATCAGACAAAGTTTTTTGAAATAAATTCTAAATTGTTTTGTTTTATTATTTAATATGTGATCTCTTGCCGGGTTTATTTTATGAAAAATACGTGATACTCCTAGCCTACGGGAAAGGGGTGTTACAATTTGGTATCAGGGCCCAAGTTGAGAGATTCTGTAGACTTTTTGAAAAAAAAAATCTTTTATAAATTCTAAAGTTAGGTCACCTAGGATGCTCCTGGCCTGCTTGAGTGTTATTGAGGTATTTTATAGGATATTTTATAGCTCTTACTAGTTGGCACTATTTTAGTTATGGTAGGCAGTATTATTATTATTCATATCAATATCAAAATATTAGTAATAGTTACTATGACATCTTGGCGTAGATCATGGCCCCTGGTCCCAAAAATTACCGAAATCGAGGGGGATCTTCTGGACCTAATCAGAATGATAGCCCAGATCCTCTTGTTGTAGCTGCTACCCAATTTTTCCAATCAATGGTTAGTGGACAATTTACGGCGTCTAGAGCTCCACAAGCTGGTTGTACCTTGGAGCAATTTTCCCGACAGCATCCCCCTACGTTCGACGGTAGGTTGAATTCCTTAGATGCAGAAAGCTGGATTGAACGTATGGAGCAGATCTTTGAAGTGCTCTACTGCACGGACGATCAGAAGGTGAAATATGCCGCTTTCCATTTAACTGACATGGCAAACAAATGGTGGAAGTCGACACGGGCATTGCTTCATTTGGAGTTAGGGGAAGCAGTCCCCATTTCATGGGAACGTTTCAAGGAAACTTTCCTAGATCATTTCTTCCCACAGACCCTTAGGGAATTGAGAGCTCGCCAATTTATGGACCTCACTCAAGGAACAATGACGGTAGCACAGTATGCTACGAGATTCATGGAGCTGTCCCGTTTCGCCATGTACTTAATTTCGGATGAGGAAAAGAAAGCTAAAAAATTCGAGCGCGGATTGGATCATAGGATTCGAGAACGTGTGCGTTGATTGAGCTGCATTATTACATATTTTATACATTTAAAATCAATGTATTTTTAATTATTATATTATTTTATCATTGATTTTAGATGGAAAAATGATCAAGAGGCAATAAATCCAAGTTGTGATTTAAATTGATTAAAAGCATAGTTTATGCTTATTTTTATAACTTGTGATTTTATTTGATTTTATTTCCTCACATGCACAACACACTTTTAATATTTTAGTTTAGTTTTTGTTTAATTTTTATTTAATTATTTATTTTCTTTTTCTAGTTTTATGTAATTATTATTTATTTTTTTCTGTCTTATTTTATTTTATTTTTTTGTTTTATTTTGTTTTATTTTTATTTTTTTATTTTTTATTTTTGATTTTCTGCGCAGGCTAAACGACATGTCGTTTGGTCTGCAAACCAAACGACATGTCATTTTTTAGTGGAATTAATCTGTCGTCTGAGGTAGACGACATGTCGTTTGTAAAAAACGACATGTCGTTTTTCACGAGAGAAGCTTCTGCCATTTGAGGTCGACGACATGTCGTTTCTACACGAACGACATGTCGTTTGCCTTGTCTTCTACCTCCCGATCTGCATTTCATGCTACAGTGCCACCAGCTTCGAACCACCACCGTGAGCCGCCCTACACACTTCGCACGACCACAGAAACACCGTGAACACGGCCACGAGCCGTCTCGCCTTGTCCAGAAGTCTCACGGCCGGCAACCCCGCGTGGTGTCATCTTCAACCTTCGGCTTCGCTGCACCATCACCATGGACGACCTGCAGCCACGCACCTCCACTTCCCGCATCAAAAGAAGACGCCGGAGAACCTCTCAAACCACCACCCGCACACGGCAACGCCATCTCCGAAGCCACGTAAACTCCCGCAGCGTTTCGCCATGCACAGCGTCAACCAGCCCTCGGCTCAGCTCCACTCATGCGCACCCCCACGCAGCAGCTTGAAGACCTGCAGGAAGAAAGAGAGAAAAAGAAAACAAGGATGAACTCCACCGAATGCTTGCTCTCGCGGTTGCTGGAAGAAGAAAAAAAAAATGAAAAGTATGCTTTCGGTGGAAACCGGAAGAAGAAAAAAAAATAAAGAGGAGAGAAAGCAGTGAACCGAGTGGATGAAAAAGAAAAAGAAAGAAAAAAAAAACAAATGGGATGCATGCAGCGGGTGTAAACGAAAAGCAAGAAAAAAAAATTATTCTTGTATCACAGACGCACGGCAAAAGTAATGAGGTAGGGGACAAGCTGCAGCTGGCATCACGGACGAACAAGCACAGTATAGTGACTTTTGAGGCCTATATAAGGCTTGTAATTAGACGAAGTTAAGGAGCCAGCAGATGTTAGAGAGTTAGAGTGTCAGTGAGTTTAGAGTTAGAGTGTGAGTTGTCAGATGTTAGAATATTTTTAGTGTGAATTTAGAGTTAAAATTCAGAAAAATAGTGAGTGAATTTTTGCAGTCAGTTTTTATTTTCTTCTGAGTTCAATTTTTAGTTTCATGTGATTTATTCATCAGTTAGTTTTAATGTATGGCTCAGTAAATTTTATTTTTGTAAGTCTTTATTTTCAGTTTTGAGTTTGTTTAGTGAGTAAAATTTCAGTCCTTTTTTATAAATGTTGAGAGTCCATTTTATTTTTGAGAGGTTATATTAATTGGAAGTTCAGATTTTTGGATTGGAGAACACAGTCTCCATTTCCAAATATCGAGTTTATTCCGTACAATTTTTGTTTTTATTTAATTTCGAATTACTGTCATTTAATTTTCTCGCACTTTTAATTTCCTGCAATTTAAATTTATGTCATTTAATTTTCTCGCACATTTAATTTTCTGCAATTTAAATTACTGTCATTTACATTTCTCGCAATTTTAATTTCTTGCAATTTAAATTACCGTCATTTAATTTCCTCGCACTTTTAATTTCCTGCAATTTTAATTACTGTCATTTAATTTCCTCGCACTTTTAATTTCCTGCAATTTTAATTACTGTCATTTAATTTTCCTGTACCTTTAATTTTTGCAATTTACTTTTATGTCATTTAAATTTTATTGTCCATTTACATTTCAGTTATTTAATTTCTAGCAATTTTAATTTATTGTCTTGTATTTTAATTTTTTTTACTTTTCATCATCCACTCAAAATCAACAAACATGAATCTAGTCCATGACTAGTAAATTTTCATTTCCATTGCACTCCCACATTCATTGTACATATCATCACTTTTATTTTTATTTTCTCATTGTAACTATTTCCACCATTTTACACGAGTTTGATTTCTAAGCACTTTCCCTGTGGAGACGATCTAGGAATTTATTCCTAATTACTACGCGACACGCTCCTGCACTTGGGATAGCCTTTGGGCTGCTCATTTTCGAACGAGTCATGCGTACTCTCAGGATTCGGAGTTTCATGGAGCTAGTCACCTGAGCTACTATTGCTAAGGAAGACTGATTACGCCCAAAACATAACGCGGTAGTTGTAGCATAGTTTTAGGGTGTCGATTTCACAGGGAGACAGATTAAAGAAAATACAACAAATAATAAAAATAACTAAAGGAAAATAATTAATGATCAATAAAAGGAAATTGATTTTAATATGATTCAGTAAGTAAATTAACAATGATAAAAATTAAGATCACTGAAATTATAAACAGTAAAGCATCAGGAATCCCTTGCACAAATTTGGATATTTCTAATTATTCTTGATTCAATAAATTACACAATTAGAGATTTATTCAAATTCCCCAATTGGAAGATATAGAATTAAAAACCATTTTAATTGAAAGATAATTCTTTAATAAATCATTCACTACTTTTAAAAACTTTGTGATTTATCATCCTCATTGACAAAACCCAGCGACGACAATATACCCAGTGGGCAATATTGCAGCAAAGAATTAAATCAATAAAGACAATAAATTAATCCAAACATAATCAAGGATTTTAACCATTCTATAGAAAAAGCATGACTGAATCTATGAAGGGAATCAATTCCTAGATTATTTAGAGATAAGAAAATAACACAAATAATTAGTGAATGATAAACAAGAATTTGCATTAATAAAGAACAATCACATGAATCAAAAATAAATTAAAAACACCCTCAATTGTGCAAGTTCATCCCTAGCTTTACTTAAGGACTTAGCTGTCCATTTCAAGAATCACAACAATTCTCAAAATAAACACTAAGTCTGAAAACTCTCTCTCTCAAATTAATTCTCCAATTCTCTCTCAAAAATCTGATGCCTTCTTCGTTCATTTACAAGCCTTTTTATAGGCTTCAAAAACCAACAAGCCGTAGCCCACTTCTGTTTGTTTATTTCTCCACTTTCGACAATTCATCCGTAGTGCATTTCTTTTCTTTGTTGCGCCGAACTCCACCGAGTGGTCCAGTTTTATTTCATTTCTTTTTCTTCCACTGAACATCTTGTCGCCCAGTAATGCATCGATCGACTTTTCTTTCCTCTTCATTTTATTTTTCTTATTTTTGCTTCAAGCCGAAACCGACCGAATGATCTGTATATATATATATATATTTTTCTTCTTCTTTCCTTTGCACCGAACTGAGTGGTCTGCATCCAGGTGTGTTTTCATTTCTTTTTCTTTCCTTTGCGCCGAACTCCACCGAGTGGGTACCGAATGATCTCTTTCTCTTCTTTTTTTTTTATTCATTTCTCTGCTTTCCAGCCGAACTCTACTGCCGACCTCGCTCAACCACTTCTTTTCTTTCCTTTCTTCCTCTGCTTTCCAGCCGAAACCCACTCATTCTTTTCTTTTGTTTTTGTTCATCTCATGCAAACCGAAACTTCATTTTACTGTATTTCCATCCGAGTCTCATTTCTCTTACTTTAGCATGTAGTTCCTCACATAAATTTTCTTATCTTGTTTGCAAGTCATGTTATGGAAGTGAGAGAGAAAACAAACCCGAGAGGTGGAGTTGGAAGACGTGGATCGCGGCTCAACTTCCTCTGTTTTCTCTTCAGAGAACAGAGAATGTATAGCTATCGGTTTTTATGTGGAATGGTGCTGTCGGGCTATGCATGGGAGCTTCGGATGATGACACACGGTGTACTGCATGATAGAGACGCTGTGCAGTGGAGGAGATTGGACATGGCCGGGCTGAAGTGTAGTGGATGGTGGCGGTCCGAACGTATGCATGGGGACGACGTGATGCAGGGGCTGTGCAGGAGAAGGTTACTACCGTAGGTGGAGAGGCTCTGCTGCTGCTGGTGGTTCCAGGGAGAAGCTTGGTGGTGTCGAACGGTGGCGTGGAGGAGCTGCCGAATGCATGCAAGGAGACGAAATTCTGCATGGCGAGAGGTTGAAGACGATGGTTGACGACATGTCATTTTTGTCAAATGACATGTCGTTTTACTCAGACGGCAGATTCAACTTACGTGCAAAACGACATGTCGTTTATATCAAACGACATGTCGTTTGGTTGCAGACCAAACGACATGTCGTTTAGCCTGCGCAGAAAATCAAAAATAAAAATGAAAATAAAATAAGACAGACAAAATAAATAATAATTACATAAAAAATAAAACTAAAAAAAAAAAGAAAATAAATAATTAAATAAAAATTAAACAAAAAATAAACTAAAATATTAAAAGTGTGTTGTGCATGTAAGGAAATAAAATCAAATTAAATCACAAGTTATAAAAATAAGTATAAACTATGCTTTTAATCAATTTAAATCACAACTTGGATTTATTGCCTCTTGATCATTTTTCCATCTAAAATCAATGATAAAATAATAAAACAATTAAAAATATATTGATTTTAAATGTATAAAATATGCAATAATACAACTCAATCAAAGATTTCGAGATAACATTGAGTACAACAACCAAAGGAAGCGCCAGCAATAGCAACAACAACTCCAGTCAGCACCGTGTAAGGACAAGAGGCCTCATATCGAGAATCGTCAAGGGCAATCACCAACAGGACAGACTTACCCCACGTGCGCAACATGTGGGAAAAGACATTTAGGGAAGTGTATGTACGGCCAGAATGTGTGTTTCAAGTGCGGGAAGGCAAACCATTTAGCTCGGGATTGCCCAATTGTAACGCCCGTCCTTGTGGTGGGTATTTTTACAAAATATTTTAGAAAATACGACGAGAATTACCGTCCGATTTAAAACACTTTTACTGTTCTTCCCAGGATGCAAAACTCTACGTTATAAAATAAAATGTGCTTTTATAATAAAAGAGGCTTGGGGTTTAAGAGAGTGCAAAATATAAATCTTTAAAATAAAAAGGCCTTTTCTTACATTTAAGACCATCATGCCTAGACTTCCGTGCCCATCTCCTTTGGCCGTGTCCCTCCTGAGCGTACTGCTCATTCAGTTCCTGTGGGGGGGAGGGGCACACATAAAAACTAAAATGAGTCGAATACTCAGTAAGCGTTATTTCATACAGTTAAAATATAAAAACATAGGTTTTCAGTCATGCATTCATCATTCCATACATACTATACGTACATGCATACATGCTTTCTTTCGTAAACATTAGTAGATGGGGGTTTTCATATTTAAAACGTGTTTTTCTTTTAGTAAAACTTTCCCCCGTTACTGCCTTCATTTCTTAAAGAATGCCATGCATTCATACATTCTTTTCTTATCACTTTCATAGCCCAGTGCACACTGTTACGCCCCGCGTGCTAGGGTTAGCGACCTTTTGGGCCGATGGATTTGCCCGTGGCCACGGATTGGAATCCCTTTCCGTTAGGGATGCAGCACTGGGTGCACTACCAGATACTACCGCCCGGCATTGCAATCTGCCCATTCATTCGTTTGGGTACCCCGTTCATTCATTTCATGTGGCCGTTATGTATTTTCATACATTCATGCATGCTCATGCCTTTCTTTCATTCTTTCTTACGTTCGTTCATTCATGGCAGCTCTAGAGAGCTACGGCTTTCATTCATTCCATGTGCATGAGCATGCCTTTCGTTTCTTTTCGTTTCTTTTCATGCTTTCCTGGAAAAACAACTTTTTATAGAAAGCGTCTTTTCGTGAGAAAACATTTTTTTCTTGAGAAAACATTCGTTTGGGGCAAGAGCTCGAAAAACATCTTTTCGTTCATTGTCTTTTCTTTGAAAATACATACAATCAATGTATAGTCATCCATTCACATGCATACAATTAATACTTTTGGGTGCGTAAACAGGGGCTGCCAAAGGAGGCCATACATACTTATACTTTAAATGTGTTACTTTTCATTCTTCTTTTCGTAAAACGTCTGCCCTTAAAAGGGAAGACCATCTCTTTTCTTTGTTTCCGTAAGGAAAAATATTTCTTTTTCTTATCTTTAGAAAACTCTAGAAGAGTATGAACGTAACACTTACCTAGACTCCATGCTAGTTTCATACCATACAGTCCATTCATACCGTACAGTCCATTCATTCGCGTGTCAGATGGCAACCTACATGCATACATAACCTTAACGTTATTCTCTATCTAGAGCATAAGCAACTGACTAGAAATAGAGTTATGTTTTACTTAGAGAACACTCTCCTTCTATCCCGTGCTCTTTCACGTTTCTTACTTTGATAAAAACCCTTAGAGACCCATTACGGTCTCTACTTCCTTCAACCTTGACGTTCTACTTCGAGTGCTTACTCACTAGGATAACTCATGTTCATCTCAGGATTAAGACACTAGGACCTTTGTCCTGTTCTTCTTGTCAACCACATTCCGACTCATGACTTAAACTTACTAAGCCACGCATCCCATTCTTAGACAGTATCTTCATCATTACCCTCATGTATCTTAGCTCACTCTACTTCTCATGACCATCCGTACACATCACACGGCTCTAAGCCACTCTAAGGCTTAAGTACCGCGTCATCATACATAGGACAGATTACTCATTATATACGGTAAACCTGTCCAGTACATGTGTCTAACCTGACAACACACGTACATTACCCTTTTATCATCTAAGACCAACATACCTTACATTGGTCATCAAGTCGTATGGACAAGTGCCATACTCCGATACCATCCTTCCCTTACCCGGCTAGCACGACTCTCCGTGCTACCCGAACCTCATGACAGTTCATCCCAACACTTAGCCGATGGGACTCTATTCATAACCACACTTCACGTCACGCCATATAGCTCGAGACTGTTCCCAAGCCATACCGTGACCTTGTCACATCACCTTACATACATCTTAGGTCATCACAGCGCAACTTCATGATGGACCACGTCACTTCATGATGTTGCCCAATCATGCTTCCGCTGCACTGCTTTGATACTTCTTAGCCACTTCGCACTTATTCCCGGCCATAAGCCAATCACATAGAGACACCCATTGCTTTGGACTACAACCATACTTCACAGCCAATTCGGGACACTGTTCCACAGTTCCCGACACCATACACCAACTTCTTCCCCTAACAACTACGCAACCATCCTCATTCTTGCAACACGCCATACGGTGTATCGCTACACCTTAGGGAGTACGCTCCACACATATTTCCTTCCCAATACTATGTCACATCACCACTACGGCACTCATGCCGTATGATGGACCATCCCATCACATGGAGTACACTCCACGTATATTCAATTACGTCACTACCACACATCACTGTTATGGCATACACGCCATATGGTGCAGCACTTACCACATAAAGTATACTCCGCGTATACTCTACTCACAGAACCATGCCACATCACCACTATGGCACACACGCCACATGGTGCATCACTTACCACATAGAGTATACTCCGCGTATACTCTACTCACAGAACCATGCCACATCACCACTATGGCACACACGTCACATGGTGCAGCACTTACCACATAGAGTATACTTCGCGTATACCCCCTTCACAATACTACACCACATTACAGCTATGACATATATGCCATACGGTGCATCGCCTTACCACATGGAGTACATCCCACATGTACTCCATTCACAATGCTTCGCCACATCACAGCTACGGCACACACGCCATACGGTGCAACGTCTCACCACATAGAGTATACCTCGCGTATACTCCATTAACAAAACTATACCACATCACCACTATGGCACACATGCCACATGGTGCAGCACTTACCACAGGGAGTATACTCCACGTATACTCCTTTCACGTCACAACACCACATTACCGCTGTGGCGTACACGCCATACGGTGCGTCGTCACACAACATGGAGTACACTCCTCATGTACTCCATTCACAACACTACGCCACGTCACCGCTATGGCATCCATACCATACGGTGCCGCGTATACTCCCTTCACATCACAACACCACATTACCGCTGTGGCTTACACGCCATACGGTGCGTCGTCACACAACATGGAGTACACTCCTCGTGTACTCCATTCACAACACTACGCCACGTCACTGCTATGGCATCCACGCCATACGGTGCCACGTATACTCCTTTCACGTCACAACACTACATTACCGTTGTGGAGTACACGCCATACAGTGCATCGTCACACAACATGGAGTACACTCCTCGTGTACTCCATTCACAATACTACGCCACGTCACCGCTATGGCATCCATGCCATACGGTGCGTCGTCACACAACATGGAGTACACTCCTCGTGTACTCCATTCACAACACTACGCCCCTTCACCGCTATGGCCTACACGCCATACGGTGCGTTGTCACACAACATGGAATATACTCCTCGTGTACTCCATTCACAACACTACGCCCCTTCACCGCTATGGCCTACACGCCATACGGTGCGTCGCTCCACCACTTGAAGTACATCCCACATGTACTCCATTTACGACACTCCGCTACGTCACCATTATGGCACACATGCCATATGGTGCATCGCTCCACCACATGGAGTACATCCCACATGTACTCCATTTAAGACACTCCGCTACGTCACCATTATGGCACACACGCCATATGGTGCATCACTCCACCACATGGAGTACACCTTACGTGTACTCCACTCACGGCACTACACCACGTTACTACTACCGCACATGCACTACAACCACACTTCACAGCACAGTCCACAACACTACATGGCACAGATCCCAACACTTCATGACACACTTCCCAATCCACCCAACACCTCACACCATAGTCCACACCACTACACAGCACACTTCCAACTACACCCAGCACTTCACATCACAGCCCATCACATCACCAATACTACACAGAAATCCTATAATACTAGCAGCACAGTCCACAACCTAGTCAACTAACTAGCATCTAACATAAATAGAGAGAGATAGAGAATTATACCATCGACGGGATAACCCGTGCGTCGCTCGTTGACCGTCACAGCGAATACGCCGGAGGAGCGTACGGGGTGACTACACCGCGTACAGTGATTTTTTAAGTGTTTGGATAGCTAGGTGTGGTCTTGGAAGGGCCTAAGGTGGCCTCGATGATGATGAAAATGAGTGTATCACGGCGGATCTTGCCGTGTACAGTGGCGGTCAGTCACGCGCAGTGACTGTCCATCACGTGCAGTGATTACCCACGACATAAAGTGGTGGTTTAGGCTTGGGCTAGGCTAGGGGAGGTTGTTAGTGGAGTCGTGGAGGCTCGGTGGTGGTCGGCACGGTGGTCTACGGTGGTTGGCCGTGCATTGTGAGGGAGGAGAAGCCGTGGGAGAGTGAGAGAGAGTGTGGGGCCGTGGGTGGCAGATCGGGGCTGTGGGTGGTACCGTTGGGTTCGTGGTGGTCTAAGGATGCTGGCTAGGGTGGTCACTCGCCGTGGGTGGCGGCGGACGGCGGCGGATCAGGCTAAACCCGTGCGGTGGAGAGGGGAACTTCGGGAGGTGAAGGAGAGGCCTACTGGCCGTGGGTTTACTGGAGGAGGAAGGGGGAGACCTCAGGAGTCTCGTGGTGGTGTCCGGTGGTCGAGATGGCCGCGCATGGCGGCGCTGTGGACTCGCACAGTGAACCCGTGCATGGGTGCACTTGTGCTCGTGCATGGAAGGCTACCGGCGGGGAGAGGAGGCCAAGATCACTGGAGGAGGCCGGTCGGTGGCTAGAGGAGCTACCCTGGTGGTGGTGGCGCCGGAGGACGGCTCACGGCGGCGGATCGGGCTACTAAGCCCGTTCAGGCTTGCACTATCGGGGGAGAGGAGGGCCAAGCGTGGAGGAGCAAGGCCGGTATGGGTAGACTCACTGGAGGGAGAGGAGGCTGGTGGTAGTGGTCGTTAGGCATGCCGGCGCACGGTGGCGCTGGGCTAGGGCTGGAACCGATCGGGCGAGAGAGAGAGAGGGTCACGTACGCTGCAAGCCGAGAGGGAGGAGAGAGAAAGGGCTGGGGGAAAAGTGAGGGAAAAGAGAGAGGGGCTGAGGTTTTATCCTAAAACCCGACATCTGGGGGTCTATAAAAATGGTCTACAATGACCCTTAAATACTGATTTTAAAATGCGTAAAAGCTAACTTATTTAAAAGCACTTAGAGGAATTAAGATAGAATATTATTTAAAATAATATTCCTTCATCATTTATAAAATGATGAAGTCTTACTTAAAATATTTCAAAGAGTAAAACTATTAAATAAATAAAGATTTCATCATTATTTAAATCACCTAATATTTTAAATAACTGGAATCATTTATATAAAATGATTCCCTACAATTATAATATTTTTGGAGCTCTTCAAAGATATTATAATTGAGTTATTTAAAATATTCTTTATTTAAATAGTAATAGGAATCTTCCATTTAAAATACACCTTACTTTAAAACACAAAGCTAACTTTATAAATTATGTAGTATCTTTTTAAAAAAACACGCCGATGGGATCTAACACGCGTAACGGGGCTCTTAGACACTAGAGAGGCAAGTGGGCAGGCTGATGCATCTGACGTAGTTGCTTACGTCAGAAGAAAGGGAGGAGCAGGGTATTACACCAATAAAGAGACTCGGGGAACCGGGAAGGAGCGGAGGACGGAAGGAGCGGAGGACAGAAGATGACAGCTATGGCAAGAGTATACTCTATCACCCCTGTTGATGCTGAAGCATCAAACGATGTAGTCACAGGTACTTTCCCTTGTCCTAAAATTAGATAGGTATAGTGTACGATGAATAAATCTTATATTCTTGATAGCTCTAAGTTGTTACGATATCCTTATAGGCACATTATCGTTATTTGCACGCCGTGCCTCCATTTTATTCGACTCTGGTGCCACGCATTCTTTCATTTCAAAGCATTATGCACCTTTGACTGAGAAGTTACCTGAGCCGCTAGACCCTAGTATATCTATTGCTACACCCTCGGGAGAACATATCATTTGTGATTCTATTCTAATTGGATGTCCGATAGAGATTCAAGGCAGAATTCTACCTGCGGACTTAATCATATTCAATATGTCCGGATTTGATGTGATTCTGGGGATGGACTGGTTGTCCCAGAACCGTGCTTGTGTGGATTGCTTTAATAAGAGAGTAGTCTTTAAATCCAGTGATGGTGAGGAGTTTAGTTTTCAGTCAGTACGAGAAAGTTCCCCTCCTCGTATAATCTCAGCCTTACAGGCCGCTCGACTTCTGAGGAAAGGATGCATGGGATTTCTAGCAAGTTTGATCTCACCACCAGATGGTGGACTCAAGATTGAGGACATAAAAGTAGCTAGAGAGTTTAGAGACGTGTTTCCTGAAGATCTTCTAGGGTTACCACAGGATAGAGAAGTGGAGTTCGCGATTGATCTCACTCCAGGAATGGCACCTATATCTAAAGCGCCTTATCGCATGGCTCCAATTGAGTTGAGGGAACTCAAGGATCAGTTATAGGAGTTACTAGAAAAAGGCTTCATACGCCCCAGTGTCTTCCCGTGGGGTGCTCCGGTACTTTTTGTGAAGAAGAAGGACGGGTCTATGGTCTATGTATTGACTACAGGGAGTTAAATAAGGTAACTATCAAGAACAGATACCCTCTACCACGGATAGACGACTTATTTGATCAACTACAAGGAGCACAAGTCTTTTCTAAAATAGATTTGCAATCCGGATACCATCAGTTAAAGGTTAAGGGGACAGATGTGCAGAAGACGGCTTTTCGGACACGGTATGGGCATTATGAGTTCCTTGTTATGCCTTTTGGCTTAACTAATGCCCCCGCAGCGTTCATGGATCTTATGAATAGGGTATTCAAGGATTATCTGGATCAGTTTGTGATAGTTTTTATTGATGATATACTCATTTATTCTTGGAGTAGCAGAGAACATGAGGAGCATTTGAGGATTGCCCTTCAGACGCTAAGAGAAAAGAAGTTGTATGCAAAATTTAAGAAATGCGAGTTCTGGTTACAAGAGATTTCATTTTTGGGACACGTGGTATCAGCAAAAGGAATTTCAGTGGACCCAGCGAAGGTTGAGGCAGTGGTAAAATGGGCCAAGCCTAGTAATGTCAATGAGGTGCGAAGTTTCTTAGGCCTCGCTGGCTACTACAGAAGATTTGTAGAAGGATTTTCAAGTATAGCAGCTCCGATGACAAAGTTGACAAGAAAGGATGAGAAGTTCTTATGGACAGATGAGTGTGAGGACGGCTTCCAAGAATTGAAGAAAAGGTTAGTGACGGCACTAGTTCTTACAGTTCCCTCAGGAGATGGAGGATTTGATATATACAGCGATGCCTCACTAAAGGGCTTAGGATGTGTTTTAATGCAGAATGGAAAAGTTATTTCTTACGCTTCCTGACAACTAAAGAATTATGAACAAAATTACCCAACCCATGATCTGGAACTTGTAGCAGTGGTTTTTGCCTTGAAAATATGGAGACATTACCTTTATGGTGAAAAGTGTGAGATTTATACCGATCATAAGAGTCTGAAATATTTCTTCACACAGAAAGAGCTAAATATGAGACAACGGAGATGGTTGGAACTTTTGAAGGACTATGACTACAATATTAACTACCATCCTGGCAAAGCAAACGTCGTAGCAAATGCACTTAGTCGGAAGTCATCCTCTGTCACCCTAGCTACGATGTTTACTTCGCAGAAGCATATATTATTAGACATGGAGCAAGCAGGTATTGAGCTAATCCAGGACACTCAATCTAAGATGAATAGTTTGACCCTAGGTTCAACATTGATAGATCAAATTAAGGTCGCCCAAGCTAGTGATACGGAACTGATGAAGATTAAAGGAGAAATAGCAGAGGGTAAGAGATCTGATTATCTAGTATCAGATGATGGCACCTTGAGATTCAGGGGAAGATTATGTGTACCCAATGATAAAGAAATCAAAGATTTGATTTTAAGAGAAGCCCATCATTCACTATACACAGTGCATCCGGGGAGTACCAAGATGTATCGAGATTTAAAACAGCACTTTTGGTGGAGTGGGATGAAGCGAGAGATAATGACATATGTAGCACAGTGTTTGACATGTCAACAAGTTAAAGCAGAGCATCAGAGACCCTTAGGTACACTTCAGCCACTCCCTATACCCGTGTGGACTTGGGATGAGATCGGGATGGACTTTGTTTCAGGGTTTCCGAAGGCATTAGGGGGTCAGGATGCAGCATGGGTGATTGTTGATCGACTCTCAAAATCAGCCCATTTTATTCCTATTCAGATGACGTACTCTGTGGATAGATTGGCAGAGTTATATGTTAGAGAGATTGTCAGATTACATAGGATACCATCTAAGATCATCTCAGATAGAGATACTCGTTTCACTTCAGCTTTGTGGAGAAAGGTACAGAAGGAGTTGGGAACTCAACTGACTTACAGCATGGCATTTCATCCTCAGACGGATGGTCAATCAGAGAGGACAATTCAGATCCTAGAAGACATGCTTAGAGCGTGCGTGTTGGAATTTAAAGGTAGTTGGATTAAGTATCTACCCCTTATCGAGTTTGCATATAATAACATTTAAAGTAATCAAGCAGCCCCGTATGAAGTTCTCTACGGACGTAAATGTAGGTCGCCCCTCTACTGGGATGAAATAGGAGAGCGGAGGATACTAGGACAGGAAATTATACAAGACATGAGTGAGAAAATATCAATTATCAGAAAGAAGCTTGCGACAGCACAAGAGCGACATAAGAAATATGCAAACCAACGACGACGAGAATTAGAATTTGAGGTAGAAGACAAAGTACTTTTGAAGGTTGCGCCGATGAAAGGAATAATGCGTTTTGGTAAAAAGGGAAAGCTAAGCCCGAGGTACATAGGTCCTTTTGAGATCTTAGAAAGAATAGGTGTTGTAGCTTATAGACTAGCACTTCCACCTCATTTATCGGCAGTGCACAACGTGTTTCATGTCTCTATGTTACGGAAGTATGCCCCGGATCCGACGCATGTCTTGGAGTACGAGCCTCTTCAGATTCGAGATGACCTCAGCTATGAAGAAATTCCAGTGAGAATATTAGCACAGAAGGCCCAAGTACTACGAAACAGAACTATTCAAATGGTCAAAGTACTTTGGAGTCACCACAGCAAAAGAGAAGCCACTTGGGAACACAAAGAAGACATGAGAGAGAAATACCCCAACTTATTTTGATCAGGGTATGTTCCATCTCAGGGACGAGATTTCCTTTTAGGGGAGGAGATTTGCAACATACTAATCGTAGCTTTGGGGGTATTTAGGTAAATCGACTATTATTTCTATTATTATTATTATTATTATTGTTATTATTATTGTTATTTCTATTATTATTATTATTACTATTACTATTATTATTATTATTTTCAGATTTTATAGAAGTATAATTTGAGAGTTTTACCAACATTAAAATTCCTAGACCTATACTCACGGTTGCACTCACACTCACATGCACATGCACACGCACGTACGCCCTTCCCCTCAGTTGCATATCGATCCTCTTAGAGTTTGTATCATCGTAGGATTTAGTCTCCTAGGTGCAGCCAACTTCAACTCGACTAAACTTCCTATTTCGTTCACGTCTTTCACCTCCCCCATTGCCTATAAAAGCAACCCGAGACCTCCTATAAAACACACACAAACCTCACCACCGAAACCAGTTTTCTGGAGTGTAAACCGAGAGACCACATAGCAGTACAACCCGAGTCCTCCTGTTGCCAACCCGTGAACTCCACTCATCGGCATCACCGCTGCCCAGCACCACCGAAGCCTCCCTCCCAGTAACCAGCAGCCACCCACACGGAAACCACACCAAAAACACTCTGTTTTACTACACCGAAACAGAGGAAGAGTATTCCCCACCGTAAGCCTTTCTCGGCCCAGCCACCACCGACCACCCTAGGTCACCGGACCACCACCACGAAGCCAAAAATCGCCGACCAACCCAACCTCGGCGTTCCCACTTCAATCCGATAAACCCAAGACCGTCGCTGCCTTCCTCCTTTCTCTCGGTGGTTTCCAGCTTCACAGAACTCTCCCTCCCCTCTCGGCTTCGCACCACTGTAGAGAAGCATCCAGCTGCACCGACTCCACTCCCGGCCACCCAGAACCGCCATCCAGCCCAGCCCCGTTGCGTGGCCCCTCCTTCAGTGAGCCCCTGTTCTCCCCCGCATAGCACTTGGCTTCTCTCGCACAGGCAGTGCTGCCTTTGTCGATCCATGTGTTTTTAAATCCCAGAACATTACATGCAATCGGGCTCTTGGGCCCTGCGTATGATGGGCTTAATTGTTAAGTTGTGTTTTTAAAATGTAAATTGGGCTTAGTTTAATTGTTTGATGTTTAAATCTAATGGGCTAATTTCTTTGTGGGCTAAGTTGAGGTTAATTAGACATATACTATGATAAGATTTGTAATTTAAATTGGATTGATTTTATTATGTTTCAATAATTTTTATTGATTTTATTAAGCTTAATAATTCAAAGTTTAGTTATATTTTATTAAATAAAAATATTAATCATAAGATAATTTTTATAAGAAAGTGTTTAAAGGAATTAAAATATATTTTTAAGTATACTATTGAATCTAATATCTTAGTTAATACTTCCTTTGTCGATTTAGTCAGTTTTTAATTATTAAGTTATAATTTAAATAGAAATAAAGAAATATGTTGAGAGTATTTAAATAATATTGATAATTATTATATTTCTTATAAGATTGATTAATTATGTTAAGGAAGGAAAACTATTCTTAATTATGTTAAGGAAAGAAAACTATGCTTAAGGAATCTTGAAGATAACAATATGGAGATTGTAAACCCTTGTAAGTTTTGAGTCAATCCATTGTTTTTTAGAGGATTATTTTTCTTCTACTCTAAATATTCAATGGAAAGCACAGGAAAAAAAATTGTTGGTTAGTCTCATTATTCATTCTTTAGGCATAATGCAAATCAAAATTGTTTATGCTACACTTTAATCACAGAAAGCCATTGAAGTTGAAGAATTATGCTTGTAACAGCCCACTAGAAATTCAAAGGTCGAATTTCTTTTGGTTTTAGAAATCTCGTGAAAACTCCATAAGTTTTCACGAATCGACCAATTGCATAGATTTTAGTTTGTCAACATAGCCTGTCTTATCACTCTCTATGATGCCAGAAGTGCAATTCTAATTATTTGAGGTACTTATAAGTTTCAGAATGCATTATGGTCTGCGCCATTAAACTCAGTTGATTATTTAGGATTTTATAGCCTAATAAGTCCATTTTCATATTTTCGGACGAAACGCTGGTTCAAAACTATGAATCCTTTTTTTGGGGCACTTCAGGATTGAATTTCGGTAAACAATTTTCACTGTAAGTTAATTTGAATATTTAGAATTTTTCAGTACTAAGTTTATTATTCACTTTCCGGAGTGAATAGTAACCTCAATAAACACACCAAGTGCATTGTTTTCAAAATCACAGTATGGAATGTCCAAACAAGATTAGTGAAGTTTTATTTAGACACTTGGCAAGATCTTAGCCTCCCATAATGAATATTATTAGACACTTGGCACCATGAGAAATGTTTAATGGATTTGAAGGAATCAAGGTGTGAGATCATGCCACCAAAGCAAAATCCTATTACGTCTGACCAATCGAATTGTGCCAAACCAAAGAGGATTTCCACCTTAGTGAAATCCAATATGGTTGGAATCCAACTAAGAACCCAAAATCATGGTTGAAATCGAAATTCTAAATGGTTTTATCCAAACCATAAAGTTGACTTCCAAAATCTAAATGAATTAGTTTCTAGCATTGTAATTAATCTTTTGATTAAATTACTTC
Source organism: Cyclocarya paliurus (assembly GCA_029856935.1). Lineage (NCBI taxonomy): Eukaryota > Viridiplantae > Streptophyta > Magnoliopsida > Fagales > Juglandaceae > Cyclocarya > Cyclocarya paliurus. The sequence goes on along the minus strand of CM056957.1, from coordinate 16,689,559 downwards.
CACATGCTATTAATCATTAAAATTTATATTAGAATATCATTATCCAACCTTGTTAACCTTGAAAAATTGATTGGGTTAGGAGATATTGGATTTGGGCTTGATAGCAACCCAAACTCTCTTAAAACCCCAAAATGTAGGCCCATTCGGTTTAGGCCCATTAAGGCCCACGAATTTGGTCTCATTAGGATTGCTTCTTGGCTAAGTTTTCACCCCCCACTTGGCTGACCAGATCTTTCTAAAAGAGGTTCTAGAAGGTTTTGAAGAAAAAAATCTAAAGAGCCACCTCACTCTTTCACTTTCACACTCCATCTTGAGAAAAGATCTTGGGCTGATTTTTTGGGGAAGAAAAGGCCAACACTCAAGCTCTATTTCAGTCCTATCACTTTCCATAATCTGGCTAAGAGTCTCTCCAGTCCACTTCCCATGAAAAAGCAACCCTCCTTTACACTTTTCTTTGACAAAACACAAAAGACACTCTTGGGCAGTTTTTCTGATCTCTGTTGTACACCTTATTCAAAGCTATTTTAAGTGTTTTCTCACAAATATTCCTTCATTAAAGTTGTTTCTTGTTTAGTCTAGTTTACGTGTATATCTTATTTGTTCCATTTGGAGATCATTTGGTTGATAAAAAATTGTTCAAACCCCAGAAAGGTTAATCTGGGCGATAAACTGGAGTGTGTTGAAGTTTGGAGTTTTTGACCAAGCTAATGAATAGATCTTGGTCCGAACATTTTATGGAGTACTGTTAACATGTATATATGATTATTTATTAAGGATTTGTTGCATGATTAAAATTTTTGGTAAAATATTTTCTTAGATCTAGAAACTTAGAAACTGGAAGAGGAAAAATAGTTTCTGTTTTGGGATAGTTTAAATCTTTTATAGTTTAATCCTAATCCAAGGGCTTGGATATTTTTATTTGAGGATCCTAAGTCTCTTATATACATGTTAGAATGTTTTTTTGAATATATTTGGTGTTAGTTTCAAAGATATGAGATTTTATGTAAGGAGATATTCGGTTAGGTCAAAGTGATGATGTTCTTGACTAAATTTATGTTTTGATTGATTTTTAACCATGTGAGCTTGAGTTTGGAGCTTGAATCTATTTAGGACACCTTATTAAAACATGTGATTTTTTTATTTGAAGATCACATTTTTATAAGTCATGGATTAAGAGGTTGATCAAAACAAGTTAGAAACAAAAATCTGTTTTGAACTTAGAAGAAAAATCACAATTTTGGCCCTATAGAATTTTAATAGTTGTGTTTAGTTTTAAATTTTTTTGAATAGATATTTGAGTTTAGGATAAAATTTACATGAGGTATGTAAATTTTGGTGATTTTTGGAGTAAGAATGCACAATCCTTAAGTTAGGGGTAAAATGGTCATTTTCCCACATATAGAGGGTAAAATGGTCATTTTACTCTAAGTTAATATTTTTTCATATTTCTAATTATTAATGATTAAGTTATAACTTTTAGAAATCACTGCTTTTAGTTTCTCGTGATCGTATTAGAGTTTTTGCCTAGAAAATGCAAAGATCGAGGTAAGTTAGCTCTTAACTTACTATCAGTTTATTGTGTATGTATGATGAGTAAGGGAACTACAATTATGTTTGTATGTTGTTATATATTCCATGCCATGCCATGTCATCACATGTTTATCTATTACACGAATTATTCTGTCATGAAATACTTATCTGTTACATAATATATTATGTCACATGTTACTATCTGTTGCAAGTATGTCACATTATGTGTGCTATCTGTTACATGTATACCATGTCATGTAATATTCACTGTCGCATGTTATGCCATGTTACAAAATATTATTTGTTACATATTATGCCATGTTACAAAATATTGTCTGTTATATGTATGCCATGTTATGAAGTATTGTCTGTTATATTTATGTCTCAAAGTACGTCATATCTATCATCTTACATCCACGTCACGTTACGCTACGTCAGGACTTCTGTCATATAGTATTTATGTCGTCTTGTCTCGACAATCATGTTAAGTTATTCATGTCAATTACGACCCTAAGCACTAGGATGGGGTAATATCCTAATGGAACTCTTTTGTTCATACTGGAGTGTTTAAATAGGTGTGAAATTCTCTGGATTAACGAAATACAGTCAACAGGTTGCGAATGGGGCCTAACTAGTTAGTCACCGGGGCGCGCCAGGCACTAACGCCGATGGAGCCATATTTTATTTTACGTGTGTCCACAGCAAATATGGCACAAACAATTCATGGGGTCACAACAACTGTAAAGCATGAAGTATGAGGCCACAACAACTGTGGAGCATACACTACGTGAGACATAGCAATTGTGACATGTAGAATACATGGGGCCACAACAGCTGGTACAGATACTTGTGTTGTGATGCGGTAATCGGCAGGGACACACAGCTCAAGGGGACCCGTGTAGCACCCTTATGGTCACTTTAATGATTAAGTCTATTGAATATGATTCCAAGTTCATGTATTTCACATTCAAGTCATGTTTCATGTTATGTTATGTTCAAGTTTACGTTCATGTCAAGTTTCAAGTTTACGTCACATTCAAGTTATGTTAAATCATTGTAATCCCATGAGATAAGAATACGCTAACATGGTAACCCCATGAGATAAGAATACGCAATCATGGTAATCCTATGAGATAAGAATACGCTATCATGGTAACCCCATGAGATAAGAATATGCAATCATGGTAACCCTATGAGATAAGAATATGCTATCATGATAATCTTATAAGACAAGAATATGTTTTAAGTTCAAGTTTATGTCATGTTATGTTCAGGTTCATGTTATGTTCAAGTTCATGCTCATATTATGTATGTTCACATTCATGCTATGTTTCAAGTTCACGTTTATGTTATGTTATGCTCAGGTTCATGTTATGTTCAAGTTCATGTTCAAATTATTTATGTTCACGTTCATGCTATGTTTCAAGTCCATGTTATGTTTCAAGTTCATATTCATGCTATGTTGCTAGTCCATGTTATATTTTAAGTTTACATACATGTCATGTCACGTCAATGTAAGTTTTAGTTTCAGTTCAATTTATGTCATTTATGCCATGCTATATGTCAAGTTATGCAATGCTTACTTACAACTTTGATTATGCATTCATGCTTTTACTGCCATGCATGCATCATTAACCTGTGTGGAAGTTTTCTGTTAACTTACTGAGATTTGTAATCAAATCTCACTGTGGTAGTCTCAACTACCATTTCCCCCGAATGGTAGATGATGTGTTAGGATCGGAGCAGGAAGCGGATACTGATAGACTGGAGGAGGTCGACTAAGTGCCACAAATACAACGCAGAGCATACAGCTTCCATAGTTAGTTTTTTTTTTATAGTATTCTGGCCTCGTTGTCGAGTTACGTGAGTTACTCGATGAACTGGCCCAATAGTGTATTTTGGTAATATAACTATGGAATCTGGTCTCCCATATTTTGAGATTACAATCTTCTGAGACCCGTACTATAATCGTGGATTTTATTTTGTTAAGTATGAATGAATTACGCTTTAATTACTTGGGATACTACAAGTTTGGTGCATAGTAGTGCTAAAAAAATTTCTACCATGAATATTGCATAATACTAGATGCATGTTAGGAATATTACATCTTATATGTCATGAACGGGGGCAGGTAACTTTGTGTTGTATGTCTCGACATTTCAAATGTCCCTCCGATCCCAAGCAAAATTTGAGGGCGTCATAATGCTAGTCTTTGAGAGATGAGATTTGGCTATTTTTTTTATTATGAGCCTCAAGATTCTTTTCTTAGTACATTGCTGCTAGTCACCTTGTTGAACTTATTGATTAGCTTTTCTTTCTTAAACCTTTTATCCAAAGTGTTTCGACTTATTCAGTCAACATTAGTATAGTGAAAGTGTGGAGAATGGAAACAAAAAAAATTGCTTAGAAAAAGATGAAGAAAAAATCAAATTTAAAAAAAAAAAGATGCTCATGAAGAGGTGTCCCAAAAAAAAAAATAGATATATAGTGCTTCCTACTTCATTGAAGATGTTGGAAAAAATGTATGAAATGAAAATGCCAAAGAGAGTTGAAAGTCTAATTATTCTTGAAAACACTTATTATATTTACCATTATCCACATATTTTATGTTTCCTTTGTTTCACCCAACATTTCATGCAAATAAAGTCCTTATTCAATCTTGAGGATTTCATAATGTAGATATTGACATGAGTATATAATAAAGTGTAGCATAAATTCTATTATCGGCATCCTTCCATGAGACTAATCTTTTCTTATCAAGTGTTTCTTCTTATAATTAATATGTAAGATATTTGATTTTGCTTACATTATTCATTATGCTCACATATTACATTGTTAAGAGTGTTATACCAAACTTAGAGTGATTTTATTTGCTGAGTGTATACCCTAGTGAGATTTGAGTTGAAGCATACTTTCAGATAGACATACGAGACATGTTTATCTTGAACCAAGGGGTGTGTTTTGTGATGGCTAAAACTTTCATTCATAGTGAGTATTGAAGGCATGTGAGATTTCTTTAGTATTTATACTATTTTTAACATTTCATTAAGCTTTTTGCTAAGAAAATGAGAAAAAAAATTATATAGTTATCTTTAGTCACTTCAATTGCTAGAGATTGGCAATAAACTGGTTGGGGTGTGTGATAATAGCCAAATTTTGTGATGCCTCCAGTCCCCGCTTTTGACAATAGCCGAATTTTGTGATGCCCTAGTCCCTAAATTTTGGATGGTGATTGAAGAATCGAGACATGTAACTTAAGGCTACATACCCCTCGTACATGACAAATAAGATACAAAGCACCTATAAATCTAGTAGTATGCAGTATTCGCAGCGGAGAATTCTTTTAACTACATAGGGCTATGGTAATGTAGTAATCATGGTATCAAATGTAAGCATCCCAAAAGTTTAAATTTCATAATACTACTCCCAAAATAGATAATTGTTTCAATAGACTCTCAAAACACGGGACCATCAAAAACTATTTTCACAAAAAACCTTAAGTCATTTCTTTTTCTCTGCAAGACATTTTAGGTTCTCCATTTTCCTAATGCTACCGCTCCATCTTGAGTCAAACATAAAAAGATTTCATGTGACTTATGAGGCTCGAGTGCCAGAAGTCCTAAGTCTTTTGCTATCTCTTTTGCCTCAACTGTAGTCTCACTAGCTCACTTAAGGAAACTGGATACATGGTCCATATTTCACCAAAATCTCAAGTTCTTCAATGGGTTGGTAAGCGTAGTATCAATCTTGGCCTTGCTAAGACTAGCTAAAATTTCCTAGAGAAGCAGGGCCGTATACTTCAAAACGTCGGCAGTAAAGTCGTGATGAGCCTTCACGGTGAGCTCGTCCTCCATAATTGAGCCATCTAGGTTCATGGTTCTATAGTATCTGGGGTACCTGTAACAACTTCTACCATTCCAGGTAGAAAATGGTAGTGGGAACTATCACAATGAGATTTTGAGAAATCTCAACAAGTAAATAGTCAAAACATACAATAGATATCACAACCATATAAAAGTAAACTACAAATGAATGCATGGACATGTACTTTGACATATGCAATATAAAATTTTTCATAAAACATCTTTTAATCTTTTAGACTTCTTAACACATGCTTATCATTTCATAACATATTATGCCATTATTATCATTTCATAACATATCATATTGTGATCATATTACATTCTTTCTTGCTGTTTCATATCATATCATAACATATCATGGCATAACATAACATATCATAGCATATCAAAACATATCATGGCATATCATATTGTATCATAACATGGAGTTCAAATGCCTCATTCGTTTCATAGTTCACATCGTTGGATACCTCACAGCTCCCTTAAGCACTGTGTGTTCTCCGCTAGTTATCGCATCAACCAATGATCCACTTGATCAAGGTGACTACGTCATAATATAAACATATTCTTTTGCAGCAGTTTGCTTATTTCGCCTTCACCGTATGGCACCCATTAGCTTTAAAAGTAACCTCGCTCTGGCATCCTTTCCATAAGGAACCATTCGAGCCCATCAACTATACTTCGTCAATCTAGAGGTCTCCACTCGACTTTAAACACTTCAGAGTGGATAGGGAGTTCCACTAGGGCATTTTCCCGTGCTAGCATTTAGGGTCTTGATAAAATATATTTTGACATTTTTCTTTTTGAAAACATAGACTCAAATGCATGAGACATGGACACATGATGCTACACTTTTTCATACTCATGCAACATGTAAAACTAAAACATATAGCCTAATTAGCAACATGCATCTCACAATATGACTTGAAAATATTAGAACATGCAATTATATGAGGAATACACATAAGCATAGTCGAATCATACTTGCCGAAACACAAAACAGATTTGTATACCCTGGGTATAGCCTTAGCCAATTCATACAAGTCCTCCAAACATGTATTTTCATCATCCCAACTCATATACTCATACTTCTACACATTCATATATCAAAACAAGTATGCATAGCACATATACATGTCAAAACCAAAACCTTAACATGGCATAATCGAAATATACTTCCACAAACCATCATGAAAACATGGAATCTCATCCTTTTATCAAAACTGAGCATACATATAACAAGATAACAGGATTCAAACAATGATAAACAAACAAGAGTTCACAAAATATAACAAGTGTTATCAAGAGTAAGTTAGAAGTTTACTTACAAAAATCAGACGTATAAACTAGCAAAGTCTGAAAAATATATATTAAGACATATTAGAAGATGACTAGAGAAACCTTAATCTCGAAATAATGGTGCGTGTGATTGTCTAAGGTTTTCAAAAATGTTTTCTCATGGAAAAAACCTAGAATCAGAAACCCTCAAAGGATAAAAATCCTAGCCTTTCTTCCAAGTGGTACCCATGGCCTTCATTCACTCTATTCCTCATGTTCATGTGCTTAAAACAAGAACAATATTTTGGGTTCTTTCTTTCCTTGAAGAAAAACCCTAGTTTCTAAAGTGAAAGTGTGTGTTCATTTGAAAGAAACCTTAAACCAAAACATGTGATGGTGTTCTTTCTCTTTAGCCGTGTATGGACTAGCAAGAAAAGTGAAACAATCCCTACCTCTGTGTGTTCTTCCTCTAGTTGAAAAGTTGAGGAAGAAATCTTGGTGGTTTTCAAAATAGTGAAGAGACCGGTGACATTTGGTTGTTGAGAAAATGTGAGAAAGTGTGAGAAGTAGAGAAAAGTAGTGGTGGCCGAAATTCTTTAGAAGGAAAGTTAAAAACTTGAGCAAAATACCTCCATGATTTTTGGCTATGTTGTTATATAGAGCTTTCTCTCCTTGAAAATGTCAAGAGCCATTGCATGCTTGACACTTGGCAAACGACTCTTCCCTTTCCCTCATGATAGGATTGCATTGGAAATCCAAAGGTTGCTTCTTACAAATGGCGTGTGGCTCTTCAAAAACCGAAACTCTCTCTTGCCTCACCTTCCAATTTTGCCCTCCTTCACTTTTCTAGGTATGCACTTGGTGGCTCAAAGGTTAAAACACAAAAGCCTAATCTTCCTTGGAACTCTACTTGTGTGCATGGTTGCCATGTGGCAAGTTGAGTGTGTGTCCCTTGTGTTGGCCAAAACCCTAGATCTTCCCAAGGTGATCTTTGATCTTTTCAAGGTGTCCCTTGAGTTTCCCGATGCTATTTCCGTCACCCCCCTCTCTCTCTTGCTCTTTCAAAATTCTTCTAGAACATGTTGTGAAATTTTACAAGTGCACAAAATCGTAACAAGTAATATAGTGATAAAGAAGGATGTCGAACCCATGAGGACTATTTACCTATTAACTTTCGAAATTGTTCTAATTCTAAAATATTTGAAAATCAAGAAAAGTAGTGGATTTTGAATTTGAAAAACAAAAACAAATGAAATTAAATCAACAAATGAAGAATTGACCAAACACTTAAAAAGAAGAAGATTTCACCCAAGAAGAAAACACTAAGGCATTCAACTCACCTGACCAATCCAATCCCAAATCCTAACCATACAGTCAATCAACTATAACCCTATTTGATGGTGAAATATTCTAACTTATCTAACACCCTCTCTCAAGTAGAATTAGAACTACCCAATATACGATAATCCGCGATATATCTATGGGAATTTAAAAGCTTTTGAGCACATTAAAATTAATAATATTTCACATAAAAGCTGCACAAATTACATTGGCACATTCCTATCTTTTATTCAATTTATGTCATACATCATATGAAGCTAAACTACATGCATCATCTCTTAAATTAACATGCACAACAAATCACTCAACTATTGGCCAGATAATTGAAAGCATTAAACTCAATGATGTATACTCAAAAGGAATCATAAAATTATGATCACATAGAAATAAGATTCGAAATTGTCATGGCGAGGCTATATATCGTAGCCTTAGCAATAGAAATTAGCTCAAAATAGAATAAAAACAAACCATAATTACTCCAAAATTCATAATGAAATTTGTACAAAGATAAGATGAAAAAGTTAAGAAGGAAACTGTATGTATATCGAGAATCTCAATCATTGACAAACTCCAATTCGGCCTCCATCTTCTTCTTTTTCCAAGCTTAGAATTCCTCTTAAATGGTGAAAACCTCATTTTCACAAGACCCTAGTCGTCCTCCAAAATTTTCTCCTTTCCTTCCTTCTTTAAAAACCCTCTCTCCCCTTTCCAAGAAATGATTATGGTTGCTAATGTTTATAAAAGTAAGAGAAAAACTAATCATCAAGTAGCTCATATTATTGTTATAGGTTTTACTTGCCAATTAAAAGGCTGATGCGATCATTATCTTTCTAATGAACAAAGAATAAAAATATTAATTTCATATAAACATGATGAAAATATGCAAATATGATTAAAACAGAAAATGATCAATCATTAGAAGATGTTGTTAATACTTTAATATTTGTATTAACCAAATACTTTGTTGGCGATCCCCCTTCAATTTAAAGAAAGAACTAGCAATTTACTAATTAATTTAAGATGTCCTCAATTATCTGATTTCTGTTAGTATAAAGATGTATTTCTAACTAAAGTTATGATAAAAAAAAATGACTGTTAACAACCATACTGGAAGGAAAAGTTCATAACTGGACTTCCATATTATTTTGCCAAAAAGGTACGAGAATCATTAGCAAAACCAGATGATACTATTGATTTTCACAGTCACACATATGGTGATATAATAGCTTATATTAATAGATCTGGTTTAACTATGTGTAATGATCTAAGATTAAAAAATCAAATGGATAAAGAAAAAAAATTTGCTAAGAAAGAATTATATACCTTTTGTGAACAGTTTGGTTATACTCCATTATTAACTCCTTCAAGAAGACACAAAAAAAGAAAAAGAATTTATAAGAATTATCCTAACAAAAAATGAAAATATAAACGACCTTATAAAAAGACAGAAGATAAACAAATATATAATAAACCAATAAAAAGTCCAAAAAAGTATAATAAAAAGAAAAAATAAATTGTTTGTTATAAATGTGGAAAAGTTGGGCATTACAAATCAAATTGTAAAGTTAAACAACAGATTAATGAATTAGAAATACCTGAAATATTAAAAGAAAAATTATTAAATATTTTTATAATACATTCAAGTGATGAAGAGAAAAGCTCACGTTATTTTTTATGATTAAGCGAGAGAACCCTAAACACTTGACCTGCCGCCACCCATCCCCCCACCCTAGCCGGCATGTGGTTTCTCATCATCACCACAGACTTGGTCGACGGGCCTTATCGTCGCCTCCAATGGTAGTTCGGCATTGGTTCTCCCTCTGGCGACCGGATTTCTCAGAGCCTCTTTGAATGCCATCTGTGTAGTCTCCCCATGTTAGTCAGCTATCTCTACCTCCGTCGGCTGTCTTTGCCTCTGTCACCAATGTCTGTCTCTTTGTTTGTCTCTGCTTCAAAGTCCTCTGTCTCATCTGTCTCTGCATTGCCGTTGCCTCCGTCGGCTATCTCTGCCTCTGTCGTTGGCATCTATCTCCCCAGCTATCTTTGTCTCGGAGCTACTTAATAGAGTGGGCCTCCGAAGTCGATCATCACTATTCATAGACTGTTTCGATGGACTCTGGCGACCACATTGTGGGCCTCCGATGTCGGTCGTCCTCTGGCAATTGGAACTTTCTGGTTGTTTTCTCTGTTAATTCGGGCCTCCGACTGATCTGCATTTTTTTACCTTAAGAGAATGAAGCGGGAGTAGTGGGAACAGATTTGCAATGGGATTTGGCAATGACGACGAAGCACGATGCGGCTTCGTCCCAATTGGAAGGTGAGTGGTGGTTGAAATTGGAATAAAAAACTTTCATTTTTATGAAAGAGGGATGAAATATCTTTCATATTTCTGAACGTAACAAAAGGATAGCTAAATTCATGTATCTAAGGGAGACGACAGCTTCATGGGTGGCTAAGGGGATTAAGGATTGTCTAAAACTTAACTGCCATGAAGGTTTCTTCAGAGAGCTAAGGATGGGTAATGGAGTTTTTAGCATTCAACATCATGTTAATGCAAGGAATAGTTTTTTGCAGCTCTCAGAATTTCGAAATGGAAGGAGGAAATGTTTGTTGGTGATTCCGGAGGGCGGAAAGGGCATTGTATGGAAAGGCTTTCTGCAATCCATTCTCAGTAAAACGATAGTTTTCCAATTCAGGTTTGGTGTATTTTGGGTAGGTTTTCATGGGCTTTTGGGTCATTAGGGGACTCTCTTGTATGGGCTAGGTGTTTTCTTGTATACGTCCAGTGTACTTGGTTACTCCTATTGATATATATATATATATATATATATAATTGTAACAACCTGACCCTAAGTTTAGGTTATAAGATAAGTTTTATGTATTTTTTCTTATAACCATAAATATTATATTGTTATTATTATTATTATTATTATTATTATTATTATTATTATTATATAAGATTTTACATCATTTTTTTTATAAGATTATTATCGTTTTATCTTTTAGTAATTTATTATGACCCGTTTAAGTAATAACCACTAGAGTTTTATTTTAAATTTAAACCTATATCCACCCGTAAGCCAAATCTTTATCTCCTAATTGATAAATTTCCTAAGGAAAACAACACAGTTCTTGGTCAGTTCTCCTACTCGCACGTCTCCACTCCCATGCTATCACATGCACGTCTCTATTGCCCTAGGTTTCCTTTTATTCTCAAACACTTATATATATATATATATAAACACACACACGGTTAGATCTGATACATGAAGAAAACCTCCAAGCCGTAAACCTCCCTCGAAGCCTTCCTCCCATGTACGCTGCTCCCTTGTCCAGAGCACCCAGTGTCGACTTGCATGCCGTGTCCTCCCTCAAACAAACAAACGTTCAAGCCATTCCTTCCGTTGCCTTTCACCTCGGCACCTGAGAAACACACAACCAACGCTCACCGTAGAGCAAACACGAGGCCGCTGCACAACCACACACACGGAAGTGCACCAAGAACCACCAGCCTTCCCACACACAGCAACCATCACACTGAAAATAGAGTCTTTCCGCAGCCCACGAAAGCAGCGCCAACCACCGAAGCCTCCCTCCCAGTAACCAGCAGCCACCCACACGAAAACCACCCCAAACTCCTCCACGTCGCACTCCCCAGCACCAAGCATCACCCTCGGCACCTCCACTCCCCCAGCCAACGTGAACCGTAGCCCCTGTTTTTGTACCCATAAAACAGAGCATCAACCGAACAAGCCGAGAACCCTCCTCCCTCAACCAAGTCGGCCACCCCACCGAAAACAGCCACAGAAACCGCCAGCCACCTCTACCCCTTCAAGCCCATTTCGTTCCAATAAGCTCATCGCCGTCCAACCTCATCTCTCTCTTGGTTGCTTTGGTGACAGCACTCTCTCTAAACTCTCTCCCTCTCATGGCGTCGTACCGCCTAGCCCAGGAACCTAGCCGCGTCGCCTCACTCCTGGCCACCCAGAGCCGCCTCAGCCCGTCCCCGTCGCATACCCCTCTCTCGGTGAGCCTCTGTTCTCTCACGGGCACTGCGTTTCTCTTGCACAGAACGTCCCCTTTGCATCTGCTGAATACGTATGTATCACATGAGTTCACAATCAGGCCGTGGGCCGTATGCACACTGGGCTTATTTGTAAGTTTATGTTTTAAATGTAAATTTGGGCTTAGTTTTAATTTGTTTGTTGTTTAAATCTAATGGGCTAATTTCTTTGTGGGCTAAGTTGAGGTTAATTAGACATATACTATGATAAGATTTGTAATTTAAATTGGATTGATTTTATTATGTTTCAATAATTTTTATTGATTTTATTAAGCTTAATAATTCAAAGTTTAGTTATATTTTATTAAATAATTATATGAATCATAAGATCATTGTTATAAGAAAGTGTTTCAGGAATTTAAAATATATTTTTAAAGTATACTATCAAGCCTAATATTTTGTTAATATTCTTTTATGTATTTAATAGAAGTTTAATGAAAATTATTATGTTATACTTTAAATAGAAAATAAAGCAATATGTTAAGAGTATTTAAATAATATTGATAATTATTATATTTCTTATAAGATTAAATAATTATGTTAAGAAAGTAAATCTATTTTAAGAATTTAGATTTCTATGACTTATTTAAAATAGCCCAAGTGTTTTATTAAGTTATAATATGTTATTAGTTTTTTTTTAAGTAATTTAAAAATACCAGGATTTATTGTTTATAGTGTTAAGCAAAATATTTATTTGACTATCTCTTAGACTATGAATTTTATTAAGTAGGATATTGATATGGTTCCTAGACAGATTTAGTGACGTTTAATACTTTATATAGGTGACAAGTTACGAAATGAGATTCAGGAAGTAGCGCTACGAGGTAAGTTATTTGATCACAAAATTAGAATCATCATAGTTCAGCTTATATTTAAGTATTATTCAAGCCAGTTCATTGACAACCTTTGTTTATGTACCACTCATGTCATATGCAAGTATGTCATTCAAAATAGCACACGATCATGTCATTCCGCAACATGTTCAATTTCAGAAATTTTAATTATATATGTATTATGTCATGCATCTCATGGTCATAAGACATGTAAGCTATCTTAAATTCAAGTGCAAAAATCAAATCAAATCAGTTAGTTAGATGGCCATTCAGATGCATGGTACCAATATAGTTCAGTTTCAGGGTGGACGTGCAAGCCACGGACTCAAGCGTAGTCCACCATAGTATGATAGAATACTATCAGCGGCTCCCCTCGTGGCCACGGGACGTGGGGCCGGTGCACAACCTTGCACACAGGGTTAAGTGTGTTGGCCAGTCAGTTCAGTCAGTTAAATCAGTTCAGTCAGTTCAGTTAAATTAGTCAGTTAATTCAGATAAATCAGTCATGCATAAACATCAGTATGATCAGTCATGAATTTTAAGTTCTCAGCATGAAAACTTTTATGAAAATCTTATGTTTAGTATGTTAACGTTGTGATAGATTTCTTACTGAGTATTCGACTCATTTTAGTTTGTTTTCATGTTTTTAACCACCCAGGTGAGGATGATGATTACGAGCAGACAGACTAGAATTAGAAGGAGTAGTTGATTTAGTTTCAGACCTTCTAGAATAAATTACTTTTATGACATAACTTTTATTCAGTTTAATCATTTAAGTTTTTGAAGACATTTTTATCAGACAAAGTTTTATCAAATAAATCCTAATTTGTTTTTATTAAATATGAGATCTCTTGACGGGTTTATTTTATAAAAAACACGTGACACTCCTAGCCTACGGGAAGGGGGTGTTACAATAATATTATTACTTATAAAAAAAAAATGAGGAAAGCTTTTTAGAAGAAGAAATCTATCAATTAAAAGAATTAAGTTTTTCAGAGCAATCTTCTGATAGTGAATCAGAAGAAGATGATGTACATGTCTGTAATTGCTTAGATAAGAATAATTGTATTTGTAATAAAACCATTAATGTATTCTCAAAATATGAAGACATTATATTAGAATTAATTGACAAAATTAATGATCCATAAGAAAGAAAATATTATTTGATAAAACTAAAAGATACTTTTACTAATGAAACTTCTTCAGCACCATATAATTTTTCAGAAATAGTAGGAAGATTTCAGATAGAAAAAAAAAATTACATTATAGAATTTACAACAAGAAATTAATGAAATAAAATAAGAAGTTAGAAATTTGAAAACATCTAATCTTAAACTAGAAGTTTTGAATGAACAATTACTACAAGAAATTATATTATTAAAAGTAGACAAAAATATAAATACTTTTCATGATAAAGAACAAAGAAATTGTTCAACAATAGTTATTAAAGATGAAACTGATAATTTCATTAATATCCTTGATATGATAAATTTTCAGAAATGGTATACTGAAGTAACAATCTTTATTAATCAAGAATTTTCTTTTACTGCAATTGCCTTATTAGACACATGAGCAGATTTAAACTGTATACAAGAAGAATTAATACCTTCCAAATATTTTGAAAAAACAAAAGAAACATTATCTCAAGCTAATGGAACAAAATTAAACATAAATTATAAATTATCTAATGCACATATTTGTAATAATGGAATTTGCTTCAAAACAACATTTATTTTAGTAAAAAATATTAACACTAAAGTAATATTGGGAAATCTATTTCTTGCCTTACTTTATCATTTTTCTGTAACAGAAGAATGAATTTCTACTAAAATATTAGGATAAGAAATTCGATTTAAATTTTTATTTCCCCATGTATCAAAAGAAATTAATTCCCTAAAAGAAGTTTCATTAACTAAAGAAATTAGTCTTTTAACAAAAAATAAGATTAAAAGAAAAGAAAACAGATAAATTTCTTAAAACAAGAATTAAAATATAAAAGAATTGAAGAACAATTAAGAGATCCATTGTTAATTCAAAAAATTAATAATTGAAAAAGAAATATGCTCTAACCTATCTAACGTTTTTTAGAATTGAAAACAACATATAGTTGAATTATCATATGAAAGGAATTTTCTGAAAAGAATATTCCTACTAAAGCTAGACCAATTCAAATAAACAATGAATTATTAGAATTCTGCTAAAAAAAACTTAATAACTTACTAACAAAATGATTAGTTAGAAAAAGCAAGTCTTTATGGAGTTGTGCTTCTTTTTATGTTAAAAAGCAGGCAGAATTAGAAATAGGAGTTCCTCAGTTAGTTATCAATTATAAACCATTAAATAAAGTATTACAATAGATTAGATATCCAATTCCCAATAAGAAAAATTTATCATCTTGCGTTTATAATGCTACTGTATTTTTAAAATTTGACATGAAGAGTGAATTTTGGCAAATCCAAATTGTTGAGAAAGATCACTATAAAACAGCATTCACAGTCCCATTTGGACATTATGAATGGAATGTTATGCCATTTGGATTAAAAAATTCTTCTAGTAAATTTCAAAATATTATGAATGAAATATTTACCCCCTTTACTTAGTTTTCATTAGCTTATAGAGATGACGTATTAATATTTTTCTCATCTATTGAATGACACTGGAAACATTTGAATGTTTTTGTTCAAGTTATTAAACAAAATGGATTAATTGTTTCATTACCAAAAATAAAATTATTTCAAAATAAAATTAGATTCCTTGGACATGATATTTATCAATAAACTATTACACCAATTAGTAGAGTATAGAATTTGCTAATAAATTTTTTGATGAAATAAAAGATAAGAAACAATTATAAAGATATTTGGGAAGTCTTAATTATGTTGTAGATTTTTATTAATCTCTCATACCATTATGTAAACCATTATTCAAAAGATTAAAAGAGAATCCATCTCCATGGACATTAACACATACAAATATTATAAAGCAAATTAAGTCACACGTTAAGAAATTACCATGCTTAGGATTCTCATCACCTCATACTTTTAAAATTGTTGAAACATATGTCTTTGATCTTGGTTATGGAGGAATTATGAAGCAAAAATCATCAACCGAATCTGAACAAATTGTTAGATTCCATTCAGGATGTTGGATTTTTTCTCAAAAGAATTACAGCACTATTAGAAAAGAAATTTTAGCTATTGTATTATGTATTTCTAAATTTCAAGATGATTTGTTGAATCAAAAGTTTTTACTTAGAATAGATTGTAAATCAGCCAAAGAAATTTTGATTAAAGATGTTAAAAACCTGGCTGCTAAACATATATTTTTTAGATGGCAAGTTGTATTAAGTATTTTTTATTTTGATATTGAACATATTAAAAGAGAAGCTAATTCTCTTCCTAATTTTCTATTCCAAGAATTTTTACAGGAAAAATCATGTCATTTTCAACTCTAAAATCATACACAATTCTAGGGACATTACCACAAAATATTAGGTCATCTTACAATCCATTCTCACCATTAGCTTCTCAGAAATTACCAACATACTCTAAAGTTGTTTCTCCTTCTTCTTCCTCTTCTCAAATTATTAGTCCTCCACTATTATCCCAGCCTTCTACATCACCTATTATCATTAAAACTCATTGGCATCCAGTCTTCCCCATTGAGTTTGAAATCCAGCACCTGAATGATCCCCAAAAATTACTTGATGCTTTTCTTTTGCCAGACTAGCACTTTGTCCCACAAAATATTAATAAATCCTAGAATTTTTATGAATTCATTTTAGTTAACACTGATTCAATTATTCTCTCTAAAATCCCTTGTTCTCTTCAAACTCAACATTCTCCAACTACATATCCAATTATTGCATTTCATAAAGTCACCATTAAGCAAGTTCTCACCTTGGAACAATGGGGGAAAACTCCCTATTTAACAAGGAAATTTTTCCATCCTTATGATCCACCATATTATGATTATTACGATTATCAGCAGATATAAACAAAAATATTTTTAAAACAAAACAAAAATTTGCGTCATTCTTGGTTCCTCCATTTCGACAAATTACGAGAAATTAGGACACTCCCGCGATGGTTTTACTATGGTGGGATTATTATGGACCTGAACCTCTTCTTCATCCTCTTTCTCTCCAAGAAAGTCTCCAGATTTTTGCTTCACAAAACAATTATCTACTTTCATTAAAACATTGTTCACCACTTTTTTTTTTTTCCTCAAAACAAAATTAAATTGGATTATGAAGTGGGAATATGTTATCAAACCTCATCCCTCTTTCAAAACAATTATGTTCTTAGCCTGCCAAGTCTCTATCAAGTGGTGGGAGAAATATAATTACAATCATGTTTTAAAAATGTTTTCAAAAATTACCAAAGCTCCTGAAGTTCTAGTCTAGCGGAGTAGTTTTTCAGGCCCAATTAGCATCCATTACCAGAAAAATGACTTGAAAAATTAGCTGAGTTAATGTTACAAGTATTAGGCAGTGATGATGAAGACAATGCACAACATCTAGTCTAATTATCTCTATTACAACAACTCGCATTATCACCAGCACAGCAGGCCTCTCATTCTCAAGGCAACTCATCTTAACATCCAGTACAACTAATGGATTCTCAAGATCTATTTGACCTGAAATTTGCAGAATGACCCTTAGATTATGTGATCTCTGACCCTTAGATTATGTGATCTCAGAAGATTATTGCATTTTTCAATTATTCAACATATCAGACAAAAACTGTCAAAAGCATTATCTCTTCAAAAAGTAAAGAAAAAGAACTTTATCTACACTGTTCAAGATAAGTCATTAGATTATTATCCAAAGAAAAGACAAGACTTTGTCAACCCTGTTCACCTTTAATTATTATTAGTTGACGTAGTAAGATAAGCATGTATTATTGGAATTATTATTCTGGTGTCCATATAAAGAAGCTTGTAAACAAGTGAAGGCATTCAGAAACTTTCATCTGAAGCCTCCTCTTCTCTCGCTCAAGTCTTCTCTTCTTTAGTTCTCATCACTCTCTAAAATCTCTCTTGTAAACCCTCATTCATGTCTTCTGCTTCCAATTCTTCTGAGAATTAATCTCTTTGTAAGTATTATATCTTTAATGAAGTTGATTTTATCATATATCTTTTCTATCTTTTATATTTATTCATGCATATAGTTGATTATGCTGCCTGTATTACTTACACTCATACATATAGCTAGTTATACCGCATTTTCTTTCTATTGATTAAGCTATTACTATAAATTACCATATATATTCTATATATATCCTGGTTTAATCTATATAGTTGCTATAGTATATATATATATAGATAGTCTTATATATATATATATTGTTAGTATTGATTGAGCTGCATTATTGCATATTTTATACAGTTAAAATCAATACATTTTTAATTGTTTTACTATTTTATTATTGATTTTAGATAAAAAAAAAATGATTAAGAGGCATAAATCCAAGTTGTAATTTAATTTGATTAATAGCATAATTTATGCTTGTTTTTAATACTTGTGATTAAATTTGATATTATTTTTTCACATGCACAACACACTTTTAATATTTTAGTCTAGTTTTATTTTATCTTTATTTATTTATTTATTTATTTATTTTCTTTTTCTATTTTTATTTTTGTTTATTTAATTATTATTATTTATTCTACCTGTTTTATTTTATTTAACTTTTTATTTTATTTAATTTTATTTAATTTTTATTTAATTTTTATTTTTCAGCGTAGGCTAAACGACATGTCGTTTGGTCAACAAACCAAAATGACATGTCGTTTATAATTGGATTGAATTCGGCTATGTGATAAACGACGTGTCGTTTAGTCCACGGAAAAAAACAACGTGTCGTTTTGTCTGTCTAATTAAAAGCTGCCCTATGCTAAACGACTTGTCGTTTAGTCAAAAGACTAAAACGACAAGTCGTTTTCGTCATCTTCAACCTCCAGCACGTAGACTCCATGCATGCGTTCAGGCTCCTCCACGGATCCACCACTCTAGCATGAGCACCTCCATACGCGGCCAAGAACCTTTGCCTCGACTGCCCAGTCTCCTTTGAAGCCACCACGCTACACCTGGACGAACCACATGCTGAAACCACCGAGCTACGCAGCACCCCGTTTCCAATCTCCTCCACTTGTTACTGGAAGATCAGTTGCTTCTCTGTGCGACGGACTACCACAAAGAAGCCACAACTCACATTCGGTTTTCACGAAACATATCATGCCTACTGTCGGTTGGAAGAAATAAAAATAGAGAGATGGATTTTAGCGGAAGACATGGCTTGGTGGAGACAAATGCTCTCCATTCACGCGAGACCAGCTGGAGCAATAAAAAATGCATGCAGTTTTCATTTGACAGAGAGCATAGTAGAAAAATAAATAATCTAGAAGCAGTCGTATGATGGGAGAGAAACACGTGCACAAGAGCCATGAAGAATAAAAAAATAGAAGAAAGAAAGAAACACACAGAACCATGAGGCCAGGATTTCCATTGCTACGAGACTGAAAATGCTGGGTAGATAATAAAGAAAGAAAAGGCTAGGAAGGTGCGGGACGAAAGCTGGTGGAATCACGTTGGAAGGATGAAAAGAAAGAAAGATAATAAAAAGAAAGAAAGAAGTGGATGGAAGGATTGAAAGCTGGGAAAAAGAGAGGAGTTCGGCAAATTAATAAATGCAAGTTGGCAGACAAACTTTGGCAGATAACATAAAGAAACGAAGGAGAAGAGCACACCGGAAGAAAGAAGAAGATATACGTAGCTCTATATAAAGGACTGACATCGAGATTATTACATATTACTTAGAACACAATTAATTCGAGAGAGTTCGGAGAGACTTTCTAAGTCTTTTAAGTAAAGTTAGGGATGAACTTGCACAATTGAGGGTGTTTTTAGTTTATTTTTGATTCATGTGATTGTTCTTTATTAATTTAAATTCTTATTTATCATTCTCTAATTATCAATAGTATTTTCTTATCTCCAAATAATCTTGAAATTGATTCCCTGCATAGATTCAGTCATGCTTTTTCTATAGAATGGTTAAGATCCTTGATTATGTTTAGATTAATTTATTATCTTTATTGATTTAATTCTTTGCTATAGTATTGCCACCGGGTATATTGTCGTTGCTGGGTTTTGTCAATAAGGATGATAATTCACAGAGTTTTAAAAAGTAGAGAATGATTTATCAAAGAGTTATCTTTCGATTAAAATTGTTTGTAATTCTATATCTTCCAATTGGGGACTGATTGAGCTGCATTATTGCATATTTTATATAGTTAAAATCAATATATTTTTAATTATTTTATCATTTTATCATTGATTTTAGATAGAAAAATGATCAAGAGGCAATAAATCCAAGTTGTGATTTAAATTGATTAAAAGCATAGTTTATGCTTATTTTTATAACTTGTGATTTAATTTGATTTTATTGTCTCACATGCAATAATACATTTTTAATATTCTAGTTTAGTTTTTATTTAATTTTTATTTAATTAATTATTTTCTTTTTCTAATTTTATTTTATTTTATTTTATTTTTATTCTATCTTATTTTATTTTATTTTATTTTCGTTTATTTTATTTTATTTTATTTTATTTTTATTTTTATTTTTTTATTTTTCTGCACAGGTCCTAAACGACACCTAAACGACATGTCATTTTACACAGAACTTGAAGCTGCCGTTGAGATCGACGACGTGCCGTTTTCATCGAAAACCAAACGACGCCGTTTTAAGTTCATCTTCAACCTCTCGACCGACTGCATGCAACGCCATGCATGCCGTTCCAAGCTTTGCGCAGCCATACCCAAGCCACCACGAGCAACTCTCCGAAGCCACCAACGCCACTACACCTTCTCTCCACCTCCGGCAGCAGCACAGCCTCTTCACCACCACGAAACAACCGCACGGTTTCCTCTGTTTTCATACCTCCGAAACAGAACACGCGAGTTTGAAATAAGTGAACCATTCAGTGCAGCTTCGGCTGGAGTTCGGTGGGGAACAAAGAACAAACAATGCACATGCCGAAAGGAAAACAGAAAAATAAAAGAAAGAAAGAAAAAGAAGCCGAAAGAAAATAAAAAGAAGATGGAAGCAGAACCATTCGGTGCATGCATGTGGTTCGGTGCAGCAAAAAGAAAAGAAAAAAAAAATAAAAACAAGCAGTGCATGTGATGTTCGGTCGGTCTCAGTGCAAAGAAAAAAAAGAAAGTGATGTTCGGTGCAGTCGGTTTTGAAAAGAAGAAGAAAAATAATAATAATAAGCACTGCATGTGGTTTCGGCGCAAGCAAGAAAAAAAAGAAAGAAAAGAAAGAAACAAGACCGAATGCAGTGAAAAAGAAAGAAGAGAAACGCACGGAGTGGGAAACATCTACAGCTAAGCAATTATTCCTTGTTGGTTTCTGAAGCCTATAAAAAGGCTTGAAGTGAACGAAGGAAATCATGAGATTTTTGAGAGAGAATTGGAGAAAAATTGAGAGAGTTTTCAGACTTAGTGTTTATTTTTAGACTTAGTGTTTATTTTAAGAATTGTTGTAATTCTTGAAATGGACAGCTAAGTCCTTAAGTAAAACTAAGGATGAACTTGCACATTTGAGGGTGTTTTTAATTTATTTTTTATTCATGTGATTGTTCTCTATTAATGTAAATTCTTATTTATCATTCACTAATTATTTGTGTTATTTTCTTATCTTCAAATAATTTAGGAATTGAATCCATTCATAGATTCAGTCATGCTTTTTCTATAGAATGGTTAAAATCCTTAATTATGTTTGGATTAATTTATTGTCTTTATTGATTCAATTTTTTACTGCAATATTGCCTACTGGGTATATTGTCATTGCTGGGTTTTGTCAACGAAGATGATAAATCACAGAGTTTTTAAAAGTAGTGAATGATTTATTAAAGAATTAATTTTTTTGATTAAAATGGTTTTTAATTCTATATCTTCCAATTGGAGAATTTGAATAAATCTCTAATTGTGTAATTTATTGAATTAAGAATAATTAGAAATATCCAAATTTGTGCAAGGGATTCCTGATGCTTTACTGTTTACAATTTCAGTAATCTTAATTTTTGTCATTGTTAATTTACTTGATGAATCATATTAATTAATTTCCTTTTATTGATCATTTAATATTTTCCTTTAATTTATTTGTATTATCTGTTGTATTTTCTTTAATCTGTCTCCCTGTGGAATCGACACCCCAAAACTATACTACAATTTCCACGTTATGTTTTGGGCGTAATCAGGGACTCTGGAGATGAATCCCCAATTAAGTAATTCACTGAATCAAGAATAAACAATAATACCTGATTTGTGCAAGGAATTCCTGATGCTTTACTATTTATAATTTGAGTGATCTTTATTTTTATCCTTGTAAATTTTATATGTTAAATTGCATTCAAAACTAGTTCTTTTTTATTGATCATTTAATATTTTTCTTTAGTTTTTTTTATTATTTGTTGTGTTTTCTTTAATCCGTCTCCCTGTAGAATCGACACCTCAAAGTTGTGTTACAACTACCGCGTTATGTTTTGAGAGTAATCAAGTATACATATTGCTATATATATTACTATATATTGTATTACTATATTAAAATAATATATATAGTATATATAGTATAGTACTATATTACTTTATATACTAACTCCATATAGTATTTCTCCTATCTATCTATATTTGAAAAAATATACTATATATAATATTTACATATAAATATACTATATATAAAAAATTCATTCCTTTTACGTTCGAACGTTTACAACACATGTTCATACGGTGTGGGAAATAACGTAACATTCAAATGTATTAGTTGTAATGTTCGCACATTACTTGTATATAAGTTGTGCGTTCGAACGTCGAATGGCATTTCAACCCACATCCAAAATTTGAACCAATGCACTTGGCTATCAAATCCGTCACACGCTGTTGTCAATTGCCACCACAATCGTCACATAAAAGGTTAGTGTCCATCTCTCTCTCTCCCTCTTATTGTGTTTTTCTTAACGTTGTTATGGGGCTTCGGTATGAACTAGAACCCGTTTGGGGCTGAATTTGTAACTTGATTTTCCAGCCACCATGAGTGATCAATTGCCAAACGGCCACCATGGATAGTCTACACTTAGTGTATACTTTATTTCTACAGTGGCCATTACAAGATTAATATTGTATTTGAGGAAATCATAAATGGCTGAGTCGACTCAGCTATTTTTGGGTATAAACGTCTGAATGACCCACTGGCAATGTTCGAACGATCATCTATACTCCAAACGTTTGTTAATCTACATTTGAATATACTATTACGTTTGAACGTTTCTACACTAAAAATTTCAAATGTAACATTTTCATGGCCGTTAGAATCCTAATGTTCGAACGTAATATTTCTATAGTTGGACGTTTATGTTTACATTCGAACTGTATACATCAAACGTTCAAATGTAAGGTCTCCTAGGACGTTTTAGTCCTAACGTTTGAATGTACACCTACATAAGTTTGAACGTTAAGTTAAATACGTTCGAATGCACTCACAAGTTCTAATGTATCTACATGAAATGTTTGAATGCAAACGTTTCGTGGGTCTTTTGACTCCTAACATTTGAACGTTATTATCTACACGCTCGAATGTTATCCTTTTACATTTGAACGTTAAGTTCTACATTCGAACGTATTTGAGAACCAATTTAATTTGTTCCCCTTTATATATATGTATATATTTATACCCTTTTTTTTTCCAGAATATGGCTCATCCTTTGACAACTAGGAAACAGGGGAGGGAAGGAACCCAGGACACTTCTAAGATAGGCTGTAGAACCGTAACGGCTGAACACGAAGTATATATCAACGAGTTCGATGAGCTAACATGGGAAGAGGAGAGTCTTAGGTCCATCTTTATTTCCAGAGCTGGACCAATATCTGCGCACTAAGGGGGAGGATATACCCCTCCATGGTCCGCGAAGCTTTACATGGAGATGTCGTCCATGCCTTGGGATGCAACCTCTCACATTGTAACTGTACGCGGTGTTCATATCGAGGTTTCGGTGGATGTCATCGTTGAGCTACTCGAGGTCCGTCACGTATCTGAGGCATCAACTACAATGGATGCTTAGGCTAAGGACACACCAGATGTAGGCACATTTGCATCATCTACTGGTCCAATTGAGTCTATGGTCAGATATGTAGACTGGTCGGAGGGCGAGGGAACTGATCAGCCTCTAGATGACAACCTTGATGAGGATTTCTTCGTCCTCACTGGGAGATACTGCACACCGTTTGATAAGAACATGTTCTCCCAGACATTGCTGCTACCATTTTCTGCATGTTGCATCTCATAGTTGCAAAAAACGTGGATCCTATGGCACATAAGGCCACCTTCAGTCATGCTCACGCACAACCCCTCATACGAGTGGCATGTGGAGAGCCCATCGACTTATCACTGTGGATATTTGAGAGGATTCGTTACAAGGCGAGTATCATCTTCAATGACAACCTACCATATGGGGTGATCATTACTCGGCTATTACTGGATTGGAGAGTGCCACCCCAAGTGGAGGAGTGGTTGACTAAGTAGATGAACCCACTAGACATGACCTCACATCGTCAAAACATTGGACAAGGAAATGGGCGTGCTCGACGTGAGCCTGGGCCTACTCCAGATCTTGTTCCTCCAACCCAGTCTAGGGTCGGTGTTGCTCCCCCATTGTGGGAGTACTAGTCAACAACTGATGGTAGGACTGTTTATCAGGGCTGGATTTTTTCCCAGCCCATTCCAAAGTCTGGAAAACAAGATTCCGGCCCTGAAGAAATTAAGACTGGAACCCGGGTTGCAATACACCAGGTTCGAGTACCAGGTTTTAAACCCGGTATCCTTTTTTTTCAAGTTTGAATGTTTTGCATTGATGTTGAAACATTGTTCCTCTGGTAGTAAAGCTCCTTGATGCTCTTTAGGTCCCTCTTTGCCCTCGATACAATCACCATCCTCATCAGTCCCATTTGCTTTTATTGCATTGCATATTATCTACAGTATACCCAAGAAAATTCTCCTAATCATTAATTGGAACTTATTTTATTACTCAAAATTATTCTTCGTTTTGTCCTTTTCAAAATTGCAGCATGCAATGCCTTTTGTAATGTCCCCTCATCGGAATCAACCAACAAATTCTAGGAAAAAAGGCTGTCATAGGTCAAAATCAACCATCTCTCTTCTGGCATTCACACCTCTCTCCCTCTCTAAACGTCTTTCTTCTAGCATTCACATGTTGGATTCTTAATTACATTTGTGGATACTGTGTGGTCGTTGATGCACCGAATTATTCCTTTTCAGTGCAGTAGCAAACCGCAGAGAGTACTATTGCTTATATATAAAAAAAATCGGGTTCAACCCAGAACCCAAAATCCAGGTTTCTAGGTTGAAACTTGGATGAACAATCCTAGCCGATGGGAACATCTGTAGGGGATGCGCACCCTGTTTGGCTCGATGCATGCCGTGCTTGGGTTGATGTGATGGTCCCAAATATTACTGCCCACATTGACCGACAAATCACGTCAGTACAGCAGAGTGTCACCGAGGTTGGCCATCGTTTAGATATATTAAATGAAAAGGTCAACACCTTGACTGAGGAATTTCATACATTTGTAAACAACACGTTCTGAGTGTTTTTGAACTTTTATCGTATTCTATATTTATATTTTAGTATATTTATTTTTCTATATTGTATGTAATGAACAATATCATTTAATATATCTAGTGTTTTTCTATTTTAATTCTCAATCTTTTTTAACTTGAAATTCTATTTTTAATTTTAAAACAATTCACGTTCGAACATTCGAATGAATAACTTACACGTTCATAAGTGGGTTTAATGTTTGAACGTACATGAACCGTTCGAACGTAACATTTTATACATTTGCATGTACTCATTCCAAAATGACATCGTCTGAGTTACGTTCGAATGTAACATTAATATAGTTCAAACGTATAACCATTTCTTGTCCACCTTTAGTGACAAACACAGAAAATTATTTTTGGTGACGGTTTCAAGACTGTCACAATTTCAAAACCGTCACAAAAACTCAATTGTGTTGTAGTGTCTTCAACTTTTTAATCCAATTGTTACAACTTTTCCAAATTTTCAAATAAAATATAAAAAATAATTCAACTTTTTTAAATCTTAAAACAAAAATAAAATTAAAAAATTATATTATAACAATATTTTAATTTTATAATATTTTTATTCAACTTTTTCTCTCAGTTTTCAAAATTTCATAAAATATTGTAACTCAATCATTTTTAACTCATCTCATATTAACTCAAATATCTCATTACTATTTACAAACCATAATACCGTATCAATTCAATTCATTTCAACTCACTATCTTGCAAGTGAGAGGTAGTTCATAGCTGTAGGTTGATGTTTGGATGAGATTTGGGAATTCTCGGAGAGGCGAAAGAAAATGGTTTTTAAAAATTTCGTCTAAATTAATTATCTAGAAAATAATAGTTAATTTTTCCAAATAGTTAATTTTCAGTTTGACAATTTTACACATAATTTTTTGGATTTACTATGCCTCAACTACTATTCACTCTTACACTCTACACCTATAGCTTTTTCATAGAATGTGAGTGTTTTTTATAGGATGTGTAGTGTTGGATAGTGAATAGTACCTGATGAGAAATTTTTTTTACTTTTTTATATTAAAAAGAAGAGCATGAGAAGAAGAAAGAATAAGCAATTTTAGCTCCCAATTTAAAGCTATATACCAAACTAAACTACTGGATTTTTTTATATTAAAAAGAAAAAGAGCATGAAAAAAAGATATATTTGTTTGTACGACATGAAGTTTATGGCAGAGTGGTTGATAAATTGTTTAGAGCGGTGCTATTCCGCCACTCAAGGTAGACTATTCCATGTGACCGCTAGGTCAAAATCCTTTTTTTTTTCAATTTTTTTATTTATATTTTTTTATCATTTCAAAATATTTTTTTTAAAAAATGTATCAATACACTAATAGTCATTTCTTTTAATTAGTAAGTAAAAATAAAATTAAAATATATGAAATATCAAAATGAGAGTAAGTTTAGTAGGTAAAGTAGCATTTTTCAATTGTTTATGGGTGGTTGATAAATTGTTTTTACGACATTCTTTGGACACCATGCTTGTCAGAGTCAAACCGACCTGTGGATGATTTCAAGCGGTACACCTTTCTATGATTCCTAAATCCTGAACCTGTCTAATGTACTCACATAAAACAAATGAAGTAAATAATTTAGCTTTTCATAAATGGAACGTGACTATTTGAACCAAAAAATTTGAATCTTAGATTGAGAGAACATACACCCAAGACCAAAACCATACCACTTGACTCAACTCATAGGGACTAATTTCAGATGGTAGACTTTTTGCAAGAGGCGCAATGGGGCTGCATAGCTAAACGAACCCCAAACCAATATATATTTTTTTTTGTAAGTAACCCCAAACCATAACTTTAGAGCTTGATAGCATAGAAACACAGTTCAAAAAAAAAAACTTAAGTTTTCCAACTACTGTAAAAGTTCAAGTAATAAGACAACAAAAAAAGGGTTAGAGGGCAGGGATTCCAAAGAGAACTGAAGAGTTCTTCCTCCCTTAGTACCTCTCTCATTAGTATGAATGCCATGTGAATGTTACCGCTCTTTACATTTGCTTCAAACTCACTGAAGTTGGCAACCTACCCCTTTTCCTCAGTAGGAACTCTCTCTCTCTCTCTCTAAACTGCTCCAGCTGGCTGGCTTGCCACCACATTGTCAACAGTCTGCTGTTCTTCTTCTTTCACCATTGCTCGTGCACTGCCAGTTCCATTGACACTTCCATTACAGTCTTGCCTTTGTGTTTTCCCTTCTGATTTTCCTTTAGAAAAAGGACTTGCACTGTGGTTAGATTTCCCTGAACCATTTTCTTTTTCAGACAGGGAAGCCGTCTCGGCAGAAAAGTTCACCTCACCTGCAGTACCTTGTAACAGTTGAGGAGATGAAGAATTACCAGAGCCGGGTGGAGGAAGGAAAACACCAGTGCCAGGAACAGAGAAGCAAGGTGGAGGGTGCCTTGGTGGTGCAGCTGGCCATCCAGTTGAACCAGGTGGCATGGGAACTGGTGCAGGGAAAGGAATGGCAGATGGAGTGGGCACAAAAACTGGCGGTATGCTATTTGGTGGATGAATGGGTGGGGCTGGCAGCACACCAGTAGCTGGAACGGCAACATAGTTCTTTGGTGCCATAGGGTGGTGAATATGATTGGGAGATCTACCGGGTGGGGGAACCCAATGGGATGATGGCGCTACCACAGGTGAAAGAAGACGCTGACCATCATTAGGTGTGGATTTCTTTGGTTGAGACTTTGTGAAAGTAACTAGTATTCTTTGTTTGCGGAGGGAGGGAATCGCATGTCGTGCAAAATCCGTAGATTTCCCTTGCATTACTAGGAGAGACCTGTGTTTCTCATGGAAATAAACATCATATCAGGAATCAGCAAAACTTCAGATGAATCTCATTAATTACAAATTTGCAAGTCAAAAACCTGTGGAAAAATAAATAGATATTCTGTCTATATGATGATATAAAAATGCCCATTGATATAAACATCATATCAGGAAACAAGATTTCTAAAAGAGATGAATCTCATAAATTACAAATTGCAAGTCAAGAAATTAGAGGGAAGATAAAATAGATTTGAATGTCTATGATGATATAAATGCCCATTGATCATAACTATCACGTTCATCACTTCCAAAGGATGCAAACACATTTGAATCTCTACTTGCTACCTGTATTTACAAAAGATGATCCTGATGGTTCTACATATATTTTTCAGAAGACATGAATAATAAGGCAGCTGTTAGTTGACAATGTATTTCTACCCTAATATTTTTTTTTTTTTTTGGTAACTGTATTTCTACCCTAATATGGACTCGGTAGAACTCAATGTTATAACGTATTTGGCTTGGGCAAGTCAAGTCAAGGGAAATTTTCAAGCACATCATGCTATGAAGCTACCAACTTTCTTAAAAAAAGATAATAGGCAAAAGTACCCAAAGGATCAAACAGCACTAGTCATTTCAGTGTGTTTGAAGAGATAATGGGTTGCTCAGAGAGAAAGAGAGAGAAGGGATTCAAATTGATTACCCAGGCGCAAGAGAAAGCTTGAGCGATCCTCTAAAATCCCCAGGATGATCTATTTTAATTAACCTTCCAAAAGTCATTTCACAGTGTGTCAAAAAAAGGATGCAAACAGGCCTCCCAAACCAGGTAGGGAACATGTGTGGCTGCGAGTGATCACCCTGCAAATATCATGGTAAAATTAGGCTAACTTCACAAATGATAGGTAAAATGACCAAAGAAAATACCATAATGAACAACCTCATTATAGAAATCAATAATGCAAGAGTCTGGCTTTGAAGTCAAAATTTGCAAGCCTAACATGCGTTCAATAACATCTTGTAGCAAGGAAGGGATGGATTCTATTTTCCGATCTGCAAAATTTATTTAAAACAGAATCCATGAAAATGGAACATAATTTCCAAATCACTCAAAGAACTCAGGACTTTTAATCGAAAGAACATCTTTGTGAAATAGAACATGCCTTTGGAGGTTCCAGCTGCATTATCCTCTTCTGGAGGCGCATCTGCAATAGGAAGACCTAGCTGAATCATCTCTCTTCCATGTCCTTTCATAGGCCTCTTTGAGACCACATACGTCTGACCTGCTTCTTGTAATAACAAAGATTTAGCTATTATTATTGTTGTTGTTGTAATTATTTCTTTACCAAAAAGGGAATTTCACTATTATTTAAGGACACAAAATTGCCTCAAAGAAACCTACAAGTGATTTCATGACAAGAGGTAATGAATTTTTTTTTTTTTTTTTTTTTAATAAGAGGTAATGAAACAATAAAATATTTTTATATTAATGTAACTATCAAATATACTAAGCATCAGAATTGCTTTTTTCCAGACATGCATACACAGTTTGGACCTGCCCTCTCTCTTGCTTTGGCCAGAAAGGAGACTAGACCATGTTTAGAGGGGACAAAATAATAACATCAGTAGTGAAAGCAGTTGCAATGGAAGCATTATCAAGCTTTTACTTGGAAGGTTTTTCTCTAAAGAGCAAATAAATGGACAACCTCAAGATATGGGGAAAACAACTCTCTTACAATGATTTTTTTTTTTTTTAAGCACATCTCTCTTACAATGATAATACAGCCAATACAAGGACCCCTTATAGTATCCCCAAGAATTTATGACAATACTCAGTGAAGCAAATGCAAGCAAGAATTTATGACACGTTATCCCTCAATGGTAGAGTTACACAATGCAATTTAAGCAAAGAAAGTTAAAAAGTGAAAATTTTCCTATCACTTCATTCCGACAATCTAAATGGACTATATTTACAAATTGAAAATAAGATACATAAAATTTTCAACATCCAGTTCAGAATTGAATAATGAGGTAGCAGCACATGTAGGCTCTTACTTAGGCCTCATTTGTTTCCAGAAAACATCTCATCTCATCTAATCTAATCATTACAACTTTTCTAAATTCCAATACAAAATAAAATAAACAATTCAATTTTTTCAAATCCCAAAACAAAAATAATATTAAAAAATATATTCTAACAATACTTTATTTAACTTTTTAACTTTAATCTCAACTTATCTTATCTCATCTCCGAAAACAAACGAGACCTTAGATAATGCTCTATTAATCACAGAAATAATCACCAGTTTTCAAAATTTTGTGACTCAGATGTCATCTGACTTCAATAATGGCATCCAAATTTCCAAATGCAACAGGGAAATTATATGAAGATCTTAGAGACTTTCTTAGAGGGAGGAGAAGCAAAATGAAGAGCTCCTGTGATTATGAACGAAGATACAGCATTACTAAACTTGCCTTGAAATTTTCCTCTTTTTCCTGAGGCCCTCAAATCATTTACCAATGAAACAAGCTTTTGAACTTCCAAGTCATCAAATAATTCTTCATAGCTTTTCAGCCCGTCAACCACATTAACCTATAAGAAAAATAGGTGAATTACAAAAGCAGAAAAAAATGTTAAAACTTCCATTTGGGGCAAAGATATACTCAAAATTATTGGTAGAGTACTACCATCTTCCCGTCGAATATTTCAGTGCCAACAAAAGTTTTAGGAATGGTAGCAAGATTCTGCTTCTCATTCTGATTTTGTTCCGCTTGCAATTGATTCTCTAGCAGAACATTAAATGAATCCAGTTCAAATACAATAATAAGAATCTGTGCAATTAAAATAAAACTTAGAACAGCATACAGTTTAGGCCCTATTTGGATATAGAGATGGTTTCATCTCATCTCATCATTACTACTTTTTCAAATTCTCACACAAAATATAATAAACAATTCAACTTTTTCAAATCCCAAAACAATAATAATATTCTAACAATATTTTATTCAACTCATCTAAAACCATCTCATATCACTATCCAAATGAGCCCAGTGTTGCTAAGTTAAGTAATAAACAATGTTAGTCCCAATATGGTAAGCACTATTAGTACTAATTCCATGCAACAGAAAGAGAGAGAGAGAGACTTTTGTGTTTTGACAAGTTAAATCCATGCTAAAAGAGATAGGTCCTATACCGGATAAAAATGTTTCCTATATACGTGCTAACTGCAAGTCCTCTATGATAGAGGGGGCCAGAATAGCTTTCAATTTACATTCTACATAGCATTGCGGCGTCCTTCCCTATTTCTGACCAATCAATTGATGAAACTCGAACAATCTATAATCCATGATCTGATGGATGCCATGACAGCCAGTGTCATCAAGTCCTGACGAGTTTTGGACTCCCCCCACACTATTAAAGAACTTTCTAATAATTACAGTACCTCAACCCCCCCCCCCCCCCCCAAAAAAAAAAAGAAAAGAAAAAGGGAAGGCAAACCGACACATCCCAAAAGGAAACTCAAGAGAGTTTATACCTTTGGAACTCGACTTACAATCTTCTAACACCTTGGCTTCGGAGTCTAAGTTGCCACAAGCGATTCCTTCCAAACTTTGTGAACTCTTCAGGCTGCTATTTTTTAGAGGCTTTGTGCCAGAATCTGCATCAGCCACCAGAAAAGCATAGATTAGTTTTGTCAGGTAGCTCACTCAAATAAAAGATGTCGCTTCAAACAATCACATCTTCAATTATTTGTCTACATCTGATACCAATTTTGTGTGATCAAGATAAGGCATGAAAAAGGATGTGTAGAACCTTCGTAGCGAGAGTGAGAACTGTTAGTCATGTGACCATTTTATGATAAAAAAGAAAAAGAAAGTCATAATTTTTCCCATAAACCAAGGATGAGGCAGGAGCAGCACAAACATATAGGCAATTAAAAGTTTTGAGAATTATAAGCTTTCTAACTACCGAACAACTCAAGATATTGGCAGTACTGTTAATATCATATCAAAACATGCATGCACAGATCTACTAAAATGTTCTGTACATGAAAACAGTCCATTGCAAAATAAGTTTGTTGCGATTATAAATTCAAGCAGCAAGGAATAAGACAAAGCAGCTAAAAAAGAATGGCATAATTCCAAAATGGGAAGGTGACCAAAGCTTAACAAAGAAACTATAAGGTAGTGGAGCCATTACCTTATTAACTCAAAATTAAACTAACGAATTACCCAAATGAAAAATACCCTCCTATTCAAAATATTAACGCTATTAAGATCCATGAAAAACATGTTTCAAAGAAGTTAATTTCCTACCCAAAAACATCAGCGTCAGATCACTAAAATTACGAATGCCATAAGCAAGCTACTTATGAGAAGCAATCCAGCAAGGAATATATCATTCAACACATTGCAATAACAGCACAATTATGAAAAAAGCTAACCCAACAGATTACCTTTTCTCTCCTCTCCAAGTGATGAATCCTTATCATCCAACTTCCCAACCTCAACTGTCTCAAACCCCCCATCGCCTTTCTCAGAACCCACCACACCACTCAATGAATTACAATGATTGCCATGAGATTCTGCACTAGAATTATGCCATTCCTTCTCAGCCTCAATCCTCTGCACTGGCTTAATCCCCAAAGCAGATCTCTTAAAGTCCTTACCCCCGGCCTTCAAAGTCTCAGAATGCCGCTGCTGCCTCCTCCATGCTACCTGTTGCAACGCATATATAACCTCAGCCACCGAAAAGTACTGCTGCATATGTAGCACCGGGTTCCAATTACACCGCCTCTGTTGTATACACCCTATAACATTTTCGTACTCGCCCAGGTCGCCCACGGTGCGCATATGGTGACACAAAGAGTCAATTATCGCATTGGCAGCGGCAAATTCGCCCCGCAGCCACGAGATAAACCCATCCCGCTCATCCGGGAACCACTGTCGGTGGTAGTGCTGGTGGATCTCACCGCCACCTCCACCGCCACTAGCGCCACCGACACCTCCACTCCCACCGCTCGGAAACTGCATTTTGTCCGATAGAACCACATTTCCCGATGGCATTGCCATGAGAACCAACTATCCAAAATCCACTACTGCCACATGTATCGTATGCTCAGTATACTACTTGGATCTAAGCAGATAAAGCACGCGAAAATCTTAAATTCAAAGTTTCACAGGTAAATACAATAAAATTAAATATCAAATCCAGCAAAAATAAGACTTAGAGCCTATGCAATATTTCAAAAATAAACAAAATTTCGAAACAAATAGCAAGCAAAATTCAGTAAAAACAAAATGCAATGATCGAACTGGGTTCCCGATAATCTTTTATTTTTTTAATGTATTTTTATCGACCAGATCGGATAAGCTCGCTGAATTTGAAGAAATGGAACCAGAATATTTCCAAAAATCCCCAAATGGTGGATGGTGGGATTGAAAAGCTCAGATCTGAAAATGGGATACGCGGAATATGGGACAGTGTTTGCGAGTGTGTGAGGGTACATATACGAACAGTTACGTGAAGATAAGTTCTTTTTTTATGTAGTTTTGTATTGTATGCGTGAAGGTACAAACAAGATCAAGATCTAGGGTTTGTGATGGGTTTCCGATGATTATGTGGGTGCCTTATTTTTTTTTTTTTTTTACTTTTTTGTGTGTGTGAGAGAAGAGAATGTGAGAGTGAAATGGCTAATTCAGCACACAAGTGCCTAATGGTCTCAAATGTTGGCTGAGAAGTGAGGAAGAGAGAAGGGGGACACTCTTTTCTCGTTTTGTTTGTTCTTTGTGTATAATGTATGTAATGTATAATGTATGTCTGTACTTCACTTGGGTTCTTGGTTTGGTTTGGTGCTGATGGAAGTTCTCAGATCGTGTGGGATCGCAACCAGGACAACAGAATATTCGTGAATGTAGTAGGGGTGCTTTGGTCGTTTACTTGATTGAGTCTTGTAAGTTAAATATTTATTAAGAAATCTTTTTATAAATTAACAATGTTTTTTAAAACCTTAAACTTAAAACGAGAGAGAAGAAAAATGATAATTTCACTTAAATTTAATTAGATTTATTTAGTAAAAGGATATGGGGTACTTGTACGAAGTGCTAACCGTAATGAAATGCATTATCATACTTCCCGATCATCAATCTTCCGGTTATTGTTGCATCGTCATTGCTTCGAGCCTTCGCTCACTACATATGCTGTGTTTCTAGAATCTTTGGCCTCCTATACTTCTATTCTGACGCACTACACTTTCACCACACACGAATGACTCTCACACGTCGATTCACACATTGTATATCAAATGCGTGTTGCCAATATTCCTCACATTCCTATTTCTTCTAATTAAGGATTTTGGGAATTTTTTCACCAAACATGCAATAACCGTTAATTGCAAAGTATATTGGCCACAACTTTCAACTGTAACTGTTCAAAAACCCCTATTGCTTTTTATCAAGGTAAAATCCGAAGTTAGATCAACTACCCTTCTTTTCTTTTCCTTTTCTTTTTATGCTCTAATGGTATTTCTTCAAGAAAACAAGTTAGGATGCCAAGAACACCCAAAAAAACTCAACTCATATAACAAGAATCACAAACACGATGGAAAATGAACCAAGAATCCTTTGAATTAATTCTTAGAAAAGGTTCTCGAGGAACCTTCAACCTCGAACATAAATCACACTTAAACTATTCTGAACAAAAAACTAAGTAATGAGAGTCTTGTCTATTTATACGAGAATCTACAAAAGAAATAGAAATGACATCATAACAGAGTAAAAACACAGCCATCGAGCTCATTCCCTCACCACCCCAAAACGCACCGATCCATTTAAGCTAATAGGCATCGCATCAATCTTCTCTTCTGTTAATACCTTTAAGATCAAAACGCACAGCTTCACTAATTCAAATGTTGCGTTTAAACCTTTCATACAGGTAATGGCCACGACTTCACTCCCTTCACTTACCACTTCAGCAACCAATAATTATTCCAGAGCAGACCATCTCTACAATTCCCCTTACATTCTCCTACCCTTAAGGTCCTTGACTTCAAGGTTCTTACAACTTCCCTCCCTTTTAGATGACCTTGCCGACAATGGGATAAAGGTTACGTAGTTTCCACAGCAATTCCTAGGAGCTGTCTTCAACAAGAGCCCCCAACCATTTAACTAACACTTCAGTTTTTGCTTGATTCCCCACTTTCCTCATTCTTCTTTCTAGAATTAATTCGGGCTAAGGATATATCTTACCATGTAGATCAAGCGGAGGCAGAGTAGGCAAGGGGTTAATGTTCTGTCCCAGCTTCTTTTTTAAGGATGAAACATGAAAAACTTGATGCGATTTTAAAGAGGCAGGCAAAAGTAGCTTATATGCAATTGTTCCAATCTTCTCGATCACTGGAAAGACCCATAGAACCTTAAGGATAACTTCAAATTATGTCTCATAGAGACTAACTTCTGCCTATAAGGCTGAAATCTCAAGAATACCCAATCTCCTATTTCAAACCTCCTCTCAGTCCTTTTCTTGTCAGCAAATAGCTTCATCCTTTGCTGAGCCTTCTATAAATTCTTTCTCAACATGATCAAAAGCTGCTCCTTCGATCTCAATTGCTGGTCTATAGCATCAGTAGCAGTTGTTCCTAGAATATAAGATAATACTTTTGGAGGCAAATAACCATAGAGGGCTTCAAAAGAAGATACTCCAATTGAAGAGTGACAACTAGTGTTATAAAACCATCTAGCCATTGGAATCCACAAGCTCCACACCATTGGCTTGACACCAGTGTAACCTCTCAAATAGTCCTCCACACACTTGCTATAACACCCCACGTCCTTACCCCATTGGGTAAACTCTTAGGTTAACCCTAGATTTTAAAAGGATAGCATGCTTACTTAGAAGAACACTGACTTCTTCGTTAGGCAAGCTTAGTTCGATTTCTTTCTTCAAGCTTTGACTCGAATTTTCCTCCTTTGATCATCCATTTCTAGCATTCATTAGCCATACTTGCTTTTTTATTGAGCCTTAGTACATGTCATTTTGTGTGGTGACATGTCAAACCCTAAAACCGTTTCATTTGGCAACCATGTGTACTTTGTTTGCAATGAACCAGAATACCCTTAGCTCAATATTTTTTCTTCAAGGATAATCATGTTTCAGTCTCATGATTTATCTGTGAAAATTTCTTGCGGTTGATTTTGAAAAAAAGAATAAGAACCCTAGCCGAAACCTTAAATATTTCTAATACCAATTTTATCCTTGGAAATTTCAGCCAACCTCTTTTATTCTATTTATTTTTATTATTTTCCTTTAATTTTTTTTATTTTTGGTCACCTCTTAACTGCCCAATCACTACCATTGAACCACCCTAGATGGCAATTGAGTATGCCTTACATAGCCACTAGAAACCAAGGGAGTAAGACAAGAGAGTAAGACAAAATTGCTAACCCTTGTAGAAAACCCTAACCACTGGTCATTAAGGGCTTAAACCCTAGTATTAATTACACCAAATTTTCTCTCTCCACCACCCACACGACTACTCTCTGTCTCTCTTCCCCTACATGGAGGAGCTAAGCTTGAAAGGCATCATGAGCCACCACCAAAACCGCACAATGAAGAGCCACCCATGCCCAATGTCAACTTCACTTCTTGGGCTATGTAAACCCCTCTTCATCTCACTTCTTCCTCACTTCACTTCACTTCCTCTCTTCTCTCTTAAGTGTTCTTGAGTGTTCTTAGAGTTTGAGTGGGAAGTTTCAAGGGCTCCAATCTTTGTGTGTATTCCCTCTCTTGATGTTAGTTTCCTTGTTATTTTTATGTTTAAGGTGTTAGTAGTCATTTTAGCATGAGGATCCTTAGTAGCCGAGTTGCATACTTAGGATAGGGTTAAGATTAAATGCTTTTTTCGAGGAGATTGGCTATAGAATGATTAATTACGGTATAGTTTGATCATAGGATTATTTATGGAGGTTTAGATTAAGATGAAAACATGCCATGACTAGTTTTAAGTTCTATCTTGTTTTGATCATCAAAGCATGTACGGTTCGACTTTTAATCATGCTTCATTTGAGGAAATTAGCTTATTTTACTTAAGTTTGAAATGTGAGCATTTAGAATGCCTTCTGATTGGGATAAGAAGAATGTATGATAATTAGCATGTCATTGGTGATAGGATCATACCATGCATCATTAAGGTTCAGTTAGCATTTGAGGATTTCATTAGGCATGACTAAGTGTTGGGATGACCTTGCTCAAACTTAGCATTTATGTATGTCCTTGATGATTCTAGTGAGCATGTTCCTTGGAGGTTTTGCCTTGCATGCATTCGTAAGGATCATTAATGAGTTCATTTAGGCATCAACTAGAATGCATGTTGATTGATCTGCATTATTACATATTTTATACAGTTAAAATCAATACATTTTTAATTGTTTTACTATTTTACTATTGATTTTAGATGAAAAAATGATTAAGAGACATAAATCCAAATTGTAATTTAAATTGATTAATAGCATAATTTATGCTTGATTTTAATACTTGTGATTTTATTTGATTTTATTTCTTCACATGCACAACACACTTTTAATATTTTAGTCTAGTTTTATTTTATTTTTAATTATTTATTTATTTTATTTTTGTTTCTTTAGTTATTATTATTTATTCTGCCTATTTTATTTTATTTTTATTTTTATTTTTAGCATAGGCTAAACGACATGTCGTTTGATCGACAAACCAAAACGACCTGTCGTTTAGTCCAAAGGCAAACAAAAACGACCTGTCGTTTTTCCGTCTAATTAAAACTACCATGTGCTAAACGACGTGTCGTTTAGTCCATAGACAAAAATGATACGTCGTTTTCATCGTCTTCAACCTCTAGCACACGTACTCCATGCATGCGTTCGGACCACCACGCTCGACTGCACCTCTACCCAGCATCACCAAGAGCCACCTTGCAGCCTCCTCTAGCAGCACTGCTCCGAACACCACCGAGCTACGCAGCACCCCCACCTTGCCAACCACCTCACTCCATTACTCAAGCCACCATGCAAAGCTATGAACCTCCTATGCATCACCACCTCACTACCACCCTCCATAGCAGTGCACACATCGTCTCCATCAAGTCAGCACTGCTCTGAACACCACCGAGCTACGCAGCATTACCACTGTGAGCCATCCTCAACACGTCCAACAACCTCTGTTCTACCTCCTCAAAACAGAGAACCATACAGCCTGCCGCCACCCTCACCACCATAGATAATTACCCAGTTCGCTGCCTCGTCGTGGTCTCCAACTCTCGGTGATGATCATAGCTCAGACACTGAAAGAAAACAAAGAAAAAAATACACACTAATGCTGGGCAACGAAACCATGTGGGATGGCAAGAAAAGAAACACGCTGTGGGGTGAATGGATCTTCCAGCCAGCTATGCATAGTCTGCATGTGGGGAACAAGACACACTAACATGCATGTGATGCCAAAAGGAATAAAAAGAAAAGGAAGTGAAGAAAGATGAAATAAAGAAAGAAGTGAGCGAAAGTGAAGAGAGGAGGAAGTTTTCGGAAAGAGGTATATTTAATTGAAGGTGGGTATTTAAAAACCCATGCATGTTGGCTTGAAGGCAGACAAAAATATTGATGGAGGCAAGAATGTTAAAAAGTTAATGCACGCTTTTGATCTTCGGAGGAAACAAATTCTGGTAGACCAACACTGATTTATGGAGATCAGCACTTCAAGCCTCACAGCAGATGAAATAAACAAATGAAGGCTGAGACTTTCGGCTGGAAGCAAGAGAACAAATGGAATAAGAATTAAAGCTTTTGGCGTGAATGAGTGGGGACATGGGCCAGAAAACGCAGAAGAAAAGCCTTTCGGTGGTGGAAGAAAACATGCAACTCATTCGGTCTGGAAAGAAATAATTCAAAGGAGCACTTAAGGGAAGAAAAAAAAAAGGCTAGCTTCAAGCTTTTCAGTTCTATATAAATAGGTGAGGAACATATTACTTCGGAGAGACAGTTTGGTTCTTGAGAGAATTTTGCTGTGCTTGTGGACATCTAAATCCAAGTTAAGTTAGGGATGAACTTGCACAATTGAGGATATTTTTAGTTTATGTTTTATTCATGTGATTGTTCTTTATTAATGCAAATTCTTATTTATTATTCTCTAATTATCAATAGTATTTTCTTATCTCCAAATAATTTGGAATTGATTCCTTTCATAGATTCAGTCATGTTTTTTCTATAGAATGGTTAAGATCCTTGATTATGTTTTGATTACTTCATTGTCTTTATTGATTTAATTCTTTGCTGCAGTATTGCCCCTGGGTATATTGTCATCGCTGGGTTTGTCAATAAAGATGATAATTCACAAAGTTTTAAAAAGTAGTGAATGATTTATCAAAGAGTTATCTTTCGATTAATGTGGTTTGTAGTTCTACATCTTCCAATTGGAGACTCTGGAGATGAATTCCCACTGAATCAAGAATAAATATAAATACCGGATTTGTGCAAGGAATTCCTGATACTTTACTATTTATAATTTGAGTGATCTTTATTTTTATCCATATAATTTTATTTGCTAAAGCACATTAAAACCAGTTCTTCCTTATTGATCATTAAATATTTTCATTTAGTTCTTTTTATTATTTGTTGTGTTTTCTTTAATCCGTCTTCCTGAAAAATTGACACCCCAAAACTGTGCTATAACTACCGCATTATTCTTTGGGCATAATCAAATGTCATGCATTTCATGAGGTAGGTTATGGATTATTAGATAGCACACATCATTTAGATGTATAAAGGCATTTTCGTAATTTTCCTTAAGTTAGTTAGATTCTAACTTAGCATAATTTATTTCACAACCAATAATTCTCTTACAGCTCCAGTAGTTGTAAGTTGGCCTCTAACTTACACCTTGATCAATTATTTATCGTTTATTGATTAATGTTATTTTTTTATAACTGTCATTTTTGTATGAACTGTCATACCATTTTTGCATTCAAGCATCATTTTTGTGTCACTCATGCATTTCATGAAAATCCTTCTTTCTCGAAAGCCTTTGCATGAAAATTATTTTATTTTATCACAACCCCAAAGACTAGGGTGGGAAAGTATCTTAGTGAAACACCTCTGTCTACTCTGGAGTAATTAAATATGGAGTGGTAACCCCTGGATTGATGAAGAACAGTCAACAGATTTTGAATGGGTTCTTTTCAAAAAATGCCGGAGCGAAATCATACGTTACAACACCTAATGCTAGTGGGTGTACATGTTATGATTTTTACGATGTTATGTCATGTTATATTACCAATGCATTGAGAATGAGGATATCGACAACGTAATTTCGACGTGAGTTGTACTAAGGTCACTAGCAAGTACTCATAGTGCGTATGGGGAACTGTGACAATATCATATGTTACGTTAATTCCATAATTTTATAATGAAAGACTAACTTACACCTTGATCAATTATTTATCATTTATTGATAAATGTTATTTTTTTTTTATAACTATCATTTTTGCATGAATTGTCATATCATGTTTGCATTCAAGCATCATTTCTGTGTCATTCATATGCATTTCATGAAAATCCTTCTTTCTCGAAACCTTTGGATGAAAATTATTTTATTTTATCCCGACTCCAAAGGCTAGGATGGGGAAGTATCCTAGTGAAACTCTTCTGTCTACTCTGGAGTAATTAAATATGGAGTGGTAATCCCTAGATTAATAAAGAACAGTCAACAGATTTTGAATGGATTCTTTTTAAAGAATACCGGAGCCAAGTCATACATTACCACACCTAATGCTGGTGGGTGTACATGTTATGATTTTTACGATGTTATGTTATGTTATATTACCAATGCATTGAGAATGAGGCTATAGACAACGTAGTTTCAACGTGAGTTATACTAAGGTCACTGGCAGGTACTCACAGTGCATATGAAAAACTGTGATGATACCATACGTTACATTATTTCCATGATTTTATAATGAAAGACTATGTTTTTATTACGAAAGTGAAATTATGTTCTTTGTAAGAAAATGTGCATAAAAAATCTTTCAAGGAGACTAGAGAACACAGGTTGTATGCCAAGTTCAGTAAGTGTGAATTTTCACTTAAGGAGGTGAAATTTTTAGGGCATGTGATCTCTAGTGAAGGAGTGTCAGTAGATTCTATTAAGATGGAAGTTGTGGTAGATTGGAAATGTCTGACTAGTGTGGATGAGATTAGGAGCTTTCTAGGTTTAGTTGGATATTATCAGCATTTCATTTAAGGGTTTTCTAAGTTATCAGACCGCCTGACTATGAAGAACGTTAAGTACGTTTGGTCAGAGGAACGTGAGCGTAGTTTTGTGGAGCTAATGGAAAGGCTCACGACCGCACAAGTACTAGCTTTACCTAAACCCCACAAGCCTTAAGTTGTATTTAGCAATGCATCTAAGTTAGGACTCCGATGCGTACTAATGCAAGATGAGCGAGTGGTCACCTACGCCTCACGACAACTGAAGAATCACAAGCAAAAGTACCCCACTCATGACTTGGAGCTAGCTGCTGTAATCTTCTCCTCGAAGATTTGGAGGCATTATTTGTATGGTGCAACGTGTGAGGTCTACACGAGTCATAAGAGCCTTAAGTATTTGTTTAGTCAGTAAAACTTGATTATGTGGCAAAGGAGATGGTTAGAGACTATTAGCGATTATCAATGTGAAATCAAGTATTACCCTGGAATGTAGTGGTGGATACGTTAAGTTAGAAGTCTCATTGTGATGATCCCAATTTGGAAGAAGGATCACTTCTGCACAGCATGAGAAACTTGTTGATTAAGGATTTTTCTTGGGACGTATCTCTCGCTGTTTTAGTACAAGAAATTGTACCTATTATGTGGGATGAAGTAAGGAAGCAGCAGATGGAGGATCCTAAGTGGACAAAAGTTAGGAAGAAGGTAGAAAGGAAGGAAGGGCTAGAAGGTTTTGCCCTTAGGGAAGATGGGTTGTTGTATTACCATAATAGAAAGGTAATTCCCACTATCAAAAAAAAAAAAAAAAAAGGTAATTCCAGTAGATCAAGAGATTAAGGATCAGATTTAAGAGAAACCCATCAGACCCTATATATTGATCATCCTAGAAGTACAAGGATTTATCAGGATTTGAATCAACACTTATGGTGGGAAGGTTTAAAAAAGGACAAATCCTATTTAGTTAATAAATGGTCTATTTGTAGAACAGTCAAGGCTGAGCATCAGAGACCCACTGGTCAATTGCAGCCACTTCTGATCCCAAAATGGAAAAAGGAGGATATATCTATGGACTTCATTGATGGATTTCCAAGGACCTTGGCAAGAAATAATTCCATTTGGGTTATAGTAGATCGCCTAACTAAGAGTGCTCATTTTCTTCCGATAAAGAATACCGACATGTTAGAATGACTAACTTGGTTGTTTGTATCGAAAATAGTGCATTTGCATGGAGTACCAAAAATGATAGTATGATAGAGAGCAGCGATTTACCACTCATTTTTGGCAGAGTCATCAGGACGCATTGGGCACAAAGTTGAAGTTCAGTAGTGCCTATCACCCTTAGACATATGACAATCTAAGTAGACTATACAAACTCTAGAAGACATGTTGAGGGCATGTGTTCTGTAGGACAAGAGAAATTGGGAAAATGATACGAACTCGCAGGAATAGAATTCTTTGAATCCACAATCAATTTGAAAACTCACCCAAAAAAGTTAAAATCAAGTCAATGGATAGAGAATCTAGATCTGTTGAAAACTCGTTTCAAGAACCAAGATTACATTAAAATCTAAACCCGTTGAAGAACCTATCTCAAGAACCCAGATTACAAGGAGGAACGCCACAAAGGTTGTGATTTACCTTTGATAAGTTCAAAAGTTCAATCAAGAACAAGAGTAAACTCAACTCACAATGAAAATTCAATATTGTCTAACCCTTAAAATGAGGCTACAAAGAGTATTTAAACCAAAACCTCATTAAAATCCTAGTCAAAATAAAGCCATTTTTCCCAAAAATACCCCTGCATGAATATTGTCATGCTACAATAATTCAGCTAGAGTAACTTCTTGAAACTCAAGTTCCTAAAAGGTAACTTTTCAAATAAGCCCTTGGCCACAATATAAGGCCTTCCCAAAACCCTAGTTCATAAGAAATAAGACATATGTGGGTCAAGCA
The DNA here is from genome assembly GCA_029856935.1 of Cyclocarya paliurus. NCBI lineage: Eukaryota > Viridiplantae > Streptophyta > Magnoliopsida > Fagales > Juglandaceae > Cyclocarya > Cyclocarya paliurus. Next base: position 16,646,005 of record CM056957.1, on the reverse strand, counting down.
TTCTCAAACCCACTTATTCTAAACTAATAAAATAAATCTTTTAACAAATTGAAAACCTTCAATAACAATAGGCTCAAACAATAACCCTAAGTCATGTCTTCCACAGCTTGTATCAAGTGGATCAAAACTGGTCTCATTCTTTCAAATCCATCTTGAGTGTTGGGCTTTTGCTAGCTTCATCCCAAATAGATTGCATCAATCCTTGCATTGTTTCCTTGATCTTCTTGGCTCTGCATCTTGTAATTAGTCTATCTGGAACTTGCAAAGAATCTTTAAAACTAGGTCCACCTTGGTTCCCATTAGAAAAGCTCTTGCCATTGATTGTGTTTACGTACAATAATAGCTTTCAAGCCACCATTCAGATGGCACCTTACGAAACTTTGTACGAAAGGAAATGTAGGTCTCCTTTATATTGGGACTAGAGGTGTAACCGGTCCGGTTTGGTCTGGTTTTGGACAAAATTTGGGACCAAGCCGGTATGTACCGGTTTTGCATTTTCAAGAATCGATTCCGCACTGGTTATCCCCTTAAACCGGTACTTTTAGTTTTACCGGTTCACTCGAATTTTCAGGTTTTAATATACTATATTATATATTATATAATAGTATATTATAGTATATAATACTATAGTGATAATATATTGTAGTATATTATAATATATATTATAATTGTATTATAGACTATAGTGATATATTATAATATATTATAATATATAGTAATATAGTATTAGTATAACTATTAATACAATAAACTATAGTGATATAAGATTTTAAAATTTAAAATTATATTAATAGTTTATCATATAATAGAAAACTAATTTATATATAATTATATATTATATATAAAAATTATATACAATATAAAAAATTATAATATATGTATGAATCGGTCCGGTTCAGTTTTAGAAAAAGAAAAATCAGAATTGGACCAATTTTGACCAGTTTTAAGAAAAATAAAACCGATTCTGGACTGAACCAAACTCGGTACTAGACCAAATCCACCAGTTCGATCCGGTCCTGTCTAGTTTACCGTTCACCGATTTTTTCTTACACCCCTAATTGGGACTAACTAAGAGAAGGGAAGACTCTTGGTGTAGAGATTCTTCAAGAAATTAAGAACCAGATTCGAGTAATAAGGGAAAGGATGAAAGCTGCCCAGGATAGATAAAAGAGATATGCGGAACATAGACGTAGTAGCCTTGATTTCGAAGTTGGCAATTGGGTTTATCTTACGGTATCGCCCATGAGAGGCGTTGCTCGGTTTGGTAAGAAAGGAAAGCTAAGTCCAAGATACGTAGGACCCTACGTAATATTAGAAAGAATAGGAGTGGTAGCTTATAAGCTAGATCTTCCTGCAGAATTTTGAGGAATTCATTACATATTTCATGTATCATCTCTTAAGAAAGAGTTTTAAGAAAACGACAACTGCAATTGTGGATACGATGGAGATTTCGCTACAGCCTGACCTGACCTATAAAGAAATTCCTATTCAAATCATCGATTGGAAGGAAAAGGAACTTTCAAATCAGAAAATTCTGTTAGTTAAGGTTCTTTGGAGGAATCACAATATTAAGGAAGCTATGTGGGAAAATGAGGACATGAGAAACAAATACCCTTACTTGTTTGGCATGTGAATTGCATTGCATCTTTCACATCATCATGACATTAACATACATTCAGGCATGCATGGCATCCATATCATTTTCACTCTATGACCCACAATTTCTCTCATCATTTATAGTTACACCATGATCGATCGAGACAGAGTTGCACGGCAAGCATATATGACCCCCAGTAGACTCTGAAGGCTTATGGCCAAGAGACGACGTAAACGACTAGAGCACATGAGAGATACACTGGAGAGGTTAGAGGTAACATCCGTACTAGGAGAGCCCAAGAGGAGCATCAACCCCTCAATCCCATTAGATATATGGATGTGTTGACCGTAGCTTGGCTTAGGAGAAACCCTAGAATTTCCCCTCCAACTGTGCTAGATCAGCCAAAGTGGAGTCGTACTACTGAGTAGCTTCAGGCTGAGCAGGAGTCACTTGTCCTTCAATCTCTAGTTGATGACTCTTCTGATCTTTTTGACTCTTCCGCAAGGAGGGTGAGCCCTGGTTAGAAAGTGACGAGGTTCTCTAATGCAAGTTTTCATTAAGAGAATGTCAATGCTTTTTATAATTGTAATGACCCGAACTTGCCTAAGCATGACCCATAGATTTTATTCTTAGTTGCCATGACATTTTGGGAGTTTAGCTATTTTAGAAAGTCGTAGAGTCTTTGAATTGACAACTTGAGCCCAAGAGAGGAGTAACCCTAGAATGCTTTGTAATTTTTAACCCTATTTAGAAACCCAGGCCCAATGGCTTTAGGCCCATGATCCAAATATTAGTTACTAGTGTCATGTGTCATGAAAGTGTTACACTATGAATCTAGACTTGATAGTAGGTTAAGGGGGAGAGAGAAGTGTAGGAAAGCACCAAGAAGTGGCTTGCACGCCTACCCTAGAGGAATTGCCACTTGTCAACATGCTAGAAATGTATTACCCTGCTCCTTCCTTTCTTCTGACGTAAGCAATTACGTCAGATGCGTCAGCCTGCCCACTCCCCTCTCTAGTGTCTAAGAGCCCCGTTACGCGTGCTAGACCCCGATGGTGTGTTTTGAAAGATACTACATAATTTATAAAGCTAGTTTTGTGTTTTAAAGTAAGGTGTATTTTAAATGGAAGATTCCTATTACTATTTAAATAAATAATATTTTAAATAACTCAATTATAATATCTTTGAAGAGCTCCAAAAATATTATAATTGTAGGGAATCATTTTATATAAATGATTCCAGTTATTTAAAACATTAGGTGATTTAAATAATGATGGAATCTTTATTTATTTAATAGTTTTACTCTTTTAAATATTTTAAGTAAGACTTAATCATTTTATAAATGATGAAGGAATATATATTTTAAATAATATTCTATTTTAATTCCTCTCAGTATTTTTAAATAAGTTAGCTTTTACGCATTTTCAAATCAGTATTTAAGGGTCATTGTAGACCATTTTATAGACCCCAAATGTCGGGTTTTAGGATAAAACTCTAGCCCATCTCTCTTTTCCCTCACTTTTCCCCCAACCCTCTCTCTCTCCTCTCTCCCTCTCGGCTTGCGACGTACGCAGCCTCTCTCTCGCCCAATCGGTTCCAGCCCTAGCCCGGAGTCGCCGTGCACCGACGTGCCTCACGACCACCACCACCGGCCTCCTCTCCCTCTGGTGAGTCCACCCATACCGGCCTTGCACCCCCACGCTCGCCCCTTCTCTCTCTCGACCACGCACAGCCCGAACGGGCTTCCCGTTCCAGCACTGCCGTGCGCCGTCCTCTGGCGCCACCACTCCCATGCAGCCACCCTCCTCCATGCATGAGCTTAAGCTCCTCCATGCACGAGCTTAAGCTCCTCCATGCACGGGTTCACTGTGCGAGTCCGTAGCGCCGCCGTGCGCGGCCATCTCGGCCACCGGACACTACCACGAGACTCTTGAGGTCTCCCCCTTCCTCCTCCAGTAAACCCATGACCGGTAGACCCCTCCTCCACCTCCCGGTGTCTCCCGTTGTCACGCATAGGTTTAGCCCAATCCGCCGCCACCCACGGTGAGCGACCACCCCAGCCGACACCCTTAGACCACCACGAACCCAACGGTACCACCCACGGCCCCGATCTGCCACCCACGGCCCCACACTCTCTCTCACTCTCCCACAGTTTCTCCTCCCTCATAGTGCACGGCCAGCCACCGTGCCGACCACCACCGAGCCTCCACGGCTCCACTAGCAACCTCCCCTAGCCTAGACCAAGTTTAAACCACCACTTTATGTGGTGGGTAATCACTGCACGTGATGGACAGTCACTACGCGTGACTGACCGCCACTGTACACGGCTAGATCATCATCATTAAGGCCACCTTAGGCCCTTCCAAGACCACACCTAGCTATCCAAACACTTAAACAGTCACTGTACGCGGTGTAGCCACCCCGTATGTTCCTTCGGCGTATTCGTTGTGACGATCAACGAGCGACGCACGGGTTATCCCGTCGATGGTATAATTCTCTATCCCTCGCTATTTATGTTAGATGTTAACTAGTTGACTAGGTTGTGGATTGTGCTGTTAGTATTATAGGATTGTTGTGTAGTATGATGGTGGTGTGATGGACTGTGGCGTGAAGTGTTGGGCATATTGGGAAGTGTGCTATGTAATATTGTGGATTGTGCTGTGTAGTGTGGTGGACTGTGCTATGAAGTGTGGTTGTAGTGCACGTGCGGTAGTAGTGACGTGGTATAGTGCTGTGAGTGGAGTACACGTGGAGTGTACTCCATGTGATGGGATGATACACCATATGACGTGTGTGCCATAATGGTGATATGGCGTAGTATTGTGAATGGAGTACGCGTGGAGTGTACTCCATGTGGTATAGTGATGCACTGTATGGCGTGTATGCATAGCGGTGATGTGGCGTAGTGTTGTGAATGGAGTACACAAGGAGTGTACTCCATGTTGTGAGACAACGTATCATATGGCGTGTATGCCATAGCGGTGATGTGGCGTAGTGTTGTAAATGGAGTACACGTGGAGTGTACTCCATGTTATGTGACGATGCACCGTACGGCATATGTGCCGTATTGGTGATGTGGCATAGTGTTGTGAATGGAGTACACAGGGAGTGTACTCCATGTTGTGAGACAATGCACCGTATGGCGTCTATGCCATAGCGGTGATGTGGCGTAGTGTCGTGAATGGTAAACACGAGGAGTGTACTCCATGTTGTGAGACAACGCACCGTATGGCGTGTATGCCATAGAGGTGACGTGGCGTAGCGTTGTAAATGAAGTACACGTGGAGTGTACTCCATGTTATGTGATGATGCACCGTACGGCATATGTACCGTATTGGTGACGTGGTGTAGTGTTGTGAATGTACTCCATGTTGTGAGACGATGCACCATATGACGTGTATGCCATAATGGTGATGTGGCTTAGTTATGTGAGTAGAATATACGCGGGGTATACTCCATGTGGTGAGACGATGCACTATATGGCGTGTATGCCAGAATAGTGATGTGTGGTAGTGACGTAATAAAGTACACGTGGAGTGTACTCCATGTGATGGGATGATGCACTATACGGCGCGTGTGCTGTAATGGTGATGTGTCATAGTGTGTGGAGGGAGTACGCATCTAGTGTACTCTCTGAGGTGCAGCGATACACCGTATGGCGTGTCGCAAAGAAAATGGTGGTTGCGTAGTTGTTAAGGGAAGAACTTGGTGTATGGTGTCGGGAACTGTGGAACAGTGCTCCGAAATGGCTGTGAAGTATGGTTGTAGTCCAAGGCGACGGGTGTCGCCATGTGATTGGCTTATGGCTGGGAATAAGTGCGAAGTGGCTAAGAAATATCAGAGTAGTGCAACGGAAGCATGATTGGGCAACGTCATGAAGTGACGTGGTCCATCATGGAGTTGCGCTGTGATGACCTAAGATGTATGTGAGGTGATGTGACAAGGTCACGGTGTGGCTTGGGAATAGTCTCGAGCTATATGGCGTTACGTAAAGTGTAGATATGAACAGAGTCCCATCGGCTAAGTGTTGGGATGAACTGTCATGAGGTTCGGGTAGCACGGAGAGTCGTGCTAGCCGGGTAAGGGAATGATGGTATTGGAGTATGGCGCTTGTCCTTACGACCCGATGACCAATGTAAGGTATGTTGGTCTTAGATGATAAATGGGTAAAGTACGTGTGTTGTCTGGTTAGACATATGTGCCGGACGGATTTACCGTAAATAATGGGTAATCTATCCTAAGTATGATGACGCGGTACTTAAGCCTCGGAGTGGTGTAGAGCCGTGTGATGTGTACGGATGGTCATGAGAAGTAGAGTGAGCTAAGATACATGAGGGTGATGATGAAGGTACTGTCTAAGAATGGGATGCATGACTTGGTTGGTCTAAGTCATGCATCGGAATGTGATTAATAAGAAGAACAGGACAAAGGTCCTAGTGTCTTAATCCTAAAATGAACATGAGTTCATCCTAGTGACTAAGCACTCGAAGTAGAACGTCAAGGTTGAAGGAAGTAGAGACCGTAATGGGTCTCTAAGGGTTTTTTATCATAGTAAGAAACGTGAAAGAGCACGGGATAGAAGGAGAGTGTTCTCTAAGTAAATCATAGCTCTATTTCTAGTCAGTTGCTTATGCACCAGATAGAAAATAACGTTAAGGTTATGTATGCATGTAGGTTGCAATCTGACTCGCGCATGAATGGACTGTACGGTATGAATGGACTGTATGGTATGAAAGTAGCATGGAGTCCAGGTAAGTGTTACGTTCATACTCTTCTAGAGTTTTCTAAAGATATGAAAAAGAAAAAAAAAGAAATGTTTTTCTTTACGAAAACGAAGAAAAAAGATGGTCTTCCCTTTTCAAGGGTAGACGTTTTACGAAAAGAAGAACGAAAAGTAACGTATTTAAAGTATAAGTATGTACGGCTTCCTTTGGCAGCCCCTGTTTACGCACCCAAAAGTATTAATTGTATGCATGTGAATGGATGACTATACGCAATAATTATTGTATGTATTTTCAAAGAAAAGACGATGAACGAAAAGATGTTTTTCGGGCTCTCGCCCCAAACAAACGTTTTCTCAAGAAAAGAATGTTTTCTCACGAAAAGATGTTTTTTATGAAAAGATGTTTTTCCATGAAAGCATGAAATGAAATGAAAAGAAACGAAAGGCATGCTCATGTACATGAAATGAATGAAAGCTGCAGTTCTCTAGAGCTGCCATGAATGAATGAAAGTAAGAAAGAATGAAAGAAAGGCATGAGCATGCATGAATGTATAAAAACACGTAACAACCACATGAAATGAATGAACGGGGTATCGAAATGAATGAATGGGTAGATTGCAATGCCGGGCGGTAGTATCTGGTAGTGCACCCAGTGCTGCATCCCTAACGGAAAGGGATTCCAACCCATGGCCACAGGCGAATCCATCGGCCCAAAAGGCCACTAACCCTAGCATGTGGGGCGTAACAGTGTGCACTGGCCTATGAAAGTGATAAGAAAAGAATGTATGAATGCATGTCATTCTTTAAGAAATGAAGGCAGTAACGGGGGAAAGTTTTACTAAAAGAAAAACACGTTTTAAATATGAAAAACCCCGTCTACTGATGTTTACGAACGAAAGCATGTATGCATGTACATATAGTATGTACGGAATGATGAATGCATGACTGAAAACTTATGTTTTTATATTTTAACTATATGACGTAACGCTTACTGAGTATTCGACTCATTTTAGTTTTTATGTGTGCCCCTGCCCCCACAGGAACTGAATGAGCAGTACGCTCAGGAGGGACACGGCCAAAGGAGAAAGGCACGGAAGTCTAGGCATGATGGTCTTAAATGTAAGAAAAGGCCTTTTTATTTTAAAGATTTATATTTTCCACTCTCTTAAACCCCAAGCCTCTTTTATTATAAAATGACATTTTATTTTATAACGTAGAGTCTTGCACCCTGGGAAGAACAGTAAAAGTGTTTTAAATTGGACGGTAATTCCCGTTGTATTTTCCAAAATATTTTGTAAAAAGACCCACCACAAGGACGGGCGTTACAAGAAACCTTCTAGAAGAATCAAGGGACAGAAAACCTTGGAAGACTAAGGGATTTTCGGCTAGCCCATCTTCCCACATGCCTAGACCCTTGTCCTGGCCCAATTTCCAGTTCCAAGATAGATTTCTTGGGAAGGGAAGCCTAGGAAAGAGAAATAGAGGTTTTTCTAGAAAATCTGCATGGGAAACCAAAAGGGGGCCCAAAGGATTTCGAATTTGGTCAGTTTTTACCAAGTGTCAAGCATGCACTAGGTTTCTAGCAGATTAGATGAAGGGACTCTTATATCAAAGGACAAATATGCCCTTAGGGTTTCGGCTAACACACTCTCAAGTACCCCATTCACTTGCCACTTGTCACTTAGACCATTCCTAGACCAATGGCACATGAGAAGTCGCCTAGAGAAGAAGCACTAGGAAGATGAAACATCAACTTGGGAAATGGAGGAAGGGGTGGATGGCTAGGGCAATGGCACACACCCAATGCCACTTGTCACCCATGCCAAAGGTTACTTGTTGGGAAAAGGAAGAGGCATGAGATATTTTACAAAAGTACCCTTGCAGAGATATTCATTTGCTTAAGAAAAGGGAGGGCATAAAAGAGAAAAAGGAGGTTTGGGCTAAGGGAAGAGAAACCCTACATGCCACACCAATCTTCTTGTCTTCCCAATGAAATCCAATGATGGGAATTCTAAGAGTCATTCTCGGCCAAGGAGAAAGGGGAAGAAGAAACCTATGCCACTTGTCATCCATGCAAGAATTTTTGGAAGCAACCAAAGAGGGAAGTGAGGAGACTACTATAAAAAGGAGGGAGTACACGCCTATGGGCTTTTCCCTTGCCATTTTTTAGAATTTGCTTCAAGTCTCACTCTCTCCACACAACACTCGCATGTTCATTTGAAGATTCTCACTCTTTCTTGTATTTTCTTTCCAACCAAATAGGAGGATTCCTTTTCAAAGAAGGATTTCAGCACCCTCAAGACTAAGAAAGGTAAGAATCGGTTCTTCTCCTAGTTTCACACACAAGTCACTTTCTAAATCCAAAAGTGAGATTCAAATCTCATAAGACTTCAAGAATGATAGAACACACACACTTTCTATCTTGGAAAATGACTTAGGGTTTTGAAGAAAACCCTTGAAACCAAATGATGGGGGGGGGGGAGTTCATCCTCTATATTTTCGGCCACACTCATGTATTTTCACTCTTGTTCGAGTTTAGCCAAAGACACAAGGAAGTTGAAGGGTTTCTTGACTTAAAACCCAAGAAGCCAATTGGTTTGGCATTTCTTGAACCTTAGTGATAACCCTAGAAACCCTCACACACTCAAGAATATGGATTAGGGTTTTGGAACCCTATGTCTAACAAGTTATATCTCGATTCACAGCTTGCTATTTGTTTTAGTTAGTGGATTTTTCTATGTATACACTAAACTTACTCTTGGTTAATACTTGTATATATTTGTGTAAATCCTTTCATTGTTGTGTTTGCTTTTGTTTGTTATCTCTTGATTGTTTGCTTGAATATGCTAATATGATCTTGAGTAAATCTATGGAAGGAATTATATGTTTCAAAATTGTGATGAAAATGCCATGAAATACTCCTATAAGTTTCAGTTTTCACTTGATTAAGGTTGAAGGTTTATGCAAAATGATGTTCCAGACCCTAGCTAAAATCTATGATTTCATGTTTTGTTTCACTATGCTTTGATTTCTATATGATATGCTTGAAGTTTGGAACATGTTTAAGTGATGATTCTTCATGATTTTGCCCCTATGTGTTTCGGCCTAAGCAAGTTCTCATGATTCCATGCATGCGTTTTGAAGTTTAATATGTTTCATGTTATCATGCTGTGATGACCCAAATTTGCGTAAGCATGACCCATAGATTTTGTGTTTAGTAGTTGTGACTTCTTTGGGAGCTTTAGTTATTTTAAAAAGCCTTAGAATTTTTGAGGTGATAACTTAAGCCCAAAAGAGGACTAACCCAAGAATGCTTGTGAGACTTGGCCTTGTTTAGAAACCTAGGCCCATTGGCTTTAGGCCCATGACCCAGATTTTGTCACAAGTGCCATATGGCATGAAGATGCTATATTGTGAATCTAGACCTGATAATGGGTTAAAGGGGTGAGAGAAGTGTAGGAAAATACTAAGGGATGGCTTACATGCCTATCCTAGAGAAATTGACACTTGTCATTATGTAAGAAACTTTCTAGATGATTCAAGGGACAAAAGGAACCTAGAGGAGACCAAAGGATTTTTGGCTAGACTAAATTTTCCACATGTTTTGACCATTTGTCATGCCCAATTTGAGTTCTAAGGAAGATATCTTGGAAATGGAAGCTTAGGGAAGTGAAATGGAGCTTTTCTAGGAGATTTGCGTGGGAAACCAAAAGGAGGCTTATGGAATTTCGAATTTTAGTTAGATTTTGCCATGTATCAAGCATGCATGGAGCTTCTAGAAGGTTATGTGAAGAGACATTTGTATGGGAGGACAAGAATGCCCTTAAGAATTCGGCTAGCACACTCCCAAGCACTATGTTCTTTTACCACTTGTCACTTAGGCTAATTTGGACCAATAGAACATGAAAGGTTACCTAGGAAATGATCACTTGGAAGATGAAACATCATCTTGGGAAAGGAAGAAGGAGGTGGATGGCTAAGCTATGGCACATGTCTTTTGCCACTTGTCATCCATGCAAAAGATTACTTGTTTGGGAAAAGGAAGAGGCATATGATGTTTTACCATGTCACCCTTAAAATAAATACTCATTGGTTTGAAGAAAGGAAGGGCATAAGACGAAGGGAAGAAGAATTCAGCCAAGAGAAAGGCAACCCTACATGCCAACCCCAAAAATGTACCTTCCCAATGCAATCCACATTGGGAATTCCAAGAGGCATTTCGGCCAAAATGAAAGGAGGAAGAAAAAAAAATGTCTCTTATCTTGCATGCATTGGATTTCAACCACCAATGAGGGAATGAGGAGTCTTCTATAAAAGGAGAGGAAGACCATATGCCCAAGGGCTTTTCCTTTTGGGAGTTTTGAATTCTTCATGCTCTCACTCTCTCCACACAACTCTCTCATATTCTCTTAAAGATTCCCTCACATTCTTGTACTTTCTTTCCAACCAAACAAGAGGATTTTCTATTTCTAATAGGAGATTTCGGCACACTAAGTCTAGTCAAGGTAAGACCCGGTTTTTCCTTTTAAGTTTCAAACACACATCACTTTATCAACCTGAAAATGAGATTCAAATCTCATTTGGTCTATGAGGATGATAGAACACCCACACTTTCTTGAGTTTTCTTAGAAAATAACTTTGAGTTCGAAACCTTTGAAGCAAAGTAGAGAGAAGAGTTCATCCTCTATGTTTTTCGGCCATTACATGTATCTTTGCTTAACTTAGGGTTTTGTTTTACCTTATGAGCAAAATAAAGAGTTTTTACACCAAAAACCCTAGAAGCCGAATGGATATGGTCTTTAGTTACTCTTTCTAATACAGAATTTTCGAATTTACAGCTTGCTAGTAATTCTTTACACAGATTTTTGTAAGTATACACTCAACTTGTTCTTGGTTAATACTTGTATATGATTTTGTAAATCTTTTCATTACCATGTTTGTTTTGTTTGCTATTTCTTGATTGCTTGTTTGATTATGTTAATATGATCTTATATCAATCTATGGAAGGAATTATATGCTCTGAAATTGTGATGAATATGCCTTGAAATACTTGTATATGTTTCAGATTTCACTTGTCTAAGAATGATGGAATATGTATCATGATGTTTTGGCCATTCCATGTCTTGAATGATTCGGATCTTAGCCAAATGTTATGACTTCATGCTTTGTTCTATTATGATTTGATTCCTATGTTATATGCTTGAAGATTGGAAAATGTTTAAGTGATGAATCTCATGATTTTTATCCCTAAGTGTTTCGGCCTAAGCATGTTCCCATGATTTCATGAATGTGTTTGGATCTTTCATGTGCTCCATGTAATCATGCTATGAATTGAACATATTATACTTGGTTATTTCATGCATGGCATTCCATATGTCACATGTCAAGTATAAGTGCGTATGTCTTAAGTTCCATATCACATGCAAGTGCTAGGATGACCCCAAGTACTAAGATGACCCAGGGGTTATCATGACCCCAAGTGCTAGGATGGGGGATTGTCCTAATAGAACTCCTCTGTCTACTTTGGAGTGCTTAAGAATGGAGTGGTAACCCCTGGGTCGATGAAGAATAGTCTACGAGCCTCGAATGGAAATGCTGGAGCGAGGAAGCACTTAATGCTAGTGGGTGCATAAGGCTTGTAATTCGACGAAGTAAGGTCGAGTTATTATGATTCTCTGTGTATCTCGAACTGTAGGGATGATGGTAGAGTCCTGCCTGTGGTTCTCATTTATAGATTGTTAATGGTACGATGACTAGCGGGAACACACGGTGCAAGGAGAGGAGCAGTGTTGTGTCCACCCCAAGAATAAGAATAAGAGATCATGTTATAAGGATCACTCGATGTAAATCTTGTGATATGTTTTGATAAGAAAAGTTCTGATTAAGAATCAACATGAAAATGAAAGCTAATGAAGTTTCTTTACAAATGTCAAAGTCTCTGTACAAGTTTTTCCGAAAATGGTCAAGTGCATATGTCAAGTTTCTGTTTAAGTCAAGTACATGTCCATGCATGCATTTCATAATGTACCTCTTGTATGCTTGTGTTAACTTTGGTATGTTGTGTGATTACTTGCAGAGATTTCTCGAAATGTCATTGTGGTAGTTTTCACTACCATTCCCCAACTAGAATAGTAGAAGTTATTACAGGTACCCCAGATTCTCAAGAATCATGGAGGATGAGTATTCTATACAGGCTCGTTCTGAATTTTTGAAATTCAATAGGCTTATAGACCAGATGTCCACTTATCTTGGGCTATCTCTGAAGCCCTCACCTGAGGACGTCAGAAGTCTCATGGAGTCTTTTGGTGCTTAGCTCCTGATAGAACTTTAACAATGAAGGAAAAGACTCTTAGTTATTTTGGTGTGAAAAGAACTTATGGTTTTTGGACCTCAGCTTTGAGAAACAATATTTTTCGAAGGTCTCGTGTGTTTTGGAAGACAGAACTTTATTACTTGCTATTTTGGGATGTTCTATTTGATGATACAATTTTATGGTCATGGACAAAGTATTAATGTTTTATTAGTAAGGTACCATGTACTTTATAATTGCTGTTTGCGTTGCTTTGAACTTCCGACCTTTATTATTTTTCGCTGCAACGATATTGCATACTGCTAGTGTACTTAGGTGCATAGTATATTATCTGTCATGTACGAGGGGTATGTAGCCTTGTGTTACATGTCCCGGCGTTTCAGCCACCGTCCAATCCCTAGCGGGTGCTAGGGGCGCCACAGAGCATGGTATTAGAGCAATTACGTCTTTGGGTAAACCCACACTTTGTCCTAGGAATGCATGGTACCCTTAACTAGGTTTGAGATTTGTAGTGGTAGGCTTGGATCTTATAGCTATAGGCTTGAATCTAGAGAAAGGAGAAGATATGCTCGTAAGATTGTGAGTTCGAAGGAAGAAAGGTGTTCTTCTCTAAGGAAGAGACTAACTCACGATGGTTTTGTGCGTTTTCAAGAGAAGGAAATCATGGTATGAAACCGACGTGAGAACACCTCTCCGAGAGGTGGGGATCAAGAGACTAGAAATCCTCCACTAGAAGGGGGACAGGCTATAGCAAAAGCTATTTGCCAGATGACTCAGGTAGTGCGTACTTAGATGGAACAAGGACAGAACGCTACACAAGTACCGCCTAGAGTAGAACCCGGATGTACTTATGAGAAGTTCATGGTGTATAGATACCTGAATTTCATTGGAACGGAAGGAGCAATGAAGGCTAACAAATGGCTTATGGACTTGGAGAGAACTTTTGAAGTTAATGGATGCACTAAAGCACAAAAGGTCTAGTACACAGGACACATGCTACAAGGAGCAGCTAGAATATGGTAGGATACTAAGCGACAGCTTTTAGCTCGAGAATTAGGAAATTTGACGGCGCTTACTTGGGATCGATTTAAGACCAAGTTCAATAATCGTTTCTTTCCAGAAATGGTTAAGCAGCATAAAGCTTCGGAGTTCGCGAGTTTGACCCATGGGAATATGACGGTCGATCAGTATGCCTCTTATTTTATGGAAATGGGGAGGTTTGCACCTCATTTGATTAGTAATGACAGAATGCAAGCAAGGAAATTTCAAGATGTTTTGCAACCTCGTATCCGAAATCAAGTGGCATGTTTACGAATGGAGAATTTCCATACAGATGAGATTTCTCATCTCTATCTCTATCTCATCTCATCATTACAACTTTTTCAAATTTTCATATAAAATATAATAAACAATTCAACTTTTTCAAATCCCAATACAACTTTTTCAAATTTTAATATTTTAAACTTTTATCTTAACACTATTCACAAAATTTTTAAAAATTCTCATCTTATCTCACCTACCAAACTAATATGGCTTCAATAGTAGAGGCGGAGCAATGGAGACTAATTATGCTAGCTCAAGTGGATAGGAAAAGTGGATTTCCTTATTGTATGGAGACTAATCAAGTGGATTTTAAACTTTTTCAATATGGCTTCAATAGTAGAGGCGGAGCAATGGAGACTAATTATGCTAGCTTAAGTGGATAGGAAAAGTGGATTTCCTTATTCATCAGGAGGTAGTGTGGGGAAACGAAAGACCCTAGTAACTCCGAGCAAAGGAAAGGGAGTGGAATCTGGAAATACTGCACCCGTTACGCCACCACCTTGTCGTCAGAATGTCGTAGATCTTCAGGAGCATGTTTCAAATGTGGTCAGATCAGCCATATGATCAAGGACTGTTCGTAAAATATGCCTGGAAGAGCATCAGCACCAAACACTAAACCCAAGACTGCGGCAAAAGCTAAGGTTTATGCCATTACTCCAAGAGAAGTAGACCTAGAAGTTGACGAAACTGCAGATGTGGGAGTAATTACTAGTAATATTTACCAACCTTGCCTTAAGTCTTCGATAGCTTGTAATTGGGAATCCTGAGTAATTATAGTTACCTCTTTAGGTAAAGTTAGATTGAAGCAATACATGGTATGTGATGAGGAACTTAGATTGAAGCATTATGCAGTCTTCGAGTTCCTAGTTATGCCTTTCAGATTAACAAAGGCCCCTACAACATTCATGGAGTTGATGAATAGAATTTTCCAGTAATACTTGGAGTTTTGTAGTGGTATTCATAGATGACATATTGATATATTCTCGTGATGAGGAAGAACATAAGAAGCATCTAAGGATTGTATTGGAAACGCTGCAAGAACATCAACTTTAGGCCAAACTTAGTATGTGCGAGTTTTGGCTTCGAGAAGTGAAATTTTCAAGATATGTCATTTCTAGTAAAGGAGTGGCAGTGGATCCTGCAAAGATTAACGCTGTAACTGAATGGCAAAGGCCTACTAATGCCCATGAAGTACATAGTTTCCTCGACTTAGCAGGTTACTACCAAAGGTTTGCAAAAGGGTTTTCTAGACTTTCTAGCCCTTTAGTGGCGTTAACAAGGAAGAATGCTAAGTATGTTTGGATTGAACAATGTGAGAAGAGTTTTCAAGAATTAAAGAAGATGTTAACTTCGGCCCCAATATTGGCATTACTGGAACCTCACAAGCCCTACGTAGTCTATAGTGACGCTTCGAAGATGAGTTTTAGGATGCGTTCTAATGCAAGAAGGAAGAGTCGTCGCTTATGCTTTGCGATAGCTTAAGGGTCATGAACAAAATTATCCTACCCATGACTTGGAATTAGCAGCGGTAGTTTTCACACTAAAGATCTAGAAATACTATTGGTATGGGGAAAAATACGAAGTATACACAGACCACAAAAGTCTTAAGTACCTGTTCAGTCAGAAGAATCTGAATATGAGATAGTGAAGATGGGTGGAAACCATTAGTGACTATCAGAGAGAGATCAAATATCATCTTGGCAAGGCTAACATTGTAACTGATGCACTTAGTCGCAAAGCTCAGGTAGACTTGTCATTTGTCTGAGCAAGATTAAGGAATTTGATGATGATCCATCACGGTAGGCTATTTCTGTAGTAGTACAAGAGCTTATATCTGTGATCAAAGAAGAAACTCTAGAAGGGCAGCGTAAGGATGATAAACTGGAGAAGCTTCGATGGAAGATTCTAAAATCAGAAGGATCGCAACATTTCTCTATTGGAAAGAATGAGATGTTGTTTTATAAGAAGAGGAAGGTGATTCCTAACATTACCGAGCTGAAGAAAAAGATATTAAGGGAAGCACATTGCACCCCTTACACAGCGCACCCTGGCAGTACAAAGATGTACTGAGATTTAAAAGGTAAGTTTTTGTGGGATTGATGGGAACTAAGGTGAACTTAGTTTTAAAGATCCTTTACAAGTTCCAGATGGGCCAATTAAAGATCCAGAGCCAAGAAGATTAAGGGAGTAATGCAAGGATTGGTGCAATCCACTTGGGATGAAACTAGCAAGAGCCCAACACTCAAGATGGGTTTGAAAAAAGGAGAACTAGTTTTGATCCACTTGGTACAAGCTGTGGAAGACATGACTTAGGATTATTGTTTGGGCCTATTGTTATTGAAGGCTTTCAATTTGTTAAAGGATTTATTTTATTAGTTTAGAATAACTGGGCTTGAGAATGCTTGGCCCACATATATCTTATTTCTTATGAACTAAGGTTTTGGGAAAACCTTGTATTGTGGCCAAGGGCTTATTTGGAAAGTATTTTTTTAGGAACTAGGGTTTTAAGAAGTTACTACAGCGAATTACTGTAGCGCGACACTGTTCATGTAGCCGAATTATTGTAGCGTGGCACTATTCATGCAGGGCTATTTTTGAGAGAAAGGGCTTTATTTTGGCTAGGATTTTAATTAGGTTTTTGTTTAAATACTCTTTGTAGGCTCATTTGAAGGGTTAGACAACATTGAATTTTTATTGTGAGTTGAGTTTACTCCTCTTGTTCTTAATTGAACTTTTGAATTTATCAAAGGTAAATCACAAAATTTGTGGCGTTCTTCGTAATCTGGGTTCGTGAGATAGGTTCTTCAAAGGCTCTAGATTTTGATATAATTTAGGTTCTTGAAACAAGTTCTCAATGGATTTAGATTCTCCATCCATTTGACTTGATTTTGGCTTTCTTGTGTGAGTTTTTAAATTGATTGTGGCTTCAAGGGATTCCATTCCTGCGGTTCATATCATTTGGTATCAAAGCTCGGTTTCCAATCAGGTCTGATTCTATCTTTTAATTCTTGCATCTTTAAATTTAATTCTAGGGTTGCAAAAAAAAAAAAAAAGGAGAATAGAAAATTCAAAATTTTTTTCTTGAGCCTTATTATCAAAGGGGCAACATACAACATTATAGTTGATATTTTCTCTTATAGTTACTCTTTCATTCGTATAATTTTCTTCATTCTCGTGTCATTTTTATTCCTTCTGTGTTTCTCTTGTTCTTGTTTCTTGGACCTAATTATTAGTTGGGATAAAACAAGGCTGCATTGTCTTGATTGAGTTCAATTAGTTCTCAAAAGAACTTGAGTGGGGAAACTCTTGAGGTAAAAGGAAAGAGAGTGTGAGACTATTTTAGGGAAAAAAAGTCTATTAAGAGGGAAACACAAGTGGAGTGCCATTATTCGAGTGTAAACATGTAAGGGAGTGTGTGACATTTTTCACTAACATTCTTTTTGTGCAGCACATTACGATATCTCATAGGAATGACTCATCACCAAAGGGGATGGCAAATAACTCATCATTTGTGTTGCAAGCCATGCAACAATAGTTTGAGCGGTTGAATTTTATATTGGGTGAAGTGAGGGATAGGATGTATCATGAAGAAGCAGCGATTAGAAATCTGCAAGGTGGGAGAGATAGGAGACAACGTGAGCCTAGGGTTGAAAATGAGTATGAGAATGAAAGAGATAGTGAGGATGAGGAAGACTTAACATCTGAAGTTGGGTCGGGTAGGCATAGAAGAGTTAGGCGTGAAAGAGGACTTGAGGGGAACCTAAGGGGTTGGGATGGTGTAGATAGAGACCTTGGGAGCAGCAAAATGAAAATACCATCTTTCCAAGGTAGGACTGATCCTGAAATTTATCTAGAGTGGAAGAAAAAAATAGAGTTAGTGTTTGATTGTCATAATTACTCTGAGGAGAAGAAGATGAAGTTGAAGGTAATTGAGTTCATCGATTATGCTATTATTTGGTGGGATCAATTAGTGACCAATAGGAGGAGAAATTATGAGAGGCCTGTAGAGATGTGGAGAGAGTTGAAAGCTCTCATGAGGCAGAGATTTGTACCTAGCCACTACTATAGGGACCTTTACCAAAAGCTCCAAAATCTTACACAGGGGTCTAGGAGTGTGAAGGATTACCAAAAGGAGATGGAGGTGGCGATAATTCGAGCTAATGTAGAGGAGGACCGAGAGGCCACCATGGCTAGATTTTTGAGTGGTTTGAATAGGGACATAGCCAATGTAGTTGAATTGCAGAATTATGTGGAGATAGAGGACATGGTGCACATGACTATGAAGGTGGAGAGGAAGTTAAAGAGAAAAGGGACAGTAAGGTACACTTCAGTTTCTAGCACTATTTGGAAATCAAAGTGGGATAGGGATGATCCAGCTGAAGCAAAGAGAAAGAGTGAAGCACCTAAGGAAAACGATGTGAGAACTAGCAACAAACCCAAGGTAGAATCTCAACCTTCACAGAATAGAGATAATGCTTTAAGTGTTTGGGTTCAGGGCACATCGCTTCTCAATGTCCAAACAGGGGGGTGATTATTATGCGTGACAATGGGGAGGTAATGACTAAGAGTGAGGATGATAGTGATGGGGTTCCTGAGTTGGTTGATGCTAGTGATGATGATGGAGTGGTATACCCCGCAACATGTGAGTCACTTGTTGCCAGGCATGCTCTCAATACACAAATTAAGATGGATGATATAGAGTAGTAGAGCAAGAACATTTTTCATACTAAATGCCATACCGACAACAAGGTATGTAGTATGATCACTGATGGGAGGAGTTGTATTAATTTGGCTAGCATTACTTTAGTTGAGAAATTGAATTTAGTTACCTTGAAACACCATAGACCATACAAGTTGTAGTGGTTGAGTGATTGTGGGGAAGTTAGGGTAAATAAGGAAGTGCTAGTTTCTTTTTCAATTGGAAAATACCAGGATGTGGTACTTTGTGATGTTGGGCCTATGCAAGTTGGCTATATTTTGTTATGGAGGCCGTGACAGTATGATAGGAGGGTGACACATGATGGGTTCAAGAACATGTTTAGCTTTGTAAAGGAGGGTAAAATAATCAAGCTTGCTCCTTTATCTCCAAGCCAGGTCTATGAGGACCAACTAAAACTGAAAAGTGAGGTTGTTCAAAAAGAAAGAGTGAAAATGAGAGTGATAAAAAAAGAAAGAGTGAAAATAAGAGTGAGCAAAAATGAAAGAGTGAAAAAGAAAGTGGAGAGGTGGTTGAGAGTAAAGAAAAAAGAGATGAGCCACGAGAGAAAAAAGAAAGAGAGTTTGCAGAGGGAAATGGAAAGACAAAATTGAGTTTCTATGCAAGAGAGAGTGAGGTTAAGAGGGCTTTCTTCACAGATCGCCTTATGATTTTTCTTGTCTATAAGGAGTCTTATCTTAATCTTCATGAAACTAACCAATCTCTTCTTAGTTTGGCTATTTCTTTGTTGCAGGAGTTTGAGGATATATTTCCAGAGGAGATGCCTAATGAGTTGCCACGCATTAGAGGCATTGAGCACCAGATTGATTTTGTGCTCTGAGTTTCTATTCCAAACCGACCAGCCTATAGGAATAGACAAAGGAGCTTCAGAAGAAAGTTGAGGATTTGATGAGCAAGGGGTACATGAGGAGAGCATGAGCCCATGTGTAGTACTAGTGCTACTAGTGCCAAAGAAGGATGGGACGTGGAGGATGTGCGTTGATTGTAGGGCGGTCAAAAAATCAGGGTAAAGTATCGCCATCTCATTCCTAGATTAGATGATATGCTTGATGAATTGCATGGCTCATATATTTTCAGAAAAATTGATCTTAAAAGTGGGTACCATTAAATTAGAATGAAAGAGGGTGATGAAAGGAAAACTGCTTTTAAGACTAAGGATGGGCTTTATGAATGATTGGTTATGCCATTTGGACTTACAAATGCGCCCAATACTTTCATGAAATTAATGAACCATGTCCTACGTGCATTCATAGACAAGTTTGTGGTTGTGTACTTTGATAATATCCTAGTGTACAACAAGGACTTAAACGAACATATTAAACATTTGAGATATGTGTTTGATGTGTTGAGTTGTAAAAAGTTGTATGTTAATATAAAAAAATGTACTTTTTGCATGGAAAAAATTATTTTTCTTAGTTATGTTGTTAGTACAAAAAGTATTGAGGTGGATGAAGAGAAAGTCAATGCCATCAAGAAGTGGCCAATGCCAAAAAGCATCACTGAGGTAAGAAGTTTTCATGGCTTAGCTAGCTTTTATCAGCATTTTGTTAAGGATTTTAGCGTCATTGCTACACCACTCACTGAAATAATTAAAAAGAATGTTGGGTTTCATTGGGGGGTTGATCAAGAGAATGCTTTTGCCACTATTAGGGAAAAGTTGTGCTCTGCACCTGTGTTAGCATTACCTGATTTTAACAAAACTTTTGAGATTGAATGCGATGCCTCAGGAATAAGGATTGGAGCCGTTTTGATGCAGGATACACGACCCAATGCCTTCTTCAGTGAGAAGCTAAGTGGGGCATCCCTGAAGTACCCTATTTATGAGAAAGAACTTTATGATCTTATGCTAGATGGATGGAATACATTGAGACTTTGTGGCGCCCCCGACTTCCATGTACGGACAAGCACGGAAATCGAGACACCCGGGATGATGACAGCACGGTCACGCACCCCAACGACACGTGCCGAGTGTGTGAAATGCAACACGTGTACAAAATAAAATGCAGCGGAAAAGTTCAGTCAAATAACTAAGTACCATAATTTAATACAATACAAAATAATACAGAAATCCACAAGTCAACATAATACAATTTTGTTGTTTATAAAACAAGCTGAAATAAAAATACAAATACCAAAACAGAATATAGCCAAAAGTCCCTACTCCTCAGGTGGAGCCGCATCCTTGGGCTCAACCTCTTCAAAACCTGCGTCAAAATCTGCAGTACCAAATAAATGGTACTACAGTAAGTAAAACCCAAAAGTACTCCAAGATAACAAATATATAAATACAACGACCAATGCATGCACATGATGACCCAAGTGCAAAACCCGAGAAAAACACAATTTCTCGAAAATCACAGTTTTCCACGCACGCCAAAAATCTCATTGGCTCAAAATCATTTCCAATAAAATCCATTCCACCATTTTCCCAGAAAATGGCACACAAAATCAACTCACGCTATTTTCCCAGAAAACAGCCAATTTTAATCCGTATGTACCATGGCCTCCCCTAGGGACCATCCACATACCCTGGCTTCATCATTCACTCCACAGGTAACGGCTGTGCGAGTAATACATGAGCGATGCCCAGTTCCGCGCCCACCGCGTACATAGCCAAGCATCCTCTGATCTCCGCCAGCACGAGAGATCACGGAGTCAGATCCGAGAGCGCTACCATCCCGGTCCAAGTCCCGAGCAAAAGCTCCAGGGGACGACACTCAGTTTATTCCGCTCCCGAGTGCCCAGAGGAGCTCCACCGAGATAATAACCCATCTCGGCTTGGGGGTGATACACACACACCCGAAAAGCCTTTCAATTTACACACCCACGCATGCGTGCACAATGCCATGAAAATGACCAAAAATTGATAACCAACAGATACCAACAATTTCCAATAACCAACAGTATATCAGATAACCAATTCGCAGTTTATAAAACAGATCATTGCAAAAATATATTTAAATCTTAAAAGTCTTTTGGAGAAATACTTACAGTGCTTTAAAATAATTTATGGAGGATCACGGGAGAGCTGGAAGCGCCAAAACAGCAACACCACAGTGTAAAAATACACTGTGGCCGAAATACACAGTGAAATTGGAATTTCACACGGGTCCAAACGAAGACTTGAAAATAATAGGGTAAGGCCTTTGGAAGGTGGGGAATCTAATGGTGGTGGTGGTTGGCCGAGAATGGCGGCGGAATCGGACGATTTTGGCCGGAATACCCGAAACGGGTTTGATCTCGTTCGACCGGCTCCGGCGACGGATCGGGGCCGGGGTTGGTTTGGTTAGGCCGGAAATGGGCCGGTGAAGGTGTGGCTGGAAGCTGGTGGCCGATGGCGGCGGGAGGAGAAAAAACCCACCGCGGGTTCGATCGCGCCGTGGAGGCTAACGGCGGCGAGGTTCGGCCTGAGAATCTATGGGGGAGGTCGCCGGTGGCTGAGGGTCCGAACGGTGCCGGCGGTGTCCACCACCGCCGGCCGGCGGCAGCTCTGGAACGGTGAGGCCGAGAGAGAGCGTGGGTGAGGAGAGAGAAGGTGAGGTGCATTCGGGCTGGGGGGAGAAACCGGAAGGAGAAGAAAAAGAAAAAGAGAAAGAAAAAGAGAGATCCAGCATTTTTCAACTTGGGTTTCGAAAGTGATCCAACGAAAATAATTTTAAAACTACTAGATAAATAAAATAATTCAAATTTACTGAAATGCTCAATTAAAGCAGTAAAAATATTAAAATCCAAAAACAAGCTCATTTAAATAAAACAATAACAATTTTTAAAACAGTTAAAAGAAATAAATCAATTTAACTCAAAATTAACTACAGTAAAATATTAAACTCTGACAAAAAACATCCTTTTAAAATAAAGATAAATTAAATTACAGATCATTAATTAAAATAAATCAAACACAGTGAAATGCTATAAATAAAACAATAGTAATTTTAAAACCCACAAATAAACCAATTTAAACTAAAGATCAATTTAAATTCAAAATAATAATTAACAATAAAAAGCCCAATAAAATAATATTTTCACAATTTAAAATATTCTAATATAATATTCTAAAACTCCAAAATTAATAATTAATAACAATAGGAAAGTCCAATAAAGTAAATAAATAAAACCTCTAAAATATTAAAATAAGAGAATTACACAATAAAGAATTAAAATAAACCTTCATTAAAAATACACTAAAATTCAGGATGTTACAATCTCCCCCCCTTAAAATAAATTTCGTCCTCGAAATTGTAGGGTCAAACATCAATGCTAAAGACAGGCATGAGATGCGACTTACGGTAGGCTTAAGAAACATACCGCTGATTAAACAAACGATTACGGAATACCATTCCATCAAGGCTGTTTTTCTTTTCCAAGAGAAATCTTAAGCAAGAAGATCACCCCAAGCTACCTTCTCCGAAGTTAACGACTTAGATCTCAACCTTTATTCTTCCAATCTACAATCTGCATTAGGGCAACCCCCCCTAAGTAAGGTCAGGTTGATGTTCGATACGTCCTGGGTCGACAAAACGCACATCTTGCTGACAAAAACTTTTCTTGAGAACACATCAAGAACCTTTCCAAAATACTCTGGCAAAGCAGTCCTGAAAGCAACAGCCTCATTCATCTCCAAAATCTGAAAAGGTCCAACATACCTTGGCTAAGTTTTCCTCTCTTACCAAAGCACTTAACGACTTTCATAGGATGGACTTTAAGGTAAACTCAATCACTTTCCTCAAAAGACAAGTCTCTTCTCCTTAATTCCGCATAACTTTTCTGACAACCTTACGCTCCCGCCATAACATCTCTTTTATTAACTCGGCCCAACAAAATTACTCTCACTAGCCTCCCAAAGGCACATCATGATTATTACTCCTAGAGCGGCCATGTAATCCAAGATCTCTATATCCACAAAACCTTAACACAACACCCAAGGAATTCTAATGATTACTAACTCCATTGATACTCTGAACTAACCTCAATTAACTCCTACGGTAAAACTTCCAAACCTTCGCTGAATACTACACTTTAGTAACCTAGTGGCCACTTCTAAAAATTAACCATCAATAACGAAATTGCATACACAATAATTAATCTTCAATACAGGTATTCCACAAAAATTCCAAGTCATCACTAATTCCTCAAAATCAACACAAAATTTTTAAACTCCTAATTACCACCAAAGTATCATACTCTTGCTGCGCACTCTGATAAACACCACTTACCGAAAATTCATGTCCTCATAAAACAACATCATTGAGTGCAAGGTAGCTCCATACCTACTAACCAAGAAAACTCTTACCACAATTGTTAGAAAATACCCTACTCCAAAATCAATATTAATCAACCTCAGTATTCCAAATACACACGCTCAACTTCGATAAGAACTTATCTTAAAAGGCTCAAATCCACTCCAGCCAACCAGAAAAAGCATTTATAAATTCTACCCGACAAACTAAACCCGAAAGTTAAACAACTAAGTTCCAAATAACAACTATTCTAGCAGTGACTAAACTCACTAAGAACCACCAAAGACTTTTCTAAAACATTACAGAAACCTGGGTAACTTGCCCACCTACTTCTACTCCTATAAGCTAGTTTTAACACAACTAAATCCTTCAATAGCACCTCACTAATAAACCTCAAGGCACGCCCTACTGCTCAAATCTTCAATCCACCAAAAATTATTATACAACGTCCAAGAATCCTAATGCTTTATTATCTCACATACTTGATTATACTACCCACCGTTGATGCCTAGGTTCAACTTCCAAGATTCATCAGTCTTTCTTTAAGTCCAATAACAATGTCCTTGATTCTCCCAACTGGACACTCAATTTCCAAAGGAACGTATAGCCTCAAAAATTTAAATTCCTATGTGACCTCAAGTCACAATTACTTCCTTTAGGTAATCACAATAATTACTGCCAATCATCATTCCATCGAGTAACCTGCTTCGACTGTACTCTTTGATCAATTTACCAAAACTTTTGAACTTAATACTGTCGTAACGACTCCTTTACAACACCTACCAAAACTATTTCTTCCAAGCCAAGAATGAGACTAGAACATGCACTCTCTGAAATCCCTACAACTCACAACTGCAACACGTCGATCTCGAGCATCCTTAGCTAGAATCAATATTCCTCCAACGTGCAAGTGATCTATCACTACCATAATCATCATCTGGACCTATATCCTCGAAATCAACAAGAATCTTTTCCTAAGTCCACACTATCTATTATCCTTAAAATTGATATGGATTAATTCTTAAGCCTATTATTGTAACCTCAAGCTAAAAACAATCATTTCCTCGAATTCGATCCAAATCTACAATCCTCATAAAATACACGAGCTAAATCATTAACTTCCATCTCCAAAGAAATATTCTCATTAAAAAAAAAATTCCTATATTAATAATTCAACTCTGATCAACCTCATTATAATGATCACAGACTAAACAGTCTCCAAAATAAATCAAGCTAGCACATCAAACTCGGGGAATTTAAACTTAAATCTTATTGCAGATCAATCATTCAAATCTATAATTCTAAAACCTTAAACCAAAAGGAATCACTTCCTGAAATCCTCAAATTCGATGACCTTAAAGCTAAAACACTCACCTTGCAAACCTTGCGAAATTCTAAACCCGAAATAATACCAAAGTGCTTAACTGAGTCGGCAAAAATCTAAAACTTCTAATTTAATAAATCCCTCAAGTGCTTGTTGAACCTACCACCTTAGATCCTATAAACTTATTCCTAAAACTATAGGGCCTCAAACCTTAGATAACTTCTCAAAAATCTAACCTCGAAGTTCGTTGAACTTATGACCTCTTACTCCCTAGACCCAAAAATTAATCCTATAGAATTTAAGACCTCAAGCATCCTAGGCGAACTAAACCTATTCCCACCTTAGCTGCAACTTGAGTTCCTACTCCATAGAGTTCACTTAGACCAAGTCGTTCCCTTCGAGTCTTAATATTAAAACCTACCAATCGCTAAGAGTTCAGGCCTACTACACTAAAGGTTCAAGCCTAACTATGACATTCACAGTCGTACCATCTTCCTGCCATAGCGTAGCCCTTAACCCACTTTTCCACTCAAACAGATTAAAAATAAATATGGCAAAATAAATTAAAACACAACAAAATGCCATTAAATAAAATAGAACAAAATCTACCAAGTATAACAACATTCAATAAATTAAAACATTTAAAGTAACATACCTCAAACAACATAAAATTAAAACAACCCAAAATCTCACAAATAAAATAAAATTAAAATTCCATAATTAAAATGACATGTGATAAATGAATAAAACAATGAAGAAATACACAATAACTAATTAAAACAAATAAAATAACCGACCACAGAATAAAACAATTAAAATAAAATAACATTCAATAAAAATATATGAAACCAATAAAAATAACAACAAATAATAATTTTAAACCATTAAAAATAACATACTTCAAACCCCAAAAAAATTTTTAAATCACAATTTTAAAACTTTCTGGTACTGCACCTAAGGGACATGTGGCTTTACCCAGAGCCGAACTGCTCTGATACCACCTGTGGCGCCCCCGACTTCCATGTACGGACAAGCACGGAAATCGAGACACCCGGGATGATGACAGCACGGTCACGCACCCCAACGACACGTGCCGAGTGTGTGAAATGCAACACGTGTACAAAATAAAATGCAGCGGAAAAGTTCAGTCAAATAACTAAGTACCATAATTTAATACAATACAAAATAATACAGAAATCCACAAGTCAACATAATACAATTTTGTTGTTTATAAAACAAGCTGAAATAAAAATACAAATACCAAAACAGAATATAGCCAAAAGTCCCTACTCCTCAGGTGGAGCCGCATCCTTGGGCTCAACCTCTTCAAAACCTGCGTCAAAATCTGCAGTACCAAATAAATGGTACTACAGTAAGTAAAACCCAAAAGTACTCCAAGATAACAAATATATAAATACAACGACCAATGCATGCACATGATGACCCAAGTGCAAAACCCGAGAAAAACACAATTTCTCGAAAATCACAGTTTTCCACGCACGCCAAAAATCTCATTGGCTCAAAATCATTTCCAATAAAATCCATTCCACCATTTTCCCAGAAAATGGCACACAAAATCAACTCACGCTATTTTCCCAGAAAACAGCCAATTTTAATCCGTATGTACCATGGCCTCCCCTAGGGACCATCCACATACCCTGGCTTCATCATTCACTCCACAGGTAACGGCTGTGCGAGTAATACATGAGCGATGCCCAGTTCCGCGCCCACCGCGTACATAGCCAAGCATCCTCTGATCTCCGCCAGCACGAGAGATCACGGAGTCAGATCCGAGAGCGCTACCATCCCGGTCCAAGTCCCGAGCAAAAGCTCCAGGGGACGACACTCAGTTTATTCCGCTCCCGAGTGCCCAGAGGAGCTCCACCGAGATAATAACCCATCTCGGCTTGGGGGTGATACACACACACCCGAAAAGCCTTTCAATTTACACACCCACGCATGCGTGCACAATGCCATGAAAATGACCAAAAATTGATAACCAACAGATACCAACAATTTCCAATAACCAACAGTATATCAGATAACCAATTCGCAGTTTATAAAACAGATCATTGCAAAAATATATTTAAATCTTAAAAGTCTTTTGGAGAAATACTTACAGTGCTTTAAAATAATTTATGGAGGATCACGGGAGAGCTGGAAGCGCCAAAACAGCAACACCACAGTGTAAAAATACACTGTGGCCGAAATACACAGTGAAATTGGAATTTCACACGGGTCCAAACGAAGACTTGAAAATAATAGGGTAAGGCCTTTGGAAGGTGGGGAATCTAATGGTGGTGGTGGTTGGCCGAGAATGGCGGCGGAATCGGACGATTTTGGCCGGAATACCCGAAACGGGTTTGATCTCGTTCGACCGGCTCCGGCGACGGATCGGGGCCGGGGTTGGTTTGGTTAGGCCGGAAATGGGCCGGTGAAGGTGTGGCTGGAAGCTGGTGGCCGATGGCGGCGGGAGGAGAAAAAACCCACCGCGGGTTCGATCGCGCCGTGGAGGCTAACGGCGGCGAGGTTCGGCCTGAGAATCTATGGGGGAGGTCGCCGGTGGCTGAGGGTCCGAACGGTGCCGGCGGTGTCCACCACCGCCGGCCGGCGGCAGCTCTGGAACGGTGAGGCCGAGAGAGAGCGTGGGTGAGGAGAGAGAAGGTGAGGTGCATTCGGGCTGGGGGGAGAAACCGGAAGGAGAAGAAAAAGAAAAAGAGAAAGAAAAAGAGAGATCCAGCATTTTTCAACTTGGGTTTCGAAAGTGATCCAACGAAAATAATTTTAAAACTACTAGATAAATAAAATAATTCAAATTTACTGAAATGCTCAATTAAAGCAGTAAAAATATTAAAATCCAAAAACAAGCTCATTTAAATAAAACAATAACAATTTTTAAAACAGTTAAAAGAAATAAATCAATTTAACTCAAAATTAACTACAGTAAAATATTAAACTCTGACAAAAAACATCCTTTTAAAATAAAGATAAATTAAATTACAGATCATTAATTAAAATAAATCAAACACAGTGAAATGCTATAAATAAAACAATAGTAATTTTAAAACCCACAAATAAACCAATTTAAACTAAAGATCAATTTAAATTCAAAATAATAATTAACAATAAAAAGCCCAATAAAATAATATTTTCACAATTTAAAATATTCTAATATAATATTCTAAAACTCCAAAATTAATAATTAATAACAATAGGAAAGTCCAATAAAGTAAATAAATAAAACCTCTAAAATATTAAAATAAGAGAATTACACAATAAAGAATTAAAATAAACCTTCATTAAAAATACACTAAAATTCAGGATGTTACAGACTTTTCCATATGTCATCCGTTACAAGCAAGGTAAGGAGAACATTATTGCTAATGCATTATCCCAGAGGAATGTACTCTTATTTCTATGAGTGCTAAAATGCTTGATTTGAATATGTGAAAGACATGTATGTCGATGACACTGACTTTTTTGATGTGTATAAGGTATGTGATAAGGTGACATTCGGTAAGTGTTACAAGCATGATGGTTATTTGTTTATAGAAATTAAACTTTGTGTGCCAAGTTGTTCTATGCGTGAGTTGTTGGTGCGTGAGGCACATGGTGGAGGATTAATGGGACACTTTGGTGTCAAGAAATCTTTAGACATTTTGCATGAACATTTCTTTTGGTCTAAGATGAAGAGAGATGTCAATCGCATTTGTAGCAGGTGCATTACATGCAGAAAGGCCAAATCTAAGGTTTTGCCACTTGGTTGTATACACCCTTACTCGTTCCTAGTGAGCCATGGGTAGACATATCTATGGACTTTGTTTTGGGGCTGCCTAGGACAAAATGAGGTAGAGATTCTATTTTTGTGGTTGTAGATAGATTTAGTAAGATGACACATTTTATTCCATGCCATAAAATAGATGATGTCATAAACATAGCTGACTTGTTTTTCAGAGAGATGGTGCAACTCCATGGTGTATCTCAGAGTATTGTTTCTGATACGAATGTTAAAATCCTTAGCTAGTTTTGGAATGTGTTTTGGGGGAAATTGGGTACTAAGCTATTATTTTCAACTACTAGTCATCCGCAGACTGATGGTTAGACTAAAGTAGTTAATAGGACTTTAACTCAGCTTTGACGCACTGTTATTGATAAGAATTTAAAAACTTGGGAGGATTGTTTGCCATTTATAGAGTTTGCATATAATAGGACCATGCATACTACTACTTCATATTCTCATTTTGAAATTGTTTATGGTTTTAATCCACTTACTCCTTTAGATTTGATGCATTTACCAGTTGATGACAGGAATAGCTTGGATGGACAAAAGAAGGCGGAGTTGGTGAAGTCACTACATGAGAGGGTGACTTCAAATTGCCCAAAAGAATGAAAGGGTTTCTTCACAAGCCAATGAATGGCGAAAGCTTGTCATCTTTGAACCAGAATATTGGGTTAGGGTTCACATGTGCAAAGAAAGATTCCCAGTGCATAGAAGGACTAAGTTACATCCTTGAGGAGATGGACCTTTTCAAATTCTTGAGAAAATTAATGACAATGCATATAAAGTGGACCTTCCAGGTGAGTATAATGTTTCTGCTACTTTCAATGTTTATGTTCTTTCTCCTTTCGATATAGATGAAGATTCGAGGTCGAATCCTTTTGAGGAGAGGGAGAATGATGGGAACCAAGGTAGACCTAGTTTTAAAGATCATTTGCAAGTTCCAGATGGGAAAATTACAAGATCCAAAGTCAAGAAGATCAATGAAACAATGCAAGGATTGGTGCAATCTATTTCGGATCAAGCTAACAAGAGCCCAACACTCAAGATGGGTTTGAAATAAGGAGAATTAGTTTTGATCCACTTGATACAAGCTATGGAAGACATGAGTTAGGGTTATTGTTTGGGCCTATTGTTATTGAAAGCTTTCAATTTGTTAAAGGATTTATTTTATTAGTTTAGAATAAGTGTGCATGAGGATGCTTGACCCACATATGTCTTATTTCTTATGAAATAGGGTTTTGGGAAGGCCTTGTATTGTAGCCAAGGGGTTATTTGGAAAGTTACTTTTTAGGAACTAGGGTTTCAAAAAGTTACTATAGCCGAATTACTGTAGCGTGACACTATTCATGTAGTTGAATTACTGTAATGCGTCACTGTTCATGGTGGGGTATTTTTGGGAGAAAGGACTTTATTTTGGCTAGGTTTTTAATTAGGTTTTGGTTTAAATACTTTATGTAGTCTCATTTGAAGGGTTTGATAATATTGAATTTTCAGTGAGTTGAATTTACTCCTTTTGTTCTTGATTGAACTTTTGAACTTATCAAAAGTAAATCACAACCTTTGTGGCATTCCTCCTTATAATCTAAGTTCTTGAGATGGGCTCTTCAATGGATCTAGATTTTGATATAATCTAGGTTCTTGAAACGATTTCTCAACAGGTCTAGATTCTCCATCCATTTGACTTAATTTTAGTTTTCTTGGGTGAGTTTACAATTTGATTGTGGGTTCAAGGGATTCCATTCCTGCGGGTTCATATCAGGAATGGAATTAAGTAGAAAGTTGCTGAATTCATGGCAAAATGTCCTATTTGCCAAGTAATAAAAGCTGAGCATCAGAGGCTAATAGGTGAATTACAACCTATGCCTATCCCAGAATGGAAATGGGAAGATGCATCTATGGACTTTGTAATAGGTTTGCCAAGGACGTCGTCAGGAAAGAATTCAATGTGGGTTATAGTCGACCGATTGACTAAGTGTAACATCCCGGATTTTAGTGTATTTTTAATGAAGGTTTATTTTAATTATTTATTGGGTAATTCTCTTGTTTTAATATTTTAGAGGTTTCATTTTATTATTTTATTGGACTTTCCTATTTTTATTAATTATTATTTTTGAAGTTTTAGAATATTATTTTAGAATATTTTAAATGGTGAAAATTATTTTTATTGGGCTTTCTTATTGTTAATTATTGTTTTGGATTTAAATTGATCTTTAATTTAAATTGGTTTGTTTGTAGGTTTTAAAATTACTATTATTTTATTAAAGCATTTCACTGCGTTTGATTAACTTTAGTTAGTGATCTGTAATTTAATTATTCTTTATTTTAAATGATGTTTTTGTCAGAGTTTAATATTTTACTGTAGTTAATTTTGAGTTAAACTGATTTATTTATTTTTACTATTTTAATTAAGCATTTCATTGAGTTTGAATTATTTTATTTATTTAGTAGTTTTAAAATCGTTTTCGTTGGATCACTTTCGAAACCCAAGTTGAAAGGACTGGATCTCCTTTTTCTTCTTCCTCTTTTTCTTTTTCTCTTTTTCTTTTTATTTTCTTCTTTTTCTTCTTTCTTTTCTCTCTCCCCGTGCCCCAGCCCGACCCGGACCTTCTCTCTCTCTCCTCACCCACCGTGCGTCTCGGTCTTCACCGCCCAGCGCCGCCTCCGGCCGGCGGTGGTCGACACCGCCGGTACTGTTCGGACCCGCAGCCACCGGCGACCTCCCCCATAGATTTTCAGGCTGGCTAACGCCGTCGTTAGCCGCCAGTAGCCGCGCGAAGCCGCGGCGTTCCTTCACCCGTTCCGCCGATGTCCGGCCACCTCCGGCCCTACCACATCACCACCGGCCCTCAAGCAAACATTTGGACCCAACCCCGGCTCCGATCCGTCACCGGAGCCGTCCCATCGAGCACCCTCTCTGATTCGAGTTTCTTGGCTTTCCACCGCCGTTTCGGCCGCCACCCACGGCCAACCATCACCACCATTAGATTCCCCACCTCCCATAGGCCCTACCCTATCGTTCCCAAGCCTTTGTTTGGCCTCGGGTGATTTTGGGTTTTACTGTGTATTTCGACCACAGTGTATTTTTACACTGTGGTGTTGCTGTTTTGGCGCTTCCAGTTCCTCCGTGATCCTCCATAATTATTTTAAAGCACTATAAGTATTTCTCCAAAAGACTTTTAAGATTTAAATATATTTTTACAATAATCTGTTTTATAGACTGTGAATTGGTTATCTGATAGACTGTGTTGGTTATTGGAAAATTATTGAGAACTGTTGGTTATTGGTATTTGGTCTGTTTCATGGCATTGTGCACGCATGCATGGGTGTGTAATTTGAAAAGGCTTTTCGGGTGTGTGTGTATCACCCCCAAGCCGAGATGGGTTATTATCTCGGTAGAGCTCCTCTGGGCACTCGGGAGGGGAATATACTGAGTGTCGTCCCCTGGAGCTGTTGCTCGAGACTTGGACGGGATGGTAGCGCTCTCGATCCGACTCCGTGATCTCTCGTGCTGGCGGAGATCAGAGGATGCTTGGCTATGTACGCGGTGGGCGCGGTGGGCGCGGAACTGGGCATCACTCGTGTTGTATCACTCGCATGGTCGCTACCTGTGGAGTGATGAAGTGAGCCAGGGTATGTGGATGGTCCCTAGGGGAGGTTATGGTGCATACGGGTTAAAATTGGAATAAAAGTAACTATTCCTGGTTATTAATTGTGCCAAATGATGATTTTTGGCGTGCGTGGGAAAAACTTGTGATTTTTGAGAAATGGGTTTTTTCTCGGGTTTTGCACTTGGGTCATCATGTGCATGCATAGTGGTTGTTGTATTCTTATATTTGTTATCTTGGAGTATTTTTGGATTTTACTTACCTGTGGTACCATTTATTGGTACTGCAGATTTTGATGCAGGCTTTGAAGAGGCTGAGCCCGAGGATGCGGCTCCGCCTGAGAAGTAGGGACATTTGGTTATATTTCATGTGTATTTTATTTAGTGTTGATTTGCGAACAAGAAAATTGTATTATGTTTACTTGTGTATTTCTGTATTATTTTGTATTGTATTAAATTCTGGTACTTAGTTATCTGACTTAACCTTTCCGCTGCGTTTTACTTTGTACACGTGTTGCATTTCACACACTTGGCACGTGTCGTTAGGGTGCGTGACCGTGTTGTCATAATCCCGGGTGTCTCGATTTCCATGTTGTCCGTACATGGAAGTCGGGGGCGCCACACTAAGAGTGCACATTTTCTACCCATAGCTAACACGGATTCTATGGAGAAAGTTTCTTGAGTGTATATTAAGGAAATTGTCCGACTGCATGGAGTACCAAAGACCATAGTATCAGACCGACATACTCGTTTTACATCATGATTTTGGCAAAGCCTACAGAAAATATTAGGCACTCGTTTGAATTTGAGTAGCGCATATCATCCACAAACATATGGACAGATGAAACGTATAATCCAGACTTTGGAAGACATGCTGCAAGCATGCGTTATAGAGCAAAGTAGTGATTGGGAAAGTCATCTACCTATGGTAGAGTTTGCCTACAACAATAGTTTTCAAGCTACCATCTAAATGGCACCTTACGAAGCATTATACAGTAAGAAATGTTGGGGAAAGGAAAATACTTGGACTTGAGTATCTACAAGAAGTTCAGAAACAAGTGACCATGATTCTAGAAACAATGAAAGCATCTCAAAATAGATAGAAGAGCTATGCGGATAAGAAGCGAAGGAAGTTGGAGTTTGTAGTAGGCGACTAGGTATACCTCAAGGTATCACCATGAAAGGAGTCATACATTTTGGTAAAAAGGGGAAGTTGAGTCCCCGATGTGTAGGACCCTTCGAGATAATTGAAACAATTGGTTCCGTAGCTTATAGATTGGATTTACCAGAAAAGATGCAAGGAATACACAATGTGTTTCACGTGTCAACTTTGAAGAAAAGCTTTAGAGATAGACGGCCAGTAGTAATGGAGCCCAGCAAGATAAGGCTTCAACCCAACTTGTTATATAAAGAATGGCCAGTGCAAATAGTAGATTGCAAGGAGCAAGAGTTGAGGAATCAGAAGATACCTCTAGTGAAAGTACTCTGGAATAATCCTGAATTTGAAAAAGCAACTTGGGGACATGAGGATACACTGAGAAGTGAATACCCTCATTCGTTTGTATCTTAGAACCTTTGAAGAATGTCTAAATTTGGTCTGATATATATACATATAATAAGTGTGTGAATGTTTTGGTTCTATATGAAATGTTTGCTTGCTTTTTGATAGTTCGTTTAAGTGTGGTAATCTTGAGTGCACCTGCCGAACCCATGGAACAGGGAATGTCACGAACCACAAGGACCCCTCGAAAGTCTATTTCTTCAGTAGCGCAACTAAGAAACGAAGAGAACGTCATATCAGAAATCTTCTCAGGAGAAAGCAATAGTCGATAGCAGAACAATCTAGGCAGCTGGAGATTTTTAAGCATCATCTCATCCATGTGATGATGGTAGCATCTTTGCTTTCGACGAGCGTTACCACATGAAGAGCAACAGCCGTGGTGTAGCTCAAAGGAAGCTGAAAGAAGAAATCTATGCAATTTTGATCCCAAAGCAGAATTAAGATGCACAGTGGAAGAGCATGCAAATAAACTTAAACTTTGTGAGACCTCAGATACTTATGCGGATCATATTCGTATCCATGAAGAAAGTCAACCAATTGAGGACACTAAGCTTGAGATAGACCATATATTGAATGAGATATGGGTCAATATGTATTTTGATCATGACTTGGACGCAATATTTTACTTTTCACAAGATTCAATAACAGAAGAGGCAGATGAAGTACCCTCAGTATCCATGTCATCAGAGAAGTCTACAACCACATTAGTGTAAGCATGGCCCATAGATTTATCAAAAGTAAATCACAACCTTTGTGGCGTTCCTCCTTGTAATCTGGGTTCTTGAGACGGGTTCTTCAACGGGTCTAGTTTTTTATATAATCTAGGTTCTTGAAACGTGTTCTCAACAGATCTAGATTTTCCATCCATTTGACTTGATTTTATCTTTCTTGGGTGAGTTTTCAAATTGATTGTGGGTTCAAGGGATTCCATTCCCACGGTTTCATATCAGTCTCTTCAAGGGTAACAAGGTAAAATATTACATGACTCTTCCTTTTCCCAAACAAGTAACCTTTGGCATGGATGACAAGTGGCATTAGACATGCCTTAGCCTTAGTCGTCCCCCCTCCTTCTTCCTTTCCCAAGTTGATGCTTCATCTTTCTTGGTTTCTTCCCTAGGTGACCTTCCATGTTCCATTGGTCCAAAATAGTCTAGATGACAAGTGGCAAATGAACAAAGTGCTTGGGAGTGTGCTAGCTGAATTCTTAGGGCCATTCTTGTCCTCCAATACAAATGTCTCTTCACATATCCTTCTAGAAGTTTTTTGCAGGCTTGACACTTGGCAAAATTTGACTAAAATTCGAAATCCCATAAGCCTCCATTCGGTTTCCCATGCAAATCCTCTAGAAAAGCTTCATTTCACTTCCTTAAGCTTCCATTCCCAAGATATCTTCCTTGGAACTCGAATTTGGGCAAGACAAAGGGTCTAGACATGTGGAAAATTGATCTAGCCAAAATTCTCTTAGTCTTCCTAGGTTCCTTTTGTCCCTTGATCCATCTAGCAGATTTCTAACATAGTGACAAATGGCAATCACTCTAGGGTAGGCGTGTAGGCCACTCCTTGGTATTTGCCTACACTTCTCTCTCTCCCTTAACCCATTAGCAAGTCTAGATTCACAATGTATTACCTACATGTCACATGGCACTTGTGACTAAAATCTGGGTCATGGGCCTAAAGCCAAAGGGCCTAGGTTTCTAAACAAGACCAAAATTCACAAAGCATTCTAGGGTTAGTCCTCTTTGGGCTCAAATTATCATTTCAAAGATTTTAAGGCTTGCTAAAATAGCTAGAGCTCCCAAAGAAGTCATGGCTACTAAGCATAAAATCTAGGGGCCATGCTTACATAAGTATGGGTCATCACATCTTAGCCAAACACCATGATTTTATGTTTTGTTTCATTATGCTTTGATTACTAAGCAATATGTTTCAAGTTTGAAACATGTTTTAAGTGATGATTTTTCATTTTTTTGCACTTATATGTTTCGACCCCTTTTTCATAGTTCCATGTTTGTGTTTTGATAATTCATGTGATCTATGTTATTATACCATGAATTGAACATGTTATGCTTGTCATTTCATGTATGGAATTTAGATGTCATATGCCATATGTCAAGTATACGTACGTAAGTTTTAAGTCTCATGTCACATGCATTTGGGAGAAGTGTTTTAGAAAATGATTTCAAAGAAAATAATCTAAAAGTTTTATCACGTCCTCGTGTGCTAGGGGGGATTGTTCTAATGGAACTTCTCTATCCACTGTGGAGTGCTTAAGAATAAAGAGTGGTAACTCCTGAGTAGACAAAGAACCATCAATGAGCCTCGAATGGATTCTGTTTAAAGAATGTCGAAGCAAGGAAGCATCTAATGCTAGCGGATGCATAAGGCATGTTACCCGGTGAAGTACTATCGAGTTAATATGAAATGACTTTGTTTATGATGTATTCATCAAGGTGCAAGGACCATTGATGGTGCAGTAAGTAGCAAGAACACGAGATGCAAAGGGGAACCGTGATGTGTTCACCGTTTGAACAAGAATAAGAGCTCATAAGTTAAGGGGAATCTTGATGCAAATCTCATGATATTCTATGATGAGGCAAGTTTTGATTAAGATCAACTAAAAAAAGGGAAAGTTAAAGATGTTTTCTGAACATGTCAATATCTTTGTTACAAGTCTTTTGAAAATGGTCATGCATAAGTGAGTTTTGGCCACTTTATATGTCAAGTAGATGTCCATGCATGCATTTCATGATATACATTTTGTACACTTGTGTTAACTACTATATGTTGCGTGTTTTTTTTTGTTTTTGAAATTAAAACACCTTCTTATTAATATAACTATAGAATACTACAGATGAAGGTTGGTAGAACATAGTTGGGAACAGATTCCCACCATACAGTAGTATTAGATACATTCCTTGAGAGCCTTGCTAGCTTGTGAGCAGCTTGGTTTGCTTCTCTGTTGATATGATTAATAGAACAACTTAGGAACCTGCCCTTAAGCTCTTGGATATCAGTTATGATGTTACCTTAGCTGGCATTCGATGGATTAGAGTTAGAAAGCTCTTTGACCAGTAGTAGAGAATCAGTTTCAATGCATAAGGATTGTTGGCCAAGGGGGATGCTGAACTACAGGCCTCTTAGCAATGCTAGTAATTCAATTTCCAGAGGTTCCATTACAACTTCTTCTCTTTGACTAACTGCCATTATGACTTTCCCTTCCCAGTCTCGTGCAATTATTCCAACTCCTGCTTTGTTTTCAGCATGAAAAACAGCCCCATCAACATTGAGTTTTATGGAACCTTGTGGAGGAGGTTGCCATTGGGAAATTCTCTTAACTTTGCTGATTTTGAGAGCTTTAGAGGCTTTGAAGGTCCAATGAAGAGAAAGGGCTGAGTTAATAGCTTCCTCAGGGGAGAGTTGTTTCTCTTCAAAGATCCATTGGTTTCTTCAATACTAGCATGCCCAAGCTATCATGAAAAGCCTTTCCAGTGCCTCAATGTTGCAGGATTCCTGTACTCTACAGATCCATTCCCTGATATCACCCTAAGGTGCCTTTGTGTGAAGTTGAGGGAGTTGCTTGGCCCACATGGGAGGAAGCAAGTGACATTGAAACAGTGCATGAGTGGTAGTTTCTGCTGCTAAAGAACAAAGTTGACATGTTTAATCTTCTACTACCTTCCTTATTTTCAGGCTGTATCTCGTAGGGAGGGCTTCAATGCAGGTCCTCCAAGAAAAAAATTTAATCTTGGGGGGCACCTTCATTCTCCATATAGCTTCCATAGTTTTTTATTATTGTTGTTTGAGGAGCTTTCACCTTCTGTTACTGGTCTAGCCTGCAATCTGAAGCACTTGTAGGCACTCCTCACACTGAAGTTACCACTTCTATCCTTTTCCCAGATTAACTTGTCCTCATGATTAGCTGTACTGAGGATGATTTTGAGGACTGCATCTACAGGGTCAGGAGGCAGCATTCTTCTTATTTTTTGCACATCCCACCAGCCAGTGGATGAGTCTATTAGCTCCTCAACTTTCTAGTTGTTAGCACCATTTGAAATTCCCAAGTGGTGAATATTCTTGAAGCCAGGGATCCAGTAATCTTCCCATATCCTTGTAGTCGAGCCATTGCCAATTCTCCATCTGCAGGCCTGGAGAAGCTTGTCTTTGACTGACCATATGCCCCTCCAAGCAAATGAAGGGCTATGACCAAGGCTTGAGTCCTGAAAATTTGTATTAGGGAAGTATCTGACTTTGTAAATTTTATGAACGAGACTATCACTTTGCTGCAGTAGCCTCCAACCTTGTTTAGCAAGTAAGGCCTCATTGAAGAGCCTCAGATTCTTGAAGCCCAGGCCCCCATCACTCTTGGTTTCACACATCCTCTTCCAGCTTACCCAATGAATTTTCCTCTCTTCCTTTTTCTGCCCCCACCAGAAATTAGCCATCATTTGTTCTAGTTCATTGTAGTGGGACAGAGGTAGTTTGAAACAAGACATGGCATAGGTAGGAATTGCTAATGCCACAGCCTTAATCAAGGTTTCTTTTCCCCCATGGGATAAAAGTTTCCCGTTCCATTGCTGAAGCTTAGACCAGACTTTGTGCTTGATATCTAAGAAAGCCCTCTTCTTCTATTTTCCAATCATTGGTGGAAGGCCTAAATATTTGTCATAGTTCTGATATTCCTGAAAGCCCCAAGACAGTAGTTTTTGTTGCTCTGCTAAAGATACATTCCTACTAAAGACCATAGCTGTCTCTTCTCGGTTGATTTTTTGTCCTGAGGCCCTCTCATAAATTCTAAGGATTCTTTGCACCTCTCTGCTGTCTTTGCTTGTAGCCTTACAAAATAGGATGCTATCATCTGCAAACAGAAGGTGGTTCACCACAGGAGCCCCTTTACAAACTTGGATTCCCCTTATCAGATTTCTTGATGCAGCTCGATCCAGTAGAGAGATGAGGCCCTCAGTTCCCATTAGGAAAAGGTAAGAAGAAAAAGGATCTCCTTGCCTTATCCCTCAGGTTGGATTCCCCTTATGTTGCGTGTTCACTTGCTAAGATTTCTTGAAATCTTATTGTGGTATTTTCCACTACCATTTCCCACTCGGAATGGTAGAAATTGTGACAGGACTAGGCGATCATGGGTTAGCACAAGAGGCAAGCTCCTCGGATGGTAGAGGAGATCTTGAAGAGCCATGATAGTTCGACAAAACTATCTACATTAGAAAGATTGGAAGCCGCCAATTGATTCATTACGGAAGTTATGAAGCTCATTGTGGAGCTAAAAATGATTCTGGACGAGGATAAAGCCAAATAGAGTTGAGCCTTGCGGATAAAAGGAAGGAAGAAGGGACCATGGGAATTAGAAAGACAATGAAACATACTTTTGAGGAACAATATTTTGAACTGGTCCCATGTTTTGGGAGTTTAAGAATATACTCTATACTTTTGAGATAATATATCTTTTAAGATGCATGCTTATGGAAATTGACAATATTTGGGGTATTTTGATGGTAACGATACCATGTGCTTTGCAATTGCTTGTCGCATTGCTTAGATTATCTGACTTTTATTGCATATTTCTAGTGTACTTAGGTGCACTACATTTTATTTGTCATGTATGTGGGGTGTGTAGCCTTGTATTACATGTTCCGGGGTTTCAGTCACTGTCTAATCCCAAGCGGGGGCTAGGGCTCCACAGAGCATGGTATCAGAGCATTACGTCTCTGGGTAAACCTACACATTGTCCTAGGAATGCATGGTACCCCTAATGAGGTTTGGATCTTATAGTTATAAGCTTGAATCTAGAGGAAGAATGAATAGAAGAAGACACGCGCATAGGATCGCAAGTACAAGTGAAGAAAGGTTATTCTTTCTCTAAGAAGGAGACTAACCCATGTTGGTTTTGTACGTTTTCAGGAGAAGGAATTATGGTACGAAATGAACGTGAGGATACTTCTCTGAGATGTAGGGATTAGGAGACTAGAAATCCTCCACTAGAAGAGGGACAGGTTATAGTAGAAGCCATTTGCCAGATGACTGAGGTCGTACACAATCAGGTGTAACAAGGGCAGAAGGCTAGACAAGGACCTTCCAAAGGAGAACAAGGATGTTCTTACGAGAAATTCTTCTTGTATAGATATCTAAACTTTATGGGAACAGAAGGACCTCTAAGGGCTTATAAGTGGCTCACGAATTTAGAAAGAACTTTTGAAATCAGTGGATGCACTGAGGGGCAAAAGGTCCAGTATGTGGGACATATGCTTCAAGGAGAAGCCAGCATATGTTGGGATACCAAACGACAACTGTTGGCTCAAGAGTTGGGGAATTTAACTGCACTCACATGGGATCAGTTTAAGATGAAGTTCAATAATGGCTTCTTTTTGGAAACAACTAAGCAACAAAAGGCTTTGGAATTTGCAAGCTTGATCCAAGGAAATATGACGATCAATCAATATGCTGCTCATTTTATAGAAATAGGGAGGTATGCACCTCATCTGATCAGTATAGAGCAGATGCAAGCAAGGAAGTTTTAGGATGGTTTGCAACCTTCTATCCGAAACCAAGTAGCATGTTTACAAATAGAAAATTTTCAAGAATTGGTCAATGTAGCTTTGATAGTAGAGGCAGAGCAACAAAGACTAATTGCACAAGGTCAAGCTGATAGTAATAGAGGTTTGCCTTATTCACCATGAGGTAGTGCGGGAAAGCGGAAGGCCCCTGTAGCCCTAAACAAAGGAAAAGGCGTGGTAGTCTGAAATGTAGCACCCGTCACACCATCGTTATGTCGCTGATGTTGGAAGAGGCAAAGTGGAGTGTCGTTTAGCCACGAGACTATGTTTCAAGTGTGGTCAAACTAGCCATATGATCCGGGAGTGTCCACAGAATGCACCTAGAGGAGCATCAACACTAAGCAATAGACTAAAGACCGCTACGAAAGCCAAGGTCTACAATATTACACTAGGAAAGATAGACTTGGAAGCTGACGAGACGACATATGTGGGAGTGATTACTGGTAACATTTCCAACTTTGCCTTAACTCATAGATAATTTGTGTTTAAGAATCCTTGAGTAATCATAGCTACCCTATTAGGTATGGTTAAACTGAAGCAAT
Organism: Cyclocarya paliurus; assembly: GCA_029856935.1. Taxonomy (NCBI): domain Eukaryota; kingdom Viridiplantae; phylum Streptophyta; class Magnoliopsida; order Fagales; family Juglandaceae; genus Cyclocarya; species Cyclocarya paliurus. Next base: position 16,604,723 of record CM056957.1, on the reverse strand, counting down.
ACATGGTCTGTGCTCTATTTGATTTAGAAGCATCGAGATACTTTATATCTAGTAGTTGTGTGCGACGATGTGAACTTGAGGCTGAGCCAATGTCTCAAAAAGTATTGGTAGCCATTCCAAACAGGAATGTGATTAGTTGCACAAGAATAGTTCAGGATTGCTTGTTGGAGATCGCGAACTTGCTTTTGACCATGAATCTGATTGTCTTGCATTTGATGGAATTCTATCTAATCTTAGGAATGGACTGGTTGTCAAGGCATTTGCCAAGATAGACTGTTTAAGGTGGGGAAGTAGTATTCGATCAACCTGCTAAAGAAAGGATCAGTTATATGGGTGAGACTGTTCAGCTAGATCCATCTACTGTAATAGCTAGCCAAGTGATGGGCACCAACATGGACCTAGTCTTAAATATCCTTTACGAGTTCCAGATGGGCCAATTACAAGATTAAGAGTTAAGAAGATCAAGGAACCAATGTAAGGATTGGTACAATCCATTTGGGATGAAGCTAGCAAGAACCTAACACACAAGATGGGCTTTAAAGAAGAAGAACCAGTTTTGATCCACTTAATACAAGCTATGGAAGTGTGCAACATAAATTAGTACCTATTATTATATTTATGAGATTGAAGGCCTTGGACTTGTTTATTTCATTAAAGGTGCTTATTTTATTAGTTATAGGAATTAGTCTAGAATAATTGGGATTGAGAATGCTTGGACCACATATGTCTTATTTCTAATGAACTAGGGTTTTTGCAAGGCCTTGTATTGTGGCCAATGGCTTATTTGAAAAGTTACCTTTTAGGAACTAAGGTTTCAAGAAGTTAATGTAGCCAAATTACTGTAGTGTGGCACTGTTCATGCAAGGGTATTTTTGGGAGAAAGGGCTTTATTTTGACTAGGATTTTAATTAGGTTTTGGTTTAAATACTCTTTGTAGCCTCATTTTCAGGATTAGACAATATTGAATTTTCATTGTGAGTTGAGTTTACTCCTCTTGTTCTTGATTGAACTTTTGAACTTATCAAAAGTAAATCATAATCTTTGTGGTAGACCTCCTTGTAATCTGGGTTTTTGAGATAGGTTCTTCAACGGGTTGAGATTTTAATATAATTTAGGTTCTTGAAACGAGTTCTCAACGGGTCTAAATTCTCCATCCATTGACTTGATTTTGGCTTTCTTGGGTAAATTTTCAAATTAATTGTAGGTTCAAGGGATTCCATTCCTGCGGGTTCATATCCTGAATTACACCATCTTGGAGCTGCTGAAATTGTCTTGTTCAATGGGGTTTTGAGTTCTTGATCCTAGGGTTTCTTGCATCTCTAAATTTGTCAATTGCTTGAAGTGCCATTCCATTGATTCTCTTCTACTTCATTGTCAATTATTTTGTACTTGAATTCAATTGCTTGATTTTCACAATTGAATAGTGCTATTTGTGATTGCATTAGAAAAAAGAAAAGAAAAGAAAAGAAAGAAAAAGAAAAGAAAAGAAAAGAAAAGAAAGGAAAGGAAAGGAAAAAAAAATAAAAGAAAGGAAAAAAAAAGAAAAAAAATCGAAAAAAAGTAGAAAAGAAAAGATAGCATATTCAAAGGTTGATACATTATTATAACAAAGAAAGAGAAAGAAATTTGTTTATTGAGCCTTATCTTCAAAGGGGCTAAATACATCATTATAGTTGATATCTTGTTTTATAATTGCTCTTTCCCTCCCTCGTATAAATTCCTTGAGTCTCATGTCATTTTATTCCTTCATTGTTTCTTGTTCTTGTTTCTTGGATCTATATTACTAGTTGGAATAATACAATGTTGTATTATCTTGATTTAATTCAACTAGTTCTTAAAGAATTTGAGAGGAAAACTATTAAGGTAAAAGGCAAGAGAGTGTGAGACTATTATCGAAAAAAAAAGTCAATTAAGAGTGAAACACGAGTGAAGTACCATTATTTGAGTGGAAACATGTAAGTGAGTGTGTGAGGTTTTCCACTAACATTCATTTTGTGGGAGTATCATTTGCCCTTATTAGAGTGTGCATATAATAAAACCTTGCATAATACTATTTCTTATTCTCCTTTGGAAATTATTTATGGTTTTAATCCACTTATTCCTTTAGCTTTGATAGTTTTGCTTGTTTATTACAGGAGTAGCTTGGATGGACCTTTTCAAATTCTTGAGAAAATTAATGATAATGCATATAAAGTGGATCTTCCAAGTAAGTATTATGTTTCTGCTATTTTCAATGTAACTAACCTTTTCCCCTTAGATGCAAGTGGAGATTCGAAGTTGAATCCTTTTAAGGAGAGGGGGAATGATGGGCACTGATGAGTGTACGAAAATGCACTCTAAATACCCTATTATTGGACTAAAATGTTAAAATGTGAATAGAAATTATATGAATTAATTCATATTCTTGAATTTAGTTTCTATTTACTTTGGAGATATTTTTAAGCACATTTTTATATTCTATTTCAGAGTCCAATTTAGAGTAGAAGAGAGGAGCTGGACGCAAAGCGAAGATGACGGACTGGCAAAAATGCAGAAGACTCAAACGAAATAACTGGAGGAAGAATACAAATAAAAAAAATAAAGGAGAAGGGAAGCTTTCCGTTTTTGGTGAAGTTCAAGTCGTGGAACCCAATTATCTTATGATTTTTGGATGGAAGATCAAGTATTGGTGTTTTACTTTTTGACTTGATGAACTAGCATGTTCTGGAAGACTTGGACTTTCACTTTTTGATTTCTGGAGGCATCACGTTGTGGAAGCAAGACTCATCCTCATGCGGCACTTAAAATAATACTAGGAGAAACATATGCACATGGATGCCAAAGAGAGAGGCTGCCAGGAAATTAAAGACAATTATTGATGAGGGACAAAAACTGGTGGTTACGACAAACAAGAGAATGAAAAAAGAAAAGAAAGAAACATGGTGAAAAAGAAAGAGATGAAGTGGTGGAAGTGAGGAATAAAATAAAGAAAAGAAAGAAATAAGCATTTGGTTTTGAAGACACGCATGAAGAAAGGAAAGAAAGGAAGAAGAAAGAATAAAATAAAGAAAAGAAAGTGAAGAAAGATGAAATAAAGAAAGAAGTAAGCTGAAGTGAAGAGGGGAAGAATAGTTTTCGGAAAGGAGGCCACATGCGGGAGCAGCAGAAGAAGCATCTCACGCCACAAAGCAAAAACATTAAATAAACTAGAAGCAGCTTGTGGTCGGCCAACTCACATAGAAGAACAAAAAATTAATTTGTTTATAGGCAAGCAAGAAAGATGAAGGAGCAAGCTGTTGAAACTCATGCTGGCATGAGCTGGGAAATAAGCTGCCCAGGTGGAGCACTCACACGCAAGACGCAGAAGAGAAGAAAGAAAGAAACACACGGAATCATGAGGCCAGGATTTCCGTTCTGCGGGACTGAAAAGGCTGGGCAGATAATAAAGAAAGAAATTGGGGAAGGAGCCACGCGAGATACGGAAATAAAAGAAAAAAAAAGGCTGGACACAAAACTTGCGGATTTTCCTTAATGGTAGAATTGAGAGTGGATTACACGAAGACACCCCATTCTTTTCAGTTCTATATAAAGGCATTCAGAATTCAAGAGAGGACATAATTAATTCGAGAGAGTGAGTTCAGGACTCAGTTCAATTTTTGAGAGTTTTTGTTGTTCTTATTGAAATGGACAGCTAAGTCCAAGTAAAGCTAGGGATGAACTTGCACAATTGAGGGTGTTTTTAATTTATTTTTGATTCATGTGATCGTTCTTTATTAATGCAAACTCTTGTTTATCATTCACTAATTATCAATGGTATTTTCTTATCTCCAAATAATCTAAGAATTGATTCCCTTCATAGATTCAATCATGCTTTTTCTATAGAATGGTTAAGATCCTTGATTATGTTTGGATTAATTCATTGTCTTTATTGATTTAATTCATTGCTGCAGTATTGCCCACTGGGTATATTATCGTCGCTGGGTTTTGTCATTAAGGATAATAATTCATAGAGTTTTAAAAAGTAGTGAATGATTTATCAAAGAGTTATCTTTCGATTAAAGTGGTTTGTAGTTCTATATCTTCCAATTGGGGCTTTCGAGCTAAAATATCCAATTGTGTATTTTATTGATTCAAGAATAAATAGAAATACCTTATTTGTGCAAGGAATTCCTGATGCTTTACTATTTATAATTTGAGTGATCCCTATTTTTATCCTTATAATTTTAGTTGCTAAATCACATTAAAACCAATTTTTTCTTATTGATTATTAAATATTTTCCTTTAGTTCTTTTTATTATTTGTTGTATTTTCTTTAATCTATCTCCTTGAGGAATCGACACCCTAAAGCTGTGCTATAACTACCGCGTTATTCTTTAGGTGTAATCAAATTTTGGAGCCGTTGCCGGGGAGACAGTAGAAAAATTGCTAGATAGTTTTTCTTTTCAACAGTTTGTAAAGGCAGTAGCTTCGTTTCTTCTTTTAGCTTGCTGCATTATTTTTTTTCCTTCTTTCTTTTTTATAGTATTTTTATTATTTTTTACCTTGCATGCACAGATATAGAGACACTTTGGGTAGATTTGCTTGTAAGCCTGTGCAAGAGGCAGAATCAAAAATTTTAAATCCTTTATTTGACAATCCATCTAGTCCTAAAGAAATGAGTAAACACAGAGATCAACCCACTAAGACTCTTCAGGATTACCTCCAACCCTACATGCACAGTCACACCATCATGCATCATGTTTCCAGCTAATACTCGCCAACTGGATTTTAAAACAGGGATGATACAGTTACTCCCTACTTTTCATGGCTTGGAAAATGAAAATCCATATGTGCATGTTAGGGAGTTTGAGGAAGTAGTTGCGACTTTTCATAGTCACAATGCGATTGATGACGTTGTGAGACTTAAGTTCTTTCCTTTCTCTTTGAAGGATAGAGCTAAGAGTTGGCTATACTCATTGAGACCAAGACCTATTAGGTCATGTAGTGAGATGACTCAGGTCTTCTTTAATAAATATTTTCCCCAACATAAGGCCAATGCTTTAAAAAGGTAAATCTCCACCTTTGCACAAAAGGACAATGAGACTTTGTATCAGTCTTGGGAGAGATTTAAGGAGTTGTTGAGCATGTGTCCTCACCATGGGTATGAGAATTGGCGCTTAGTGAGCTATTTTTATGAGGGACTTACACCTAGAGAGCGCCAATTTGTGGAGATGATATGTAATGGTGAGTTCTTACATAAAGATCCTGATGAGGCCATAGAATACCTTAATGAGCTTTCTAAAAAAGCTCACACTTGGATTGGATCTAGTGCTTCTGAGAGCACAAATAGGTCACGACTTGCAGAAAATCCAAATGGTGGTGGAATTTACCATCTCAGGGAAGAGGATAGCCTAAAGGCTAAGGTTGAGATGCTCACTAGGGAGCTAGATGTGTTAAAGACTAAAGACTTAAAGCCAACACACGTGGCTAATCATGCAGAGTCTTTTGGACCATGTTTTATGTGTGGCGGGGTAGATCACCTAGCCCAAGAGTGTCCCACATTTGCTGAGATGAGAGGGATGTATGAGGAACAATGTAATGCCTTGGATATGTACAAGAAGCCTTTTACACCTTACTCTGATACCTATAATCCGGGGTGGCGCAATTACCCCAATTTTAGTTGGAAGCCTGAAAACCAGCAGCCTGCACAACCCCCTAGATCATATCCTGCACCATATCATGCACCTTAATCTTCTAGGAGTCCTATAGAAGACACTTTGCATGCTTTCATTGAGGCATAGGGTAAGACTAACCAAAAGTTTGAATCTTTGATTATGTAGGTTGTGGAAGAAAATAAGGAGATAAAGAGCCAAGTGCCCAAATTGATGAGCTCATTGAGTGTGAATGAGCGAGGTAAGTTCCCTTCCCAAGCTCAATCCACACACCATGGTCAACACATGGCGCAAGAGAACGTAAAGGGTGTGAATGCCATTATGACACGAAGTGGTAAGTTATTACACATCCCAACAACAAAAAAATCAGAGGATGTGGAAAAGGATCGAGATAATAGTGATGCCGAGCTGCCCAAGGAACCTGAGGTGACAAATAGTCCTGTTAAGGTACCATTCCCTCAAGCTTTAAAATCAAGCAAGCGAACTCTGGATCCAACCAATGAAATCCTAGAGAATCTAAGGCAGGTAAAAATCAATCTTCCTCTTTTGCAGGTGATTAAACAAGTGCCTACTTATGCAAAAATTCTCAAGGATTTGTGTACAATTAAGAGGAAGCACCATGTAAAGAATATAGCGTTCCTCACAAAGCAAGTTAGTGCTCTAATTGAGCAGCGGATTCCTCCCAAGTACAAGGATCCTGGTTTGCTAGATTTAGGAGCTAGCGTGAATCTAATGCCTTATTCCATTTATTTGCAGATTGGTTTGGGTGAAATTAAGCATACTTCTATTATGCTTCAATTGGCTGACCGCTCGGTTAAGAAACCAAGAGGGATAGTTGAAGATGTTTTGATCCAAATTAATAAATTTTATTACCCTATTTTTCTTAATTCTGGACAGTACTTCTGTCATTGACTCTAGTTTCAAAATCCCCTTAATTTTAGGTAGACATTCCTTGCTACTGCTAACACTCTTATTAATTGCAGGAATGGCCTAATGAAGCTCTCATTTAGAAATATGACTTTCAAGGTAAATATTTTTCATACTGGAAAACATCCAATAGAGGATGATGAGTGCCACCAAACGTACATGATTGATGCATTCGTAGACAAGGGAGATTATGGAACACAGGCTCGACAATTGGAATTTGAGGAGTTGCCCAATAAAAATGAAAAAAAAAATTCTTCAAGAGTGGACAATTCCAAATTGGAATCAAAACCGCCGCCCTCAGGTGAAGTGAACTTGAATGCGGGTAAACTTAAAAAATTCCAATTGACCGAGTTAGAGAAATTGAGAAATGATGCTTATGAGAACTCTAGAGTCTATAAGGCTGAAATGAAAGCATTCCATGATAAAAATATTTTGAGAAAAATGTTTAAGCCTAACGATCAAGTGCTCTTATATGATTCTAGACTCCTTAAGCACCCAAGAAAATTTCGGTCTAGGTGGACCGACCCTTTTATAGTGAAGAATGTTTTTACAAATGGGGCGGTAGAAATAGAGGATCCTAAAGATGGTTGGATCTTTAAGGTAAATGATCAACACCTTAAAGTATTAATTGATAGGCAAGTTTCGGAAATGGAAGACATTCCACTTATGGATCCGGTCTATCAACTTTGACCACCACGCATGTATGTTTTTCTTTATTTGTTTTGTTTGTTTTGTTTTGTTTTTGTTTTATTTTCTTTCTTTTCCTTTTTGTTTGTTGTTGCTTTCTTTGTTTTTGTTTGCAGGTTAGTTTCATTTTTTCATTTTAAGTTACCATCTTTGGTGCTTAGCAAGCTACTCAAGTCACTCATCAGGTGTATTCTACCCCTTTTTAGCTACTCCCCACTCAATTTTGATTTTTAAACATTGAGGACAATGTCTCATTTAAGTTGGGGGGTGGTGGTGCAAATTCAGTATTTAAAATGCTTGTTGGAACTTTGTGGCATATTTTCATGTGTTAATTTTTTTTAAAATTTGCATCACACGTGCATCCTTTTCACATGTGTACTCATTCTCATTCGTGGCCATTTTCGTGAATTCACCAAACCCACCATAATCATTTTTACTAAAGCATTCACAGAACCCCTAATGCACTCATCCAAGTTTTGTGGTAAGATGGTGGTTTGACACATGTAGCTAGAGAACTCTTCTGCTTAAGTATTCATGTGAGTTTTGGAGAGGATTGAGAGCCTACAAATGCAGTAAATTGTGATAAGCATTCATTGATCTGTTGAATTGGGCACTTCTTTTGAGAATATCATTACATGGTTTGTGGATATACTTGGGATATGACGAAGGTCAAATTAGGATCAACGTTTGAGCCTTTCAAGCTAACCCTTTCTATCATAGACCCCTAGTAGCCAACTTTGGGCCAATAAACACATGTAGCTTTTTCTTTTCATATGCTCACATTATCCATACCTCTCTACATCGGAGTATAGCCTATACACTGATTTTTCTCCCCTTTTTACTTCCAAGTGTGTACTAGATGTGGAATTTTGTTCAAAAAAAAAAAGGGAAGAACACGAGTTACAAGGTGTTTTAGTGAGAGAGCTTCAAAGGCAGAAATACCAAGGTTGGGGTAGAAATAACAAAATATCATGGTGACATATACTTGTTAAAAAAAAAAAAGGAGATAGAGAAAAAGAAAAAGAGAAGAGCGTTATTCGGTGATTTGAAAGATTGAAATGTACATCAAGTGAGAAATGAGGTTTATTGAGATGTACATCGGAGCACTCACACGCAAGACACAGAAGAGAAGAAAGAAAGAAACACACGGAACCATGAGGCCAGGATTTCCGTCGCTGCGGGATTGAAAAGGCTGGGTAGATAATAAAGAAAGAAATTGCAGAAGGAGCCACGCAAGACACGAAAATAAAAGAAACAAAAAAAGGTTGGAAGCGAATCATGCGGATTTTCTATAATGGTAGAATTGAGAGTGGATTACACAAAGAAACCCCATTCTTTTCATTTCTATATAAAAGGCATTCGGAATTCAAGAGAGGACAAAATTAACTCAAAAGAGTGAGTTTCGGGACTCAATTCGATTTTTGAGAGTTTTTGTTGTTCTTATTGAAATGGACAGCTAAGTCCAAGTAAAACTAGGGATGAATTTGCACAATTGAGGGTATTTTTAATTTATTTTTGATTCATGTGATTGTTCTTTATTAATGTAAACTATTGTTTATCATTCACTAATTATCAATAGTATTTTCTTATCTCCAAATAATCTAGGAATTGATTCCCTTCATAGATTCAATCATGCTTTTTCTATAGAATGGTTAAGATCCTTGATTATGTTTGGATTAATTCGTTGTCTTTATTGATTTAATTCATTGCTGCAGTATTGCCCACTGGGTATATTGTTGTCGCTGGGTTTTGTCAATAAGGATGATAAGTCATAGAGTTTTAAAAAGTAGTGAATGATTTATCAAAGAATTATCTTTCGATTAAAGTGGTTTGTAGTTCTATATCTTCCAATTGGGGCTTTGGAGCTAAAATCTCTAATTGTGTAATTTATTGACTCAAGAATAAATAGAAATACCTGATTTGTGCAAGGAATTCCTGATGCTTTGCTATTTATAATTTGAGTGATCCCTATTTTTATCCTTGTAATTTTAGTTGCTAAATCACATTAAAATCAATTCTTTCTTATTGATTATTAAATATTTTCCTTTAGTTCTTTTTATTATTTGTTGTATTTTCTTTAATTTGTCTCCCTGAGGAATCAACACCCCAAAGCTGTACTACAACTACCGTGTTATTCTTTGTGCGTAATCAGGCACCAAGATGGACCTAGTCTTAAAGATCCTTTGCAAGTTCTAGATAGGCCAATTACAAGGTCAAGAGCCAAAAAGATCAAGGAGGCAATGCAAGGATTAATGCAATCCACTTGGGATAAGTCTAGCAAGAGCCCAACATTCAAGATGAGCTTGAAGGATGAAAATTCAATTTTCATTAATTTGATACAAGTTATGGAAAAGGGCAACAACATAACTTAAAGGCTTTCAACTTGTTTAATTCATTTAAATGACTTATTTTATTAGTTTAGAATAACTGGGTTTATTATGAGAATGACTTAAGGGGGGCGTCTATTCAATGGCATGTTGGGAAAAGTTATTAATTTGTTGAACTAGGGTTTCAAGAATTTACTGTAGCGGTACTGTAGCAATTGCGACACTATTCATTCAGGGGTATTTTCGGGAGAAAGGGCCTTTCTTTTTACTAGGGTTTTAATTAGGTTTTGGTTTAAATACTCTTTGTAGCCTCATTTTTATTAGTTTTATGAAATTTGATGAATTTAGTTATTGTGAGTTGAGTTTATCTCCTCTTGTTCTTGAATGAAATTTTAAACTTAGCAAAGGTAAATCATAACCTTTATGGCGTTTCTCCTTGTAATCTGGGTTCTTGAGACAGGTTCTTCAACAGGTCTAGATTTTAATATAATCTAGGTTCTTGAAATAAGTTTTCAACTGGTCTAGATTCCCCATCTATTGAATTGATTTTGGCTTTCTTGTGTGAGTTTTCAAATTGATTGTGGGTTCAAGGGATTCCATTCCCACGGGTTCATATAATTTGTTTATGGTTTTATTCCACTTACTCCTTTAGTTTTGATACTTTTGCTTGTTTATGACAGGAGTAGCTTGGATGGACATTTTCAAATTCTTGAGAAAATTAATGATGATACATATATAGTGGATCTTCCAAGTAAATATCATGTTTTTACTATTTTCAATGTAACTAACCTTTTTCCCTTTGATGTAGGTGGAGATTCGAGATCGAATCCTTTTGAGGAGAGGGGGAATGAAGGGCACCAAGATAGACCTAGTCTTAAAGATCGTTTGCAAGTTCTAGATGGACCAATTATAAGGTCAAGAGCCAAGAAGATCAAAGAGGCAATACAATGATTGGTGCAATTCACTTGGGACGAGTCTAGTAAGAGCCCAACATTCAAGATGGGCTCAAAGGATGAAGATCCAGTTTTGATTAATTTGATACAAGTTATGGAAGAGGGCAACAATATAACTTAAAGGCTTTGAGGACTTGAAGGCGTTCAACTTGTTTAATTCATTTAAAGGACTTAATTTATTAGTTTAGAATAATTGGATTTATTATGAGAAGGACTTAAGGGGGGCGTCTATTCAAGGGCATGTTGGGAAAAGTTATTAATTTGTAGAACTAGATTTTCAAGAATTTACTGTAGCCGACTTACTTTAGCGTTATTGTAACAGCCGCGACACTATTCATTTTGGGGATTTTTGGTAGAAATGGCTTTCTTTTCGCTAGGGTTTTAATTAAGTTTTGGTTTAAATACTCTTTGTAGCCTCATTTTTATTAGTTTATGAAATTTGATGAATTTATTTATTGTGAGTTAAGTTTATCTCCTCTTATTCTTGGTTTTGAACTTATCAAAGGTAAATCACAACTTTTGTAGCGTTCCTCCTTATAATCTGGGTTCTTGAGACAGGTTTTTCAACGGGTCTAGATTTTAATATAATCTAGATTCTTAAAACGAGTTCTCAATGGGTCTAGATTCTCCATCCATTGACTTGATTTTAGCTTTTATTGGGTGAGTTTTCAAATTGATTGTGGGTTCAAGGGATTCCATCCCACGGGTTCATATCAATAACACAAAATTGTATTATCTTGATTTAGTTCAACTAGTTCTTAAAAAACTTGAGTGGGAAAACTGTTGAGGTAAGAGGTAAGAGGCAAGAGAGTGTGAGACTATTGTCGGGAAAAAGCCAATAAAGAGTGAAACACGAGTGCAGTGCTATTATTCGAGTATAAACACGTAAGGGAGTTTGTGAGGTTTTCCACTAACATTCTTTTTGTGCAACACATTACGCATAGGAGTGACTCAAAAAAAAAAAGAGTGAGAGTGAGAGTGATCAAAAAAGAATGAGTGAGAGTGAGAGTGATCAAAAAAGAAAAAGTGAAAAAGAGATTGAGTTAAAAAGCAAGAGTGAAGGTGAGATTGAAAGAAAAAGAAATAGTGAGGCTGAAAAGGAGAGAGAGAGAAAAATGAGAAAGAAAAAAGATGAGGCTAAGGCTGAGACCTCAAGAAAAAGAGAGAATGAGTTGAAAAATAATTATGAGGTTGAGAGTTCAAATAAAGATGAAGAAAAAGTGAGTGAGAAAAAAAAAAGTGAAAAAAAAGAGAGTGGAAAGAAAAGAAAGTGTGAAGAAAGTGAGAGAAAATTGAGTTTTTATGCTAAGATGAGTCTTAATACTAACAAACTTGACGTATCTTTTCCTAGTATTGTTATTTCTTTGTTGCAGGGATATGAGGTCGTGTTTCCTAGAGGTGTGTTAAGTAAATTGCCACCTATTAGGGAAATAAAGCACTACATTGATCTTGTGCCAGGTGTGACAATTCTTACCCGACTTTTATTTAAAGAACATGAGTTCTTGACACATTTAAAGGGACAAGGTAAGTTGTTGACTAAAATGCATACTAAGAAATAGGACTGTATTGGGATTTTTCCTCCTTGGACACATCACGGCATCCCTTCTTGGGCCATGTATTCTCGCTAGTCATCGTACTATTAACGAACTATAGGCAGGATTCTACCACCATCCCTACCATATGCACTGTAGGCGGGAATCACATACGGGACTCTACCACCATCTCTACCATTCGTGATAGAGTTTTAACTCTTTTTCTTTTAAAAAGAACCACTTTCTTTTAGAAAACATTTCCCATATGCATGAAACATGAAACTTAAGAACTTCATACTTATACTTGACATGTGGCATATGGGATGTCATGCATGAATTAACCAAGCATAACATGTTCATATCATAGCATGATTACTTAGAATACAAGAAACATCCAAACTTATTCATAGAATCATGGAAACATGCTTAGGCCAACACACATAGGGGTATATAAATCATGAAATTCTTCACTCAAACATGATCCAATCTTCAAGCATATATAACATAGGGAATCTGTGACGCCCCGACTCCCACGTACAAAAAGTCTCGAGAAACGTGACGTCAGGATAATGACAACTCGGTCACGCATCCCAACGACAAGTGTCAAGTGTGTGCAACAAATAAACAGTGCACAAATAAAATACACAGTGAATAGTAATTAAGTCAACTAGTACCAGAATTTTTAGTTTAATACAAATATCCAAATACAAAGCATTTAAAAACATAACCAAATGTCCCAATAAAATATAATACAAAGCTGAAAAATAAACATAGCATGAGTGATCCTAGATCACTCCTCCGGTGGAGCCAGATCCTTAGGTTTAGCATCTGCATCATCAACAACAAAGTCTGCAGTACCATTAAATGGTACCACAAGTAACTTATAACCTAACCAAAATCTGAGATAAAAATATATCTGAGCAACTAACCATGCATGCATATGATGCAATATGCAACACACGCCAAAAATCTCTTTTGGCCCAAAAATATTTCCGATAAAACAGTTCCACCATTTTCCCAGAAAATAACCCAAAAATCAATATCCATCATTTTTTCAGAAAATTATACACAAAAACATACTCACGCTATTTTCCCAGAAAACAGCCATTTTTCCATTATCCAATTAATCCATATGCACCATGGCCTCCCCTATGGACCATCCGCACGTCCTGGCTACTTTACGAGCGATGCCCAGTTTCGCACCTGGTGCGTTCGTGGCCAGGTCATCCTCTAGCCCGTCCAACGTCCGATCCCGTTGTCGCCCGGCGACAACCCAGGGGACGTCACTCAGTATATTCCGCTCCCGAGTGACCAGAGGAGCTCCACCGAGATAATGCCCCATCTCGGCTTGGGGTCGTGATACACACGCACCCACAAATCTAGTCAACACATGAAAACCCAGTTTTCAAAATAGCCACATGATCATGAATGCAATACACGAAAATCCAGTTTTCAATTTACAAACATGAACATGCGTGCATATGCCATGAACCAAACATAATCTCAATATCACAACCAACCAGATCACAACACAATTCCCAACAATAACCAGATCACAACCAACCAGATCACAATACAATTCCCAACAATAACCAGATCACAACCAACCAGATCACAATACAATTTTCAACACCCAAATCACAACACAATAACCAATCAAACAGTTACTCCATACTCAACCATCCACCCCCGAATTCCTCAGACTCATCCGGAACCAACCAGGATACAATATATAAATATAGTAGTTAATTGCAAAAATATAATTAAATCTCAAAAGAATTGTTTAGGAAATACTTACAGCGCTTTAAAAATATTTTATGGAGGATCCGAGGCACAGGGAATCACCAAAGCAGCAAAATTGCGCATTGTAAAAACACTGGTTGAAACACAGTGAATTTCAAATTTCGCACGGGTTCAAACGAAGACTTGGAATTGATAGGGTAGGGCCTATGGAAGGTGGGGAATCTAATGGTGGTGATGGTTGGCCGTGGATGGCGGCGGAAATGGGCGGTTTAAGGCCGGAAAACTCAAATCAGATTTGAAGCTCGCACGGGCGGCTCCGGCGATGGATCGGGGCCGGGTTTGGGTAGAAAAGCTTGGTAATGGACTGGTGAAGAAGTGGTGAAGAAATGGTGGCCAGACGGCGGCGGAATGGAGGGAAAACCACCGCGGGTTCGAGCGGCTCGTGGCGGCGTTAGCTGGCCGGATATTTGGTGGGTAGACTCGCCGACGCACGGGGGAGCTGATGGTGCCGGCGATGTCGTGCACGGCGGGCCGGAGGCGGCGCAACAACGGTAAGTCCGAAAGCACAGTGGAGAGAGGAGAGAGAGAAGAGAGAGAGAGGGCTCGGGCACGCGGGGGAGAAGGAGGAAGACGAAAAAAAGAAAGAAGAAAAAGGAAGAAAAAGAAAAAGAGGAGAGAAAAAAGGGAATATCCAGTCTTTCAACATGGGTCCCGAAAAAATCCAACGAAGATGAATTTAAAACCGAAAACTAAATAAAATAATCCAAACGCAGTGAAATAATTTAAATGCAACAATAAAAATTCAAAACCCAAAAATAAATCAATTAAAATTAAAGATTATTTTAAACACCAAAACAGTAAATAACATTAAGAAAACACCATAAAAAATAATTTTCACAACTTAAAATATTATAAAATAATATTTAAAACTCCCATAACTTTAAAACAAGAGAATCAATCACCAAATAAATTAAATAATTCCTTCATTAAAAAATACACTAAAATCCGGGATGTTACAATCTCTCCCCCTTAAATAAAATTTCATCCTCGAAATTGTAGGGTCAAAAATCAATGCTAAAGACAGGCATGAGATGCGACTAAAAGTAGGCTTAAGAGACATACCGCCGATCATTCAAACAAATACGGGTATTGTTCCATAATGTCTGTCTCTCTTTTCCAAGAGAAATCTTGAGCCAATAGATCACTTCAAACTATCTTCTCCAAAGGTATTGACTTAGATCTCAACCTTTGCTCTTTCCAATCTACAATCTGTATCGGGACAACCTCATAAGTAAGGTCAAGCTGAAGTTGGATGCGTCTTGGGTCGACAAGACGCGGCTCTTGCTGACCAAAAATTTTCTTCAACGAGGACACATGCGACACAACAAGAACTTCACCAAAATACGCTGGTAAGACAATTCTGTAAAGAACAGCCCCAATCTTCTCCTAAATCTGAAAAGGTCCAACATACATTGGGCTAAGTTTTTCCTCTCTAACCAAAGCGCTCAACGCCTTTCATAAGAGAAACTTTGAGATAAACCCAATCACCTTCCTCAAAAGACAAGTCTCTTTTCCTTGAATCTGTATAACTTTTCTGACGACTTTGCGCTTCCGCCATTTTATCTCTTATCACCCAAACTTGATCTAACATCTCTTTTATTAACTCGGGCCCAACTAATTTACTCTCACTAGTCTCCCATTGGCACATCATGATTATTACTCCTGGAGCGGCCATGTAATCCAAGATCTCTGTATTCACAAAACCTTAATACAACACTCAAGGAATCCCAATGATTAAAAGCTTCATTCGATAACCAGTACTAGCCTCAATCGACTCCTATGGTGTAACTTCCAAACCTTCATTTTATATCACACTTTGGTAACCTAATGGCCACTTCCAAAGTTATCCATCAATAACGAAATGGATGGTTAACCGTATCTTCTCAAAATTTCTAGTCACCACTAATTCCTCAAAATCAACACAAAATTTTAAACTCCTAATTACAACCAAAGCAACATGCTCTTGCTGCGCACTCTGATAATCACCACATACCGAAAATTATGTCCTCATAAAATAACACCATTGAGTACAAGGTAGCTCCATACCTACTAACCAAGAAACTCTTACCACAATTAGTAGAAAATACCCTCTTCCAAACTCATGAATTATCACACATGTTCCAAATTTAACCCCCACTGCATTAAACAAAATCAATATTAATCAACCTCAGCATCCCAAATTGGAAACCAGTAACATCACTCCAAAAACACCCGTTCAACTCAAGATAAGGAACTTACCTTAAAAGGCTCAAATCCATTCCAGCCAACCAGTAAGAGCAATTATAAACTTCTATCTGACAACCTAAGCCCGAAAGTTTATCAACTAAATTCTAAGTATCATCTAATCTATCGGTGACTAACTCACTACGAACCATCAACGACTTCACCAAAACATTACAGAAACCTACTTGGTAACTCGCCCACCTACTTCTACTCCAATAAGCTAGTACTAGCACGACTAGTTCCTTCAATAGCATGTTACTATTAACCTCAAGGCAAGTCATACTGCTCGAATCTTCAATCCACCAAAAACTATTGTACAACATCCAAGGATCCTAATACTTTATTAACTCACATACTTGATTATGTTATCCACCGTTGATGCCTAAGGTTCAACTTCCAAAAATTCAACGTACACCATACATAGCAACCCATCAATCTTTCTTTAAGTCAAATAACAATGTCCTTAGTTCTCCCAACTGACACTCAATTTCCAAAGGAAAGTATAGCCTCAAAAATTTAGATTCCTATGTGACCTCAAGTCACAATTAATTCCTTTAGATAATCAAAATAATTATTGCCAATCATCATTCCATTGAGTAACCCGCTTCGATTGTATCCTTCAATCAACTCCTCCAAAAACTCAAGGCTAAGGTCTCTTGAACCTACTACTGTCATGCCATCTCCTCTTTAACACCTACCAAAACCACTTCTTCCAACAAAACGCGATTAGGACATGTACTCTCCAAAATCCATACACACTCACAACTACTACGCATTGATCTCATGCACCCTTAGCCGAAACCAAAAATCCTCCAAGCGTGCAAGTGGTTCATCATTATCATTTCCATCAACTGGACCTATATCCTCGAAAAAAAAACAACAAGAATCTTTTCCTAGGTCCACACCATCTATTATCCTTAAAGTTGATATGGATCAAATCCTCAACCTACTATTGTAACCTCAAGCTAAAAACAATCATTTTCCTGAATTCGATCCAATTCTACAATCCTCAAAAAATACACGAGCTAAATCATTACCTTCCATCTCCAAAGAAATATTCTCATTAAAAATTCCTGTATTAATAACTCAACTCTGATCAACCTCATTTTAATGGTCACTGACTAATCATTCTCCAAAATAAATCAAGCTAGCACACCAAGCTCGAGGAATTAAAAATTTAAATCTTATTACAAATCAATCCTTCAAATCTGTAATTCTAAAACCTTAAACCAGATAAGAATCATCAACATCGATGACCTTAAAGCTAAAGCACTCACCTTACAAAACTTACAAAATTCTAAAACCCCAAATGATCCCAAAGTGCTTAACTGAGTCGACAAAATCTAAAACTTCTAATTTAATTAGTCCTTCAAGTGCTTGTTGAACCTACCACCTTAGATCCTATAAACTTATTTCTTAAAAACTATACGGCCACAAACCTTAAATAAACTTCTCACAAATCTATCCTCGAAGTTCGTTGAACTTATGATCTCCTACTCCATAGAGTTCTCTTAGACCATGTCGTTCCCTTCGAGTCTCGATATTAAAACAAACCAATTGCTAAGAGTTCAGGCCTACTACACTAAATGTTCAAGCCTAACAATAACATTCACGGTCGTACCATCTTCCTGTCATAACATAGCCCTTAACCCACTTTTCAACTCAAACAAATAAAAATAAAAAATAAATAAGTAAATTTATGACAAAATAAATTAAAATACAACAAAATACCATGAAATAAAATGGAATAAAACCAACCAAATAAAACAACATTCAATAAGTTAAAACAATTAAAGTAACATGCCTCGGACAAAATAAAACCAAAACAAAATAGAAATCTCTCAAATAAAATAAAATTCCATAAATAAAATAACATATGACAAAATCAATAAAACAATGAAGAAGTACACAATAAATAATTAAAACAAATAAAATAACCGACCATAAAATAAAACAATTAAAATAAAATGACAAACAATTAAATAAATGAAACCAATAAAAATAACATACTTTAAACAAAACAATTTCAAATCACAACTTTAAAACTTTCTGGTACTGCACCTATGGAACATGTGGCTTTACCTAGAGCCGAACTACTCTGATACCACCTGTGACACCCCGACTCCCACGTACAAAAAGCCTCAGGATTCGTGACCTCAGGATGATGACAACTCGGTCACGCATCCCAACGACAAGTGTCAAGTGTGTGCAACAAATAAACAGTGCACAAATAAAATATACAGCAGATAGTAATTAAGTCAACTAGTACCAGAATTTTTAGTTTAATACAAATATCCAAATACAAAGCGTTTAAAAACATAACCAAATGTCCCAATAAAATATAATACAAAGCTGAAAAATAAACATAGCATGAGTGATCCCAGATCACTCCTCCGGTGGAGCCAGATCCTTAGGTTCAGCATCTGCATCATCAACAACAAAGTCTGCAGTACCATTAAATGGTACCACAGGTAAGTTATAACCTAACCAAAAATCTGAGATAAAAATATATCTGAGCAACTAACCATGCATGCATATGATGCAATATGCAACACACGCCAAAAATCTCTTTTGGCCTAAAAATATTTCCGATAAAACAGTTCCACCATTTTCCCAGAAAATAACCCAAAAATCAATATCCATCATTTTCCCAGAAAATGATACACAAAAACATACTCACGCTATTTTCCTAGAAAACAGCCATTTTTCCATTATCCAATTAATCCATATGCACCATGGCCTCCCCTATGGACCATCCGCATGTCCTGGCTACTTTACGAGCGATGCCTAGTTCCGCACCCGGTGCGTTCGTGGCCAGGTCATCCTCTAGCCCCCGCCAGCAGAAGGGCCACGGAGTCGGCACGTCCAACGTCCGATCCCGTTGTCGCCCGGCGACAACCCAGGGGACGTCACTCAGTATATTCCGCTCCCGAGTGACCAGAGGAGCTCCACCGAGATAATGCCCCATCTCGGCTTGGGGTCATGATACACACGCACCCACAAATCCAGTCAACACATGAAAATCCAGTTTTCAAAATAGCCACATGATCATGAATGCAATACACGAAAACTCAGTTTTCAATTTACAAACATGAACATGCGTGCATATGCCATGAACCAAACATAACCTCAATATCACAACCAACCAGATCACAACACAATTCTCAACAATAACCAGATCACAACCAACCAGATCACAATACAATTCCCAACAATAACCAGATCACAACCAACCAGATCACAATACAATTCCCAATAATAACTAGATCACAACCAACCACATCACAGTACAATTTTCAACACCCAAATCACAACACAATAACCAATCAAACAATTACTCCATACTCAACCATCCACCCCCGAACTCCTCAGACTCAGTCCGGAACCAACCAGGATACAATATATAAATATAGCAGTTAATTGCAAAAATATAATTAAATCTCAAAAGAATTGTTTAGGAAATACTTACAGCGCTTTAAAAATATTTTACAGAGGATCCGAGGCACAGGGAATCACCAAACAGTAAAATTGCGCAGTGTAAAAACACTGGCCGAAACACAGTGCATTTCAAATTTCGTACGGGTTCAAACGAAGACTTGAAATTGATAGGGTAGAGCCTATGAAAGGTGGGGAATCTAATGGTGGTGATGGTTGGCCGTGGATGGCGGCGGAAATGGGCGGTTTAAGGCTGAAAAACTCAAATCGAATTTGAAGCTCGCACGGGCGGCTCCGGCGACTGATCGGGGCCGGGTTTGGGTGGAAAAACTTGGTAATGGGCCGGTGAAGAAGTGATGAAGAAATGGTGGCTGGAGGTGGCCGGACGGCAACGGAATGGAGAGAAAACCACCGCGGGTTCGAGTGGCTGGTGGCGGCTAACGGCGGCATTAGCCAGCCGAATATTTGGTGGATAGACTCGCCGGCACACGAAGGAGCTGATGGTGCCAGACGTGTTGTGCACGGCGGGCCGGAGGCGGCGCAGCAACGGTAAGTCCGAAAGCACGGTGGAGAGAGGAGAGAGAGAAGAGAGAGAGAGGGCTCGGGCACGCGGGGGAGAAAGAGGAAGACGAAAAAAAGAAAGAAGAAAAAGGAAGAAAAAGAAAAAGAGGAGGGAAAAAAGGGAAGATCCAGTCTTTCAACATGGGTCCCGAAAAAATCCAACGAAGATGAATTTAAAACCGAAAACTAAATAAAATAATCCAAACGCAGTGAAATAATTTAAATGGAACAATAAAAATTCAAAACCCAAAAATAAATCAATTAAAATTAAAGATTATTTTAAACACCAAAACAGTAAATAACATTAAGAAAACACCATAAAAATTAATTTTCACAACTTAAAATATTATAAAATAATATTTAAAACTCCCATAAATTTAAAACAAGAGAATCAATCACCAAATAAATTAAATAATTCCTTCATTAAAAAATACACTAAAATCCAGGATGTTACAGAATCAAAACATGATAAACTGAACATGGAATCATGACATTTAACTAAGATCCGAAACATACAACACATGTTATGGCCGAAACATGAAGGCACATGGTTCTTCAATTTTAAACATGTGAAAACCAAAACATATACCTAGTATTTTATGGCATTTTCATCACAAATTCCAAACATGTAATTCCTTCTATGGATTGATACAAGATCATATTAACATAATCATATAATCAAACAAGAGATAAACCAATTGAAACAAGCATGGAAATGAAGACGATCTACACAATCATATACAAGTGTTAACCAAAGTAGGTTGAGTGTATACTTACAAAAAGATCCATGTATAGCTATATTAGCAAGCTGTAAATCTGAGTATTCCATATTAGAAATACAACTAAAAAATTCACCTCATATTCTAAAGTGTAAGTTTCTAGGGCAATACTTGCCTCTATCTATTCGGCCTCTAGGGTTTTTGGGGTAAAACCCTTTTCATTTCATTTTTAGAGTAAAGAAAACCCTAAAATAACCAAAGCTATGAGTGGTGGCCAAAAATCATAGTGAACAAAACTCTCCTTTATATTCGGCATCAAATGTTCCTCAAGAACCCTAAAACCATTTGTCAAGAAATCTAAAGAAAAATGAGATTTCTAACTTCCACATTGACCAAAACCAAATGAGATTTGAATCTCATTTTCGGTTTGAACAAGTGGTGTGTGTGTGTGTGGAACTCTAGAAGAGAAACCGATTCTTACCTTTGCTAGGTTTAGTGTGCCGAAATCCCCTCTTGGAATAGAACAATCCTCTTGTTTGGTTAAGGAGAAAATGAGAGAATCCTCAAGAAAGTATAAGAAATCTATGTGAATAGGGCAAAAGCTTATAGATTTCGAAATTTGCCAAAGGAAGATGCCTTTGGGCATGTGGTCTTCGTCCCCTTTTATAGAAAGTCCCTCGCTCTCTCATTGGTGGTTGAAAACCATTGCATGTAAGACAAGTGGTAAGGTTCCTTGTTCTTCCTTTCACCTTGGCCGAGACACCCCTTGGAATTCCCCATGTAGATTGCATTGGGAAGGTGCATTTTTGGGTTGGCATGTGGACTCTCTCTCTCTCCTTGGTTGAACTCCTCTAGTCTTCCCTTTATGCCCTTCCTTCCTTCAACTAATTGGGTGTTTCTTCTAAGGGTAGTAAATTAAAACATCATATGGTTCTCCATTTTCCCAAACAAGCAATCCCTTGCATGGATGGAAAGTGGCAAAAAGGCTCGTGCCATGAGCTTGCTGTCCACCTTCTTCTTCATTTCCCAGGGTGATGTTTCACCTTCCAACTCTCCTTCCCTAGGTTACCTTCCATATTCTATTGGTCCAAATTTTTTCTAGGTGACAAATGGCAAAGAAGCATAGCACTTGGAAGTGTGTTAGCCGAAATTTCATCTTTTCTTCTAGAATTCCTTGTATGCTTGACACTTGGCATTATCTGACTAAATTCAAAATCCAAGAGCCTCCATTCGGATTTCCCATGCAAAACTCCTAGAAAAGTCCCTTTTTCACTTCCCTAGGCTTCTTTTCCCTAGATAACCTCATAAGAACTCGAAATTGGCCAAGACATAGGTCTAGCCAAAATCCCTTTGGTCTACTCTAGGTTCCTTTTCTCTCTTGACTTATCTAGAAGGTTCTTTACACAATGACAAGTGGCAATTTCTCCAAGATAGGCATGTAAGCCATTCTTTTTGGCATTTCTCCTACATTTCTCTCTCCCTTAACCCATTATCAAGTCTAGGTTCATAATACATTTTCATGCCACGTGGCAATTGTGACTAAAATCTGGACCATGGGCCTAAAGCCAATGGGCCTAAGTTTTCTAAACAAGGCCAATCTCACTTAGCATTCTAAGGCAATCTCCCTTGGGCTCAAATTACCATTCAAAAATTCTAATGCTTTCAAGAAAAAAAATAACTAAGGCTCCCAAAGAAGTCACAACCGCTAAGCACAAAATCTATGGGCCATGTTTATGAAAAGTTTGGGTCATCACACTACTATTTCTTATTCTTCTCTTGAAGTTGTTTGTACTTATAATCCACTTACTCCTTTAGCTTTGATTGTAATACCATACTTCTTCCTTCCTTCTGATGTAAGCAATTACGTCAGATGAGATAGTCTGTCTACTCATTTCTAGTGACTAAGAGCCCCGTTATGTGTGCCAGACCCTGATGGCATGTTTTAAAAGATACTATGTAATTTATAAAGCTAGTTTTGTGTTTTAAAGTTATGCGTATTTTAAATGGAAGATTCTGATTATTATTTAAATAAAAAATATTTTAAATAACTCAATTATAATATATTTGAAGAGCTCCAAAAATATTATAATTGTGTGAATCATTTTATATAAATGATTCCAGTTATTTAAAATATTATGTGATTTAAATAATGATGGAATCTTTATATTAATTTAATGATTTTATTCCTTTAAATATTTTAAGTAAGACTTTATCATTTTATAAATGATGAAGGAATATTATTTTAAATAATATTCTATCTTAATTCCTTTCAGTACTTTTAATTAAGTTAGCTTTTACGCATTTTCAAATTAGTATTTAAGGGTTATCGTAGACCATTTTATAGATCCCCAGACGATAGGTTTTAGGATAAAACCCGAGCCCCTCTCTCTTCTCCCTCACCTTTCCCCCAGCCCTCTCTCTCTCCTCCCTTCTCCCTCTCGGCTTGCCTCATACGCAGCCTCTCTCTCCCACACCGAACGGCTCCAGCTCCAAGCCCGGCTCCACCATGCATCGGTGAGCCTCACCGCCCCTCCGACCAACCTCCTCTCCCTCCGGTGAGCTCATCCTTACCGGCCTTGCTCCCTCACTCTCACCCCTCCTCTCCCTCGGCCATGCACAGCCCAAATGGGCTTAGTGCTCCCAACGCCGCCATGCGCCGTTCTCGGGTGCCACCATTCCCACGGCAGCTTCCTCTACCACCGGCCATCAACCCTCAGCAAGCCCAGCCTCCATCTCCCCGCCAGCAGCTCCCCATGCACGCACGTAGCCCCTCCATGCATGGGTTTACTGTGCAGCCCCCTAGCGCCGCCATGCGGGGCCATCTCAACCACCAGACACCACCATGAGACTCCCCAGGTCTCCCCCTTCCTCCTCCACCTCCCGGTGTCTCTCTCTCTCACGCATAGGTTAAGCCCGATCCGCCGCCATACGCCACCACCCACGGCGAGTGACCGCCCTTTCCGGCACCCTCAGGTCACCATGAAGCCAACCAGACCACCCACGAGCCCAATCTATCACCGGTGCTCGCACACTCTCTCTCACTCTCCCACTGCTTCTCCTCCCTCACAATGCAAGGCCAGTCCTCCTTCCACCACCATGGATCGTCGTACGACCACCACCGAGCCTCCATGGCTCCTCCAACAGTTCTCTTAGCCTAGCCCAAAGCCTAAACCACCACTTTATGTGGTGGGTAATCACTGCACGTGATGGACAGTCACTGCATGTGACTGACCGCCACTATACATGGCTAGATCCACGGTGATACACTCCTTTCCAGCATCATCAAGGCCACTTTAGGCCCTTCCAAGACCACACCTAGCTATCCAAATGCCTAAACAGTCACTATACGCGGTGTAACCACCCCGTACGTTCTTTCCGACGTTATCGCTGTGACGGTCAACAAGCGACGCACTGGTTCTCCCGTCGATGGTATAACTCTCTATCCCTTGCTATTTATGTTAGATGCTAGCTAGTTGATTAGGTTGTGGACTGTGTTGTTAGTAATTATGGAGTAGCTGTGTAGTATGGTGGCGTGGACTGTGATGTGAAGTGCTGGACGTAATTGGGAAGTGTGCTGTGTAGTGTTGTGGACTATGTTGTGAAGTGTGATTGTAGTTTATGTGCGGTAGTAGTGATGTTGTGTAGTGCCATGGATGGAGTACACACGGAGTGTACTCCATGTGGTGGAATGATGCACCATATGACGTGTGTGCCATAATAGTGATGTGGCGTAGTGTTGTGAATGGAGTACACATGGAGTATACTCCATGTGGTGGAACGATGCACCATACGGCGTGTCTGCCATAGTGGTGATGTGGTGTCGTCCTGTGGATGGAGTACACGTGGAATGTACTCCATGTAGTGGAATGATGCATCGTACGGCGTGTGTGCCATACTGGTGATGTGACATCGTGCTGTAATAGAGTTCACGTGGAGTGTACTCCATGTGGTGGAACAATGCACCGTATGGCATTTGTGCCACACTGGTGATGCGGCGTCGTGCTGTGAATGGAGTACACGTGGAGTGTACTCCATATAGTGAAACGATGCACCGTACAGCGTGTGTGCAGTAGCGGTGATGTGGCGTAGTGTCGTAAATGGAGTACACATGGAATGTACTCCATGTAGTGGAACGATGCACCGTACGGCATGTGTGTCGTATTGGTGATGTGGCGGAGTGCTGTGAATGGAGTACATGTGGAGTGTACTCCATGTAGTGGAACGATACACCGTACGGTGTGTGTCGTATTGGTGATGTGGCGGAGTGCTGTGAATGGAGTACATGTAGAGTGTACTCCATGTAGTGGAACGATGCACCGTACAGCGTGTGTACCGTAGTGGTGATGTGGCGTAGTGCTGTGAATGGAGTACACGTGGAGTGTACTCCATGTAGTGGAACGATGCACCGTACGGCATGTGTGCCGTAGCTGTGATGTGGCATAGTGCTGTGAATGGAGTACATGTGGAGTATACTCTATGTGGTGGAACGATGCACCGTACAGCGTGTGTGCCATAGTGATGATGTGGCGTAGTGCCGTGAATGGAGTACACGTGGAGTGTACTCCATGTGGTGGAACAATACACCCTATTGCGTGTATGCCATAGTGGTGATGTGGCGTACTGCCGTGAATGGAGTATACATGGAGTGTACTGCATGTGGTGAAATAATAGACCATATGGCGTGTATGCCATAGTGGTGATGTGGCGTAGTGCCGTGAATGGAGTACACTCCACGTGTACTCCATGTGGTGAGACAATACACCATATGGCGTGTGTGCCATAGTGGTGATGTGGTGTAATATTGTGAATGGAGTACATGTGGAATGTACTCCATGTGGTGGAACGATACACCATATGGCGTGTGTGCCATAATGGTGATGTGGCATAGTATTGTGAAGGGAGTATGCATGGAGTGTACTCCATGAGGTGCAGCGATACACCGTATGGCGTGTCGTAAGGATAAGGGTGGTTACGTAGTTAATAAGGGAAGAACTTGATGTATGGTGTCGGGAACTGTGAAACAGTGTCTCAAAGTGGCTGAGATATGGCCTGTAGTCCAAGGCGACGGGTGTCGCCATGTGACTGGCTTATGGCCGGGAATAAGTACGAAGTGGCTAAGAAGTATTAGAGCAGTGCATAGGCAACGTCATGAAGTGACTTGGTCAATCATGGAGTTGCGCTATGGTGACCTAAGATGTATGTGAGGTGACGTGACAAGGTCACGGTGTAGCTTAAGAACAGTCTCGAGCTATATGGCATGACATAAAGTGTAGTTATGAACAGAGTCCCATTGTGTCAAGTGTTGGGATGAACTGTCATGAGGGTCGGGTAGCACGGAGAGTCGTGCTACTCGAGTAAGAGAAGGATGGTATCGGAGTATGGCGTTTGTTCATACGACTCGATGACCAATATAAGGTATGTTGGTCTTAAATGATAAAGGGGTAAGGTACGTGTGTTATCTAGTTGGACACATGTACCGGACGGATTTACCATATATAATGGGTAATTTGTCCTAAGTATGATGACACGGTACTTAAGCCTCAGAGTGGCTTAGAGCCGTGTGATGTGTATGGGATGGTCATGAGAAATAGAGTGAGCTAAGATACATAAAGGTAATGAGGAATGTACTGTCTAAGAATGGGATGCGTGACTTAGTCGGTCTAAGTCATGCGTCGGAACGTGGTTAATGAGAAGAATAAGGCGAAGGTCATAGTGTCTTAATCCTAAGGTGAATCATGAGTTCACCCTAGTGAATAAGCACTCAAAGTAGAATGTCAAGGTTCAAGGAAGTAGAGACCATAATGGGTCTCCAGAGGTTTTATTATAGTAAGGAACATAAAAGGGCACGAGATAGAAGGAGAGTGTTCTAAGTAAAGCATAGCTCTATTTCTAGTTCAGCTGCTTATGCACTAGATAGAGAATGACGTTAAGGTTATGTGTATGCATGTAGGTTGCCATCTGACACGCGCATGAATGGACTATATGGTATGAAAGTAGCATGGAGTCTAGGTAAGTATTACGTTCATACTCTTCTAGAGTTTTCTAAAGATAAAAAGAAGAAAACAAAAAGCTTTCCCTTTTTGGAAAACGAAGAAAAGAAATGCTCTCCCTCATGAAGGGCAGACGTTTTACGAAAAAGAAGAACCAAAAGTAACGTATTTAAAGTATAAGTATGTACGACCCTCTTTGGTAGCCCCTGTTCACGCACCCAAAAGTATTAATTGTATGCATGTGAATGGATGACTATACGTAGTATCTATTGTATGTTTTTTTAAAGAAAAAACAATGCATGAAAAGACGGTTTCGGGCTCTCACCCCAAACGACGTTTTCTCACAAAATGAATATTTTCTCACGAAATGACGTTTTCTCATGAAAGCATAAAATGAATGAAAAGGAATGAAAAGAATGAAAAGCATGCTCATGCACATGAAATGAATGAAAGCTGCAGCTCTCTAGAGCTGCCATGAATGAATGAACGTAAGAAAAGAATGAAAGAAAGGCATGAGCATGTATGAATGTATGAAGCTATGTAACGGCCGCATGAATGAATGAATGGGGCACCCAAATTGAATGAATGAGCAGATTGCAATGCCGGGTAGTAGTATCTAGTAGTGCACCCAGTGCTGCATCCCTGACGGAATGGGATTCCAACCTGTGGCCACGGGCGAATCCATTGGCCATACGGCTGCTAACCCTAGCACGAGGGGCGTAACAGTGTGCACTGGCCTATGAAAGTGAAAAGAAAAGAATGTATGAATGCATGGCATTCTTTAAGAAATGAAGGCAGTAACGGGGGAACATTTTATGAAAATAAAAGCATGTTTAAAGAAGAAAACCCCAGTCTACTGATGTTTATGAATGAAAACATGTATACATGTACGTACAGTATGTATGGAATGATGAATACATGACTGAAAACCTACGTTACTATATTTTAACTATATGAAGTAATGCTTACTGAATATTCGACTCATTTTAATTTTTATGTGTGCCCCTCCCCCCACATGAACTAAATGAGCAGTACGCTCACGAGGGACACAGCCAAAGGAGAAGAGCACAGAAGTCTAGGCATGAAGGTTTTAAATGTATGAATGTCCTTTTTATTTTAAAGATTTATATTTTCCACTCTTTTAACCTGCAAACCTCTTTTATTATAAAAGCACATTTTGTTTTATAATGTAGAGTCTTGCACCCTGGGAAGGACAGTAAAATATTTTAAATCAGATGGTAATTCCCGTCTTATTTTCCAAAATATTTCTTAAAAAGACCCACCTCAACGACGGGCGTTACATTGATGCTGTTACTTGTTGATGACAGGAGTAGCTTGGATGGACCTTTTCAAATTCTTGAGAAAATTAATGATAATGCACATAAAGTGGATCTTCTAGGTAAATATCATATTTCTGCTACTTTTAATGTTTCTTATATTTTTCCCTTTGATGTAGGTGAGATTCGAGGTCGAATCCTTTTGAGGAGAGGGGGGATGATAGACACCAAGGTGGACCAAGTCTTAAAGATCCTATGCAAGTTTCAAATGGGGCAATCATAAGATCGAGAGCTAAGAAGTGCAAGGAAGCAATGCAAGGATTAGTGTAATCCACTTGGGATGAGTCTAGCAAGTGCCGAATATTTAAGATGGGCTTGAGAGAAGGAGACCTAGTGATCATCCACGTGATACAAACTATGGAAGAGTGAAACATAAATTAGGGCCTATTATTATGTTTATGTAATTGAAGGTCTTGGACCTGTTGATTTCATTAAAGAGACTTATTTTATTAGTTTTAGGAATTAGTCTAGAATAATTGGGCTTGAGGATGCTTGGCCCACTTATATTTTATTTTGTTAAACTATGGTTTCAAGAAGTACTGTAGTGAGCTAGGGTTTCAAGTACTGTAGCTGTGGCACTATTCACCCAGGGGCATTTTTGGAAGATGGGAATTTATTTTGGCTAGGATTTTAACTAAGTTTTGGTTTAAATACTCTTTGTAGCCTCATTTTAAGAAGTTTATGAAATTTAATGAATTTATTCATTGTGAGTTGAGGTTTACTCGTTTTGTTCTTGATTGAACTTTTGAACTTATCAAAGGTAAATCATAACCTTCGTGGCTTTCCTCCTTGTAATCTAGGTTTTTGATTTTGGTTTTCAATTTTCAAATTGATTGTGGGTTCAAGGGATTTCATTCCCACAGGTTCATATCAGAAACACTCTAAACCATACAAGTTGCAATGGTTGAATGATTGTGGGGAGGTTAGGGTAAATAGGGAAGTGTTAGTTTCCTTTTCAATTGGAAAATACATGGATGAAATGCTTTGTGATGTAATGCTTATGCATGCTGACCATATTTTGTTGGGAAGGTCGTGGCAGTATGATAGGAAAGTGATTCATGACAGGTTCAAGAATAGGTATACTTTGGTAAAAGACAATAAGACCATTACTCTTGTTCCATTGACTCGATGACAAGTGTATGAAAATCAAGTGAAATTGAAAAGAGAGAATCAGTTGAAAAATACTTGTGAGGCCGAGAGTTCAAAAAAAGAAGATGAAAAACAGACTGAAACAAAAAAAAAAGATAGTGAAAAGAAAAAAGATAGTGAAAAGAAAAAATAGAGAGTGAAAAGAAAAAAAAAAGAGTGAAAGAAAAAAAGATGTTGGAAAGAAAAAGGATAGTGAAAAGAAAAGAGAGTGAAAAAAAATGAGAGAAAAATAAAGAGAAAAGTGAGTTTTTATGCTAAGACAAATTTTACTACTAATGAACTTGACAAACCATTGCCTAGTGTTGTTTTCTATTTGTTGCAAGGATATGAGGTCATGATTCCTAGTAATATGTTTAGTGGATTGTCACCTATTATAGAGATAGAGTATTACATTGATTTTGTACTGAGTGTGACAATTCCTACTTGACCTTTCTTTGACAAACATGAGTCATTGAAGGGACAAGGTAAGTTGAGTAGAATGCATGCCAAGTGGAAGAAATTCATTGATACCTTTTCTCCTATAATCAAATACACACAAGGTAAGAAAATTTTTGTGGTTGATGCTTTAACAAGAAGGTATGTCATTGTCTTCATTTTAGATACAAAGTTATTGAGATTTGACTATGATAAGGAATTGCATGCTAAGGATGATGACTTTGCTAGTGTACATGGAGTGTGTGAGAAGGCATCGCTTGGTAAGCGCTATTATATGAACCCGTGAGAATGGAATATCTTGAACCTACAATCAATTTGAAAACTCACCCAAGAAAGCCAAAATCAAGTCAAATGGATGGAGAATCTAGACCTGTTGAAAACTCATTTCAAGAACCTAGATTATATCAAAATCCAGACTTATTGAAGAACCCGTCTCAAAAACCCAGATTACAAGGTGGAACACCACAAAGGTTGTGATTTACCTTTGATAAGTTCAAAAGTTCAATTAAGAATAAGAGGAGTAAACTCAACTCACAATGAAAATTCAATATTGTCTAATCTTTCAAATGAGGCTATAAAGAGTATTTAAACTAAGATCTAATTAAAACCCTAGCCAAAATAAAGCCCTTACTTCCAAAAATACCCTTGGATGAATAGTGCCTCGACTATAGTAACTCACTATAGTACCTCTTATAACCCTAGTTCCAAAATATAACTTTACAAATAAGCCCTTGGCTAAAATTCAAGGTCTTCCCAAAAATCCTAATTCATAAGAAATAAGACATATGTGAACTAAGCATTCTTAAGCTCACTTATTCTAAACTAATAAAATAAATCCTTTAACCAAATTGAAAGCCTTTAATAACAATAGACCCTATCTTTAAGTCATGTCTTCCACAGCTTGAATCAAGTGGATCAAAACTGGTTCTCCTTCTTTTAAGCCCATCTTGAGTGTTGGGCTCTTGTTAGCTTCATCTCAAGTGGATTGCACCAATCCTTGCATTGCTTCCTTGATCTTCTTGGCTCTTGATCTTGTAATTGGCCCATCTGGAACTTGCAAATGATCTTTAAGACTAGGCCCACCTTGGTTCCTATCATGCTATAGACTAGATTGATATTTATTTAGAAAGAATAAACTTTGTGAGTCTACTAGTCTTATGCGTGAGATGATAGTGCATGGATGTGGTTTGGTGGGTCATTATGGTGTAAAAATGATTTTAAACTTGTAGAGTGACCATGGGTGGGACTATTGCTTGCCATTCATTAAGTTTTCATATAATTGGAGTGGTCATTTTGGTGCAAGGAAGACTTTAAATGTATTTCATGAACATTTGTGGGAGTATCATTTGCCCTTATTAGAGTTTGCGTATAATAGAACCATGCATACTACTATTTTTTATTCTTCTTTTGAAGTTGTTTATGGTTTTAATCCACCTACTCCTTTAGCTTTGATGTTTTTTGTAACACCCCCTTCCCGTAGGCTAGGAGTATTACATGTTTTTCATAAAAATAACCCAGCAAGAGATCTCATTTTTAAAAAAAAAAAAAAAAAGGATTTATTTCATAAAACTTTGTCTGATAAAAATGTCTTAAAAAACTTAAAAGAATAAACTGAATAAATTTATGTCATAAAAATCAATTTTATTCTAGAAGGTCTGAAACTAAAAAAAATAATTGCTCCTTCTAATCCTAGCCTGCCTGCTCGTATTGATCATCCACACCCGAGTGGTTAAAAACATAAAAAGAAACTAAAATGAGTCGAATACTAGTAAGAAATCCATCACAACGTTAACATACTAAACATAAGGTTTTCATAAAAGTTTTTATGCTGAGAGCTTAAAATTCATGACTGTTCATACTGATATTTATGCTATGTATGACTGATTAGTTTGAATTAACTGACTGAACTGACTGGCCAACACACTTAACCCTATGTGTGAGATTGTGCACCGGCCCCACGTCTAACTGCAGCAAGGGGAGCCACTGATAGTATTCTGGCATACCATGGTGGACCACGCTTGAGTCCATGGCTTGCACATCCACCCTGATCTGAACTGCATTGGTACCATGCATCTGAATGACCATCTGATTAACTGATATGATCTTATCTTGCACTTGAACTTAAAATAGCTTACGTGTCTTATGCCCATGAGATGCATGACATAATACATACATAATTATAATTTCTAAATCTAAACATGATGCGAAATGACATGATCGTGTGCTATGTTGGATGACATGTTTGCATATGATATGAGTGGTACATAAAAATGGCTGTCAAAGAACTGACACTGATAATAACATATATAAGCTAGACTGTGATGATCCTAATTTGTGATCAAATTACTTACGTCGTTGTGCTTCTTCTTGAATCTCACTTCTTAGCTCATCACCTATACACAATATTAACTTATCGTTAAATCTGTCTAGAACTAACATGTACTAATAACCTACTTAATTAAATTCACACTGTAGAATATAATAAATAAAATATTTTTTTTAATATAAAATCAATGAATGTTTATATCTTAAATTATTTAAAATACTAATAGTATATTCTTACTTAATTAAATTCATAATATAGAAGATAGTCAAATACATCTTCGTTTAACACCATATTGATAAATCCTGATATTTTAAATTACTTAAATACTAATAACATATCATAACTTAGTAGAATACTTAGGCTATTTTAAATAAGTCATAAAATTTAAATTCTTGAAATAAGTTTCCTTTCTCAACATAATTATTCCATCTTATAAGAAATCTAATAAATATTAATATCATTCAAATATTCTTAACATATTTCTTAATTTCTATTTAAAATATAACTTAATAATTTTATTAAAAATCTAGCTAAATAGACAAAGGAATATTAACAAAGTATTAGGCTAAATAATATACTTTAAAATATATTTCAAATTCCTTCAACACTTTTTTATAAAAATGAGCATTTGACTAATATATTTATTTAGGTAAAAACTCACTTTTAAAATATTAAGCCCAACTCAACTTCAAATAAAATGACGTAATAATCTCCATAATTAACATATACTTGAGTGTAAATTTATAAATGTAATTTAAAACAATTCTCCAAGATACTTGATTAAAAAGAAAGGGCATAAAAGTAATTATGGTATTTAGTGGAGGGGCTTTTGGAAAGTTTGATACAATAATACGCATAAAGGAGAATAACTCAGGAAGACTTGTCAACTTGCATATACTAGTAAAGTAAAACAAATAAAAGCCACAATCTGCTAGAGAAGGAAAGTCGTGAGAGAGAAACAAAGGCTCACCGAGGAGGAGGTGCACATGGCTGAGCTAGGTGAGACGACGGTGGCTCTAGGTGGCTGGGGAAAGACCGGCGACGCAACTGGTTTCACTGGGCAGTGGTGGTCAGACGCTGATATGAACCCGCGGGAAAAGAATCCCTTGAACCCACAATCAAATTGAAAACTTACCCAAAAAAGTCAAACTCAAGTCAATGGATGGAGAATCTAGACCCCAAGAGAACTCGTATCAAGAACCTAGATTATATTAAAATCTAGACCCGTTGAAGAACCCGTCTCAAGAACCCAGATTACAAGGAGGAACGCCACAAAGGTTGTAATTTACCTTTGATAAGTTCAATTAAGAACAAGAGGAGTAAAACTCAACTCACAATGAATAAATCATCAAATTTCATAAACTTCATAAACTGAGGCTACAAAGAGTATTTAAAACTAACCCTAATTAAAACCCTAGCCCAAAATAAATCCCTTTATTCCAAAAATACCCCTGGATGAATAGTGCATCGCTACAGTGATTCGGCCAGATGAACAGTGCATCACTACAGTGATTCGGACGTGAACAGTGACGAGCTACAGTAACTCTTGAAACCCTAGTTTCTAAAATGTAACTTTCTAAATAAGCCATTGGCCATAATACAAGGTCTTCCCAAAACACTAGTTCATGAGAAATAAGACATATGTGGGCCAAGCATCTTCAGGCCCTCTTATTTTAAACTAATAAAATAAATACTTTAACAAATTGAAAACCATCAATAACAAAAGGCCCAAACGATACTCTAAGTTGTGTCTTCCACATCTTGTATCAAGTGGATTAAAACTGGTTCTCCTTCTTTCAAGCCCATCTTGAGTGTTGGGCTCTTGCTAGCTTCATCCAAGTGGATTGCACCAATCCTTGTATTACTTCCTTGATTTTCGTGGCTATTGATCTTATAATTGGCCCATTTGGAACTTGCAAAGAATCTTTAAGACTAGACCCACCTTGGTTCCCATCAGACGCCAAGAGGAGGAGGGAGGGAGTTTTGTGAAGCTGAAAACTACCGAGAGAAAGAGGAGGGTAGCGACAGTCTTGGGTTTATCGGGATGGAGTGGGTGCCACGAGGTTGAGCTGGTCGGCGTGCTTTGATTACACTAGTGGTTCATGACTGTTCCTTCGTGGGTTTGGAGCCCGAATCAACCAGTGGCAATGTAAAAGCTTTTCTCTATTTCAGTGGTGAAAAATAGAGCATGATCGCATATTGGTGGTCGGGTCACGACTGGGCTTCATCTTGGTGGTTGGCTGCTATGAAGGAGTAAGGTAACTCACGTCGTAGTCGTCATAGTGTACAGTGAGGACGATGAGAGTCCTCCACGGCTTAAGTGCATGCTACCCGTTCGTTGGAAAGAGCTAGGGCTCTTTTTCTCCACCCGATACGATGGGAGGTTGAGCGGCAACCGAAGAGCTTTAAGAAGATTGATTGAGCTGCATTATTGCATATTTTATACAATTAAAATCAATATATTTTTAATTGTTTTACTATTTTATTATTGATTTTAGATGAAAAAATGATTAAGAGGCATAAATCCAAGTTGTAATTTAAATTAATTAATAGCATAATTTATGTTTGATTTTAATACTTGTGATTTATTTTAATATTGTTTCTTCACATGCACAACACACTTTTAATATTTTAGTCTAGTTTTATTTTATCTTTTATTATTTATTTTAGTTTCTTTGTCTAGCTTTATTTTTGTTTCTTTAATTATTTATTTTGCTTTGTCCAAGTTTTATTTTTATTATTTTATTTTCTGTTTTACAGGTTTTGATAAATAACAGGTCATTTTTTCTATGGACAAAACGACATGTCGTTTGTCTCTAGGAATTGAAACTCCCGTCTGCTAAACGACTTGTCGTTTTGTCCATAGACAAAAACTACACGTCGTTTTCACTCATCTTCAACCTCACGTCCTCTCTGTTTCAGCCATGCACCACATGCACATAGCTCCTCCATGCCACCGTGCTCCTCCATCATGCAGTCCACCGTGAACCACCAGCTCAACCATCTTTGCCCAGCCACCCACACATAGCAACGCCATCACCGAGAGGCCTCTGTTCTTCCTCCTTGAAACAGAGCACCAATCGACCTCCTCCGCACGGCCTGCAGCGCAGCAGCACCACCTCTCCATTTCTCCAAATACCCCATCGTGCCCAGCCACCTTGAGCCACATCTACAGTCTCCATACACGGCAGCACCTCCATCTCGCTACCAACGTTCATCCACAACATCGCAGCAGCACCAACTCCATGCCACTACACAACTGTGTAACACTGCACGGCCTGCCGCCACCCTCACCACCATAGATAACCGCCCAGTTCGCTGCCTCGTCATGGTCTCCAACTCTCGATGATGATCACAGTTCAAACAAAATGAAAGAAAAAAAAAGAAGTTCTCGGGCAATGCATGCTGGGCGACGAAACGATGGACAGCTCGTAATAGCTGGATGGAAGAATAAAAATAAAGAAAGAAAATGATGGTTGGCACTTTTGGCTGGGAGCAAGACTCGGCACATCATATGAAATAAACAAATCAAGGTTGGCACTTTCGGCTGGGTGCACAAGAGATGTGAAGAAATAAATGGTGCTCAGCAAGAAACAAGAAATTAAATATTATAGGCCTTTCGGTGGTGGACGAAAACATGCCAACACTCTTGCACTTCATTCTGTCTGGAAAGAAATAATTCAAAGGAGCACTCACATGGGCTTTCAGGGAAGAAATAAAAAAAATGCAGACCTCTCCTTTCCAGTTCTATATAAAGGAGAGGGACTTTTCAAACTCAGACACATTACTCCGGACACACAATTAATTCAGATGAGAGTTTTTGGAGAGATAAGTAAAGCTAGGGATGAACTTGCACAATTGAGGGTGTTTTTAGTTTATTTTTTATTTATGTGATTGTTTTTTATTAATGCAAACTCTTATTTATCATTCTCTAATTATCAAGAGTATTTTCTTATCTCCAAATAATCTTGGAATTGATTCCTTTCATAGATTCAGTCATGC
The DNA here is from genome assembly GCA_029856935.1 of Cyclocarya paliurus. Taxonomy (NCBI): domain Eukaryota; kingdom Viridiplantae; phylum Streptophyta; class Magnoliopsida; order Fagales; family Juglandaceae; genus Cyclocarya; species Cyclocarya paliurus. Next base: position 16,568,687 of record CM056957.1, on the reverse strand, counting down.
TTTTTCTATAGAATGGTTAAGATCCTTGATTATGTTTGGATTAATTCATTGTCTTTATTGATTTAATTCTTTGCTGCAGTATTGCCCACTAGGTATATTGTAGTTGCTAAGTTTTGTCAATAAGGATGATAATTCACAGAGTTTTAAAAAGTAGTGAATGATTTATCAAAGATTTATCTTTCGATTAAAATGGTTTGTAGTTCTATATCTTCCAATTGGGGACTTTGGATAAATATCCAATAAACATAAATACCCGATTTGTGCAAGGAATTCCTGATGCTTTACTATTTATAATTTGAGTGATCCTTATTTTTATCATTGTAATTTTAGTTTCTAAATCACATTAGAACCAATTCTTTCTTATTGATCATTTAATATTTCCCTTTAGTTCTTTAGTTCATAGGGAGGTCGTGCAACACCGGCTGAACGTGGGTAAAAATAGGAGTCATGTAGGGTTTATTTTCCTTTGCGTGAGTACGTCGGTTGCAAGAAGAAACGTGTTTAGATTCAAATCGAGATATGCAGCCTAAAACGGTTGCAAATAAAAAAGGCATGCTTGGAATGAAGTCTACCATGGTGAGGAGTCTGGGTGGTGGAGGGCTGTTACAGCAACCATAGTTTGATAAGTATCAACAAGAAAGTTCTCGTATGTATATAAAAAGGCATGGTGGAAAACCCTAGAGGAAGAGATGTGCATGTGCATGTGAATGTGAGTGGAGACGTGCGGGGTGGAGAAACCGATCATAAACTAAGTTGGTATGGTTTAGGAATCTTAACGTAGATAGAATAATAATCCTATAATAATAATAATATAATAATAATAATAATATAATAATAATTATAATATTTATAATTATAATTATAGAAAAAAAAAACAAAATACATAAAACGTATCTATGGCCTAATATTAGGATCGGGTTGTTACACTTTTGCTCATTGATGACAGGAGTAACTTAGACGGACTTTTCCAAATTTTTGAAAAAATTAATGAAAATTCATATCAAGTGTATCTTCTAGGTAAGTATCATATTTATGCTACTTTCAATATTTCTTATCTTTTTCCTTTGATGCAGGTGGAGATTCGAGATTGAATCTCTTTGAGGAGAGGGGAAATGATGGACACCAAGGTGGACCAAGTCTTAAAGATCCTTTGTAAGTTTCAAATGGGGCAATCACAAAATTGACAGCTAAGAAGTGCAAGAAAGCAATACAAGGATTTGTACAATCCACTTGGAACGAGTCTAGCAAAAGCCGAATATTCAAAATGGCATTGGGAAGGAGATCTAGTGATCATCCACATGATACAAGTTATGGAAAAGTGCAACATAAATTAGGGCTTATAATTATGTTTATGCGATTGAATGCCTTGGACTTGTTTATTTCATTAAAGGGGCTTATTTTATTAGTTATAGGAATTAGTCTAGAATAATTGGGCTTGAGGATGCTTGGCCCACATATGTCTTATTTCTTATGAACTAAGATTTTGGGAAGGCCTTGTATTTTGGCCAAGGACTTATTTGGAAAGTTACTTTTTAGGAACTAGGGTTTCAAGAAGTTATTGTAGCCGAAGTTACTATAGCACGACACTATTCATCCAGGGGCATTTTTGGAAGAAATGGCTTTATTTTGGCTAGGGTTTTAATTAGGTTTTGGTTTAAATACTCTTTGTAGCCTCATTTTAAGATATTTATGAAATTTGATAAATTTATTCATTGTGAGTTGAGTTTTACTCCTCTTGTTCTTGATTGAACTTTTAAACTTATCAAAGGTAAATCACAACCTTTGTGGCGTTCTTCGTTGTAATCTGGGTTCTTGAGACAAGTTCTTCAATGAGTCTAGATTTTAATATAATCTAGGTTCTTGAAACAAGTTCTCAATAGGTCTAAATTCTCCATCCATTGACTTGATTTTGACTTTCATGGGTGAGTTTTCAAATTGATTATGGTTTCAAGGGATTCCATTTCCACGGTTCACATCATTTGGTATTCACTGGACTGATTCTATCTTTTAATTCCTGTATTTTTAAATTTAATTCTAAGGCTTCATTATTCTAGGGTTGAAAAAAAAAAGAAACAAAAATAGGCTGCCGAAATTCTTAGAGTTTTTGGTTTGGCTGAAATTTGCATCACCTAAGGTTTCAAAATTCTAGGATTTCTTGCATCTCTCAGTTTGTCAATTGCGTGGAGTGTCGTTCCATTAATTCTCTTCGACTTTATTGTCAATTCTTGTGTGTTGAAATTCAATTGCTTGATTTTCACAATTGAATATTATTGTTTATGATTGAATTAGAGAAAAGAAGAGAAAGGAAAAGAAAGGAAAAGAAAAAAAAAAGAAAAAAAAATTCAAAAAAAAATTCAAAAAAAAAAATAAAGGGTAGCATACTCAATGGTTGCTACATAGTTACAACAAAGAGAAAGAAAGAAATTTGTTGATTGAGCCTTATCTTCAAAGGGGCTGAATACACTTTATAGTTGGTATATTGTTTGATAATCTTTCCCTCCTATAAATTCATTAAGTCTCATGTCATTTTATTCCTTACTTGTGTCTTGTTCCAGTTTCTTAAACCTAATTACTAGTTGGAATGAAACAAAGTTGTGGCGCCCTCAACCCCCACTTGAGATTGGACGGTGACTGAAACGCTGGGACATGTAACACAAGGCTACATACCCCTCGTACATGACAGATAATATGCTACGCACCTAAGTACACTAGCAGTATGCAATATCGTTGTAGCGGAAAAATACATAAAGGTCAGAAATTCTAAACAACTCAAACAGCAATTGCAAAGTATATAGAACCAACTAACAAAAGCTTTAACACTTTGTCCGTGACCATAATAATTTAGCATAAGACAAAATATCCCAAAATAACAAGTATTAAAGTTTGTCTCCCAAAACACACGGGACCTTCAAAATATTGTCTCTCAGAAGTTAAGGCCTAAAACCATAAGTTCTCTTTTTTCGCCAAAATATCTAAGATTCTTTTTCCTTCATTGCAGTTTGGGTTTCACACACTTCTCAAGAGTCTTATCTTGGTCCCCATTGTTACGCCATTTGAACTCTGCAATAGACTCCAAAATATCAATTATCTCCTAGTCGATGGCCTCGAGTAGCTCCAAGATGGAGGACTCAGGGCGATTAATGGCCATCTTAGGCCCAATCCTCTCCGAAGGAGGAGGTTCTGTTCTTTTCCTCTTCGTCATAGGTGTCGTCCTTTATTCCTGTAACAACTTCTATCACTCTAGTTTGGAGAATGGTAGTGTAAACTATCACAATGAGATTTCGAGAAATCTCAGCAAGTAATCACACAACATACATTAATTAAAATAAGCATACGAGAGGTATATCATGAAATGCGTGCATGAAACATCGAGCAATCCTTATCACATGAGCTCTTATACTTATTCTTAGGGTGGACACAACACGGCTCCCCTCCTTGCACGGCGTGTTCCTACTAGTCATTCTACCTGATTACACCCAAAGAATAACGCGGTAGTTGTAGCACAGCTTTGAGGTGTCGATTCCTCAGGGAAACAGATTAAAGAAAACACAACAAATAATAAAAAGAACTAAATGAAAATATTTAATGATCAATAAAAAAGAATTGATTTTAATGCGATTTATCAACTAAAATTACAAGGATAAAAATAAGGATCACTCAAATTATAAATAGTAAAGCATAAGGAATTCCTTGCACAACTCGGGTATTTATGTTTATTCTTGATTCAGTGAATTACTCAATTGGGGATTCATCTCTAGAGTCTCCAATTAGAAGATGTAGAACTACAAATCACATTAATCGAAAGATAACTCTTTGATAAATCATTTACTACTTTTTAAAACTCTGTGAATTATTATCTTTATTGACAAAACCCAGCGACAACAATATACCCAATGGGCAATACTGCATTAAAGAATTAAATCAATAAAGACAATGAATTAATCCAAACATAATCAAGGATCTTAACCATTCTATAGAAAAAGCATGACTGAATCTATGAAAGGAATCAATTTCAAGATTATTTGGAGATAAGAAAATACTATTGATAATTAGAGAATGATAAATAAGAGTTTGCATTAAGAAAGAACAATCACATGAATCAAAAATAAACTAAAAACACCCTCAATTGTGCAAGTTCATCCCTAACTTTACTTAAGGATTTAGAAACGAGTCTCTTCGAACTGTGAGTCTCTCAAAAACTCTCTCGAATTAATTGTGTGGATGAAACTCTCTTCCTCAACCCTTTATATAGAACTCCATGCCTTCCCGCGTCTTCGCTGGCCACTTCGGCAATTTTCTTCCTTTATTTTCTTTATTTCATCCGCTCAGTCTTCGTCTGCCATCATGCATTTAAAAACTAAATTCATTTATCTGCCGTGTTTTCCATTCTTCCTTTCTGAAATTTTTTATATTTCTTCCCTGCGTGTGCATGCCCAACCTAGCCAAAAGTCTCATGTGCATGTGTATGTGTTTCTCTCCCAACTCATGTGGCGTGCACTTATTATTCCACCAAGCTGTGTCTTCCTCGTTGTTGCCCATGTGTTTCTTCTTTCGGTGTCCCGCATGCATATTAGTTTTTATTTCTTTTCTTTCTTCTTCTTCACTTTCGTGCGCTCCATCTCTTTCATCATATGACTGCCAGCTGAAAGCATTATTTTTTATTCCCTTTGTTTCGTGTCTTGCTCCCCGCCGAAACCAAAAGCTTCCCTTTTATTTTATTATTCTTTTTCTGTGTCTTTACCGTTTGTCCAGCGTTGCTGTCTTCTGTGTCCGTCAACCAGCTGGCTTCGGATTGGAGTACTCTGAGAGAGAGAGATGGAGCTGAGAGGTAAAGATAGTGCTAAGCTAGAGGGAAACGGTTGGTGGATGTTGCACTGTACATGGAGCTTCAGTCTGTGGAGGCAGCATGGTTGATGGCCATGCTGCAGAGGAGTCTTCACGGCTGTGTGCGTGGAGTGGCGCTACGGAGGTGCAGCCTGGAGGAAGGGGAATGGTGCTCTGTTTCGGTGTAGAAAAAACAAAGGTTTCTAGCAATGGCTCAATTGCAGCAGGTGGAGGGTGGTTCACGGAGGAGAAGACGTGCGGCAGTGGTTTCGGATGTGGAGAGTTGCTCATGGTGGCTTGAGGTGGTTGGGCACGGTGTTGTGTAGGCTCATGCAGGTGGATGCCGTGTGTGAGGTTGAAGATGAAGAAAATGACTTGTCGTTTTTGTCTTTGGACTAAACGACAAGTCGTTTAGCAGAGGGCAGTTTTCATTCGACAGAAAAACGACAAGTCATTTTTGTCTATCGACCAAACGACATGTTGTTTAGAAGGTGCTGAAAACAAAAATAAAAATAAAAATAAAATAAAATAAAATAAAAAGTTAAATAAAATAAGACAGACAAAATAAATAATAATAATTAAAGAAACAAAAATAAAACTAGAAAAATAAAATAAATAAATAATTAAAGATAAAATAAAACTAGACTAAAATATTAAAAGTGTGTTGTGCATGTGAGGAAACAATATCAAATTAAATCACAAGAATTTAAATCAAGCATAAATTATGCTATTAATAAATTTAAATTACAACTTGGATTTATGCCTCTTAATCATTTTTCCATCTAAAATCAATAATAAAATAGTAAAACAAAAAAAAAATGTATTGATTTTAACTGTATAAAATATGCAATAATGCAGCTCAATCACACCCCCCAACTAACCTTTTGCTAGTCTCTGAGCAAAATAGTGTAAATTAATTGAGATGAATATTGCATAAATCTCGAAATCCAAACAAAAGCAATCAAACATAATAATGAATTCTCACAAAATGCAACACATGACTATTCAACCCCTGGGAGCTATATCTACCAAGACTGTCTCAACAATCTTTCACAAAGAATTGGGAAAAATAAGTCAGAACTCAGATGTGTGTATGTAGCTAAACGACTGTGTTCTTCATTACTAATCAAGATTTATTCCAAGATTTTTCAACTTTAAGATTAATCATTGTTGATTCTAACTATCTCAAAGCCCAAGGGACTAGCAGTTTTCACGCCAACTCTGTTTAAAGGTTGAACACTCAACCCCCAAAGTTTGGGTAATTGTTTCTAGCCCTTTACTTAGGAAAGCTCCATACGCTTCATCCTTTATTACTTCTTTTTTTTTTTTTTAAATGGATTCGAACAGTGGGGAATCAAACCCAGAACCGTGCGCCTAACCCACACATTCCTAAGTTCACCCTTACCACTGAGGCAAATCCGTAATGGTGTTTTTTTTTTTTTTTATGGAAAAAGCTCGATAGTCCTGCAGTTTACTTCTCCTGTGTTAAATCAATGATCAGTAATGAAGAATACTACAAGTGTAAGCATGTGAAAAATGTCTTTCAAGATTTTTCCTTCAGTATATATAAGTCATGCCAAGTCTATCTCAATAAATATAGCATCCTGGTGTTTCAAGTCACACATCAAACAAAATATGATCATCAGAAATTATGTTCTATGCTCAGGTTTGAAAATAAATCTTCATAAAAATAATCCCGCTCAACTACTGTAACAGCCCGCTAGAAATTCATTGGTGGAATTTCTATTGACTTTAGGAATCTCGTGAAAACTCCATAAGTTTTCATGAATCGACCAATTGCGCAGATTTTAGTCTGTCATCATAGTCAGTGTTATCACTCACTATGGTTCTAGAAATATGAGTTTAATTATTTGAGATAGTTAGAAGTGTCAGAATACATTATAGTTTACGCATTAGACTTAGTTGATTATTTATGATTTTATGGCGCAATAACTCATTTTCATAATTTTGGACGAAACGCTTGTTCAAAACAGTGAAATTATTTTTAGGGGCACTTCAGGGTTGAATTTTGGTAAACGATTTTCACTATAGGTTAATATGAATATTTAGGATTTTTCAGTACTAAGTTTATTATTGTGTTTTTTTGGAGTGAATATTAACCTTGATAAGTGCACCAATGCAGTGTTTTCAAAATCACTTCGTGGAATGTCCAAATTAGGTTAGAAAAGTTTTATTTGGACACTTGGAAAGATATTAGCCACATATAGTGAATAGCATTAGACACTTGGCACAAAGAGGAACCATGAGTTGAATTATAAAGGAATCAAAGTGTGAGATCATGCCACCTTAGCGAAACCCTATTCTTTTTCATCTGATCAACCAATTTTGTGCCAGATCAAATAGGGTTTCAACCCTAGAAAATACCTAAATGGTTGGAATCCAATTGAAACCCCAAAAGCTTGGTTGAAACCGAAACTATAAATGGTTTCCCCAAACCCTAAAGTTGGCCTCCAAACCTTTTTTAATCCGATTTCTAGTATTATGTTTAATCACTTGATTAAATCACTTTCACATGCTATTAATTTCTCAAATTCTTGTTATGATATCATTATTCAATCTTTTAAATCTTGGAAATTTTATTGGGCCAAGAAAAATTGGATTTGGGCTTGATAGCATTTCAAACCCTAACCAAACCCCTTTTAGACCCCAAATTGAAGCCCACTTGGTTGAGGCCCACGAGTTTGGCCACCTTGGCAAAGCTTCTTAAAAAAGTTTCCACCCCCACATGGCAGAACATCCACTTCCATTGGCTGCACCCAATAGTGCCTTGATGTGAAGGAGAAATCCACCCCATCAACTCCCATATCTCGTAACTGCTGTAGGCAGTCTTTTCCCTCTCTATTCTCCACTTTATGTCACATAGCCACCCCAATCAAGGGTCATTCAAGCCCATAACTTCACCCTACAGAAGTCTAGAGTGGTGCAAGGTGCCCTTCCTTTCATTTCATCACTTTTTCATCCCATTCTTAGAGAGAAACTCAAAAGAGCTCTCTCGAGCAGATTTCTGTGTCTTTTTCCGTGGAGTTTTCCGACCCTTTGTAAGTAATTTTTTCACAATGACTCTTTCATAAAATTTATTTGTCTTTGAGTCTAGTTTTCATCGATATCTTATTAGTCTCATTACATGCTATTTTGGTTGGTCAAAATTATTTTTAACCATGGAAAGGTCATTCTCTGCGTGAAACTGGAGAGTATGTTATGTTTTGGGATTTTTGACCAAGCTAATGGACATATCTTGGTCCGAAAATTTTATGGAGTCCTGTTAGCATGTGTTTATGAATGTTAATTGAGATTTTATTGCATGAATAAAGCTTTTGATGATCGATTTCCTTAGATCTAAAAACTTGAAAACTCGAAGTGGAAAAACAGTTTCTGTTTTGAGACAGTTTGAATATTTCGTGGTTTAATCTTACTCCAAAGGCTTTGATATTTTTATGTGATGAATCTAAGTCTCTTATTTACATGTTAGGATGTTATTTTGAAGATATTTAGTATTATTTCCAAAGATATGATTTTCTATGCAATAGGATTTCGGTTAGGGCTAAGATTTGATGTTGTTGAGTTAGATCCATGTTTTATTAAGTTTTAACCATGTGATTTTAAGTTTGATGGTTGGATATTCTTTAGGACACATTTTGAAACCATGTGATGTTTTATTTTGAAGATCACATGTATTTAAGCCATGGATCAAGAGATTTATCAAAGTTAGTTGAGAGAAAAGTTTCTGTTTTTGGACTAAGTGTAAAACCAAAAATTCCAACTGTTGTTTTGTAATTTTTGATGACTTTTTTTTATAATTTAAAGCATGGTTTATCTTAGGATGATGTTATGAATATGTTAGAAGTAATATTTGATTTTTTTGGAATTCTTGGAGATAGTTTTATTAAGGTCAAAACTTGTGATTTAAGGGTTTACTTTTTGTTAAAAAGTTTGGGTCTTTTTACACAAAGTTTGGTGTTGATGTTTAGCTTTTTCTTAATGGATATTTTAAGTGTGTTACTTAGGATAGGAAGATCTTTGTTACAAAATTTTGGTTTAATCATGGGTTTTTTAGATGGACGAAATTGCAACCAAAATCAAGAGAAATAGCCTATGTAATTTTCGGCCCTATAGTGTTTTAATGGTTGTATTTAGTTTTAAATTTTTCTGAGTTCATATTTGAGTTTAGGAAAAAATTTATATGAGGAATGTAAATTTTGGTAATTTTTGGAGTTAAGATGTGAAATCCTTAAATTAGGGGTAATATGGTCATTTTCCCACATGTAGAGGGTAAAATGGTAATTTTACTCTAAGTTAGCTTGTTTTCATGCTTCTAAATGTTAGTGATTAAATTTTTATTTTTAAAATCACTATTTTCAGTTCCTCGTGTTTCGCACTTTATTATCGTAGAACGCGACGATCAAGGTAAGTTAACTCTTAACTTACTATTAGTTTACTGTGTATATGTGATGGGTAAGGAAACTACAGTTTATGTTCGTATGTTGTTATATATGCCATGCCATTCCATGTCATGTCATTACATGTTCGTCTATTACACAAATTATTCTGTCATAAAATACTTATCTGTTACATAATATATTCTGTCATAAGTTATTATTTGTTGCAAGTATGTCACATTACGTATGCCATGTGTTACATGTATGTCATGTCATGTAATATTCACTGTCACATGTTATGCCATGTTACAAAATATTGTTTGTTACATGTCATGTCATGTTACGAAATATTGTCTATTACACGTATGTCATGTTATAAAATGTTTTGTCTGTTACATTTATGTTTCAAAGTATGTCATGTCTGGCATCTTACGTTCATGTCAACTTTCAATTTTATATCGCGTTCAAGCTATGTTAAATCATGGTAACCCTATGAGATAAGAATACGTAATCATGGTAACCCCATGAGATAAGAATACACTATCATGGTAACCCTATGAGATAAGAATACTCAATCATGGTAATCCCATGAGATAAGATTACGCAATCATGTTAACCCCATGAGATAAGATTACGCCATCATGGTAACCCTATGAGATAAGATTACGCAATCATGGTAGCCCCATTAGATAAGATAACGCAATCATGGTAACCCCATGAGATAAGACTACTCTATCATGGTGACCCCATGAGAGAAGAATATGTTTCAAGTTCACATTTATGTCATGTTATGTTCAAGTTCACATTCATATTATGTTCAAGATCACGTTCATATTATGTATGTTCACACTCATGCTATGTTTCAAGTCCATATGATGTTTCAAATTCACGTTCATGTCAAGTTATGTTCATGTTTATGTTATGTATGTTCACGTTCATGCTATGTTTCAAGTTCATATTATGTTTCAAGCTCACATTTATGTCATGTTATGTTTACATGAATGCTATGTCATGTTCAAGTTCACGTTCATGTTATATTTCAAGTTCACGTTTATGTTATGTTATGCTCAGGTTCATGCTCAAATTATATATGTTCATGTTCATGCTATGTTGCTAGTCCATGTTATGTTTTAAGTTCACGTACATGTCATGTCACGTCAAGCTAAGTCTCAGTTTCAATTCAAGATATGTCGGCTCATGCCATGTTATGTCAAGTCACGTTATACTTATTATTTCATGCCATGTTATGTCAAGTTATGCTATGCTTATTTACAATTTTGATTATGCATTCATACTTTTACTGTCATGCATGCATTATTAACCTGTGTGGAAGTTTCCTGTTAACTTGTTGAGATGTGTAATCAAATCTCACCGTGGTAGTCTCAACTACCATTGATGTGTTTAATTTCTATACAAGTTTTGTCATACTTTTACTCTTAATTTTATGCTGGTTTGTATTTAATTTTCTTATTTATTAGAGTTTTTATTTATTTTATTTATTTTTGCTTAGGAATAAATAAATTGAAGGAGTCATTGAAATTGAAGGAGTCATCAAGAGAATAGGAAACGTTCATTTCTCGAAATTCCTGAAGTACCCTTCGGTATTTGGGGGATAACTTTTTCTAGACAAGTCCAATAAGGGTAATTTCGGTATCTACAGAAAACCAAGAGCAAACCCTAGAACATTTGTGTTAAAGCCTTTGCCGAAAACGAACATCTAGAAGGCGGAAAGGGCGCAGCAAGTCAAAAGTCGCAAAACTGCCGAATTCCTGGAATACCCTTAAGTATTTGGAGCATAACTTCTTGCAGAAAACTCCAATAAGGGTAAAATTGGTATCCACGGAAAGAAGAGATAAAACCCTACAACTTTCATATTTAATGGGAAGCGAAAAATAGATTGCTTCAGGGAGGAAACGGCGCTTGAAGCAGGAGGTAAAAAATCTGCAGAATTGGAGTCCATCAACAATAGAGATTCTCGATCTACATAGAGTTTCCTTCTTAACTCTTTCATCTTTTCTTTGTATAATTTCATTATGAATTTCACAATTATTAGGTTTTGTTTTGATTCTATTATGAACTAGTTTCTATTGCTAAGGCTACGATGTAACCTCTCCATGACAATCCCGAATCTTATTTCTATGTGATCATAATTTTATCATTCATTTTGAGTATACATCATTGAGTTTAATGCTTTCAATTATTTGGCCAGTATTTGAATGATTTTTTGTGCATGTTAATTTGAGAGATGATGCATGTATTTTAGCTTCATATGATGTATGCCATGAATTGAACGAAAGATAAGAATGTGCCAACGTGATTTGTACGGCTTCTATGTGAAATATTATTAATCTTAATGTGTTCAAATGCTGTTAAATTCGCATAGACATATCGCGGGTTATCGTATGTTGAGTAATTCTAATTCTACTCGAGAGAGGGTCTTAGATAAGTTAGAATATTTCGCCGTTAATTTGGATGATAATTGATTGATTGTATGGTTAGGATTTGGGATTGAATTGGTTAGGTGAGTCGGATGCCTTAGTGTTTTCTTCTTGAGTGAAATCTTCTTCTTTTCATGTGTTTGGTCAATTCTTCATTTGTTGATTTATTTTAATTTGTTGCTGTTTTTCAAATTCAAAATCCACCACTTTTCTTGATTTTCAAATAACTTAGAATTAGAACAATTTCAATAGTTAATAGATAAATAGTCCTCGTGGGTTCGACATCTTTCTTATCATTATATTACTTGGTACGATTTTGTGCACTTGCAAAATCACACAACAATCATTCCCCCCGAATGGTAGGCGATGTGTCAGGATCAGAGTAAGGAGCGAACACTGGTAGACTGAAGGAGGTTGACTAGACACCACAGACGAGCAGAGCATACAGCTTCCATAGTTAGTTTTTGGACAGTATTCTAGCCTTGTTGTTGAGTTACGCAAGTTACTCTACAAACTGGCCCAATAGTGTATTTTGGTAATGTAAATATGGAGTCTGATCTCCCATGTTTTGAGATTACAGTCTTCTGAGACCCATACTGTAATCGTGAATGTTTATTTTATTAAGTATGATGGATTACGTTTTAATTATTTGGGATATTATAAGTTTGGTGCAAGTATTGCTAAAAAAAAAATTATCCGTTACGAATATTGCATAATGCTAGATGCATATTAGGAACATTACATCTTATATGTCATGAACGGCGGCAGGTAACCTTGTGTTGCATGTCCCGACGCTTCAGATGTTCGTCCGATCCCAAGCAAAATCTGGGCGGGGGGGGTCACAACTACACCACCAAGATGCTTAAATTTCACAAAATGATAGAATAGAGTGTGTGTCAATCATGTGTATATCAATGCATATCGCATTAAGACAAAAAATATTTATCAAATGCACACATGCTAAACAATTTTTTTTTTGGGTTAAAAATTAATGAAACAAAAACAAAAAAGAAATGACTCTATTTAAAAACGGGTTTTCTTAGACTCAATATCCCTAAAGAAATACCGCCAAACAAATGGGATAACAGGCAAGATGACTACTTTGCCAAAGCGGACACTTACGATCATTGTGCAATTGCGTGTCGGTATCACTTCATCATGCCAGGAAATCTTGGACACTGACATGTTTTTTTTTTTGATAAATATGCCATAGAGTTCCAACAAGCCTTTTAAATACTAAATTTGCACCACCACCCCCCAACTTAAATGAAACATTGTCCTCAATGTTTAAAAATCAAAATTAAATGGGGAGTAGCTAAAAAGGGTAGAATACACCTGAAAAGTGACGTGGGTATCTTGCTAAGCACCAAAGATTGTAACCTGAAATGAAGAAATGAAACTAACCTACAAAAAAAAAAACAAAGAAAGCAATAGCAAACAAAAAGGAAAAGAAAGAAAATAAAAGAAAAAAAAAATTGCAGCAGCTAAAAGCGGGAACGAAGTTACCGCCTTTACACCGTATCCCCGGTAACGGCGCCAAAATTTGATTACACCCAAAGAATAACGCGGTAGTTGTAGCACAGCTTTGGGGTGTTGATTCCTCAGAGAGACAGATTAAAGAAAACACAACAAATAATAAAAAGAACTAAAGGAAAATATTTAATGATCAAAAAGAAATAATTGGTTTCAATGCGATTTAGCAACTAAAATTACAAGGATAAAAATAAGGATCACTCAAATTATAAATAGTAAACCATCAAGAATTCCTTGCCCAAATCGGGTATTTATGTTTATTCTTGATTTAGTGAATTACTCAATTGGTGATTCATCTCCAGAGTCCCCAATTGGAAGATGTAGAACTACAAACCACATTAATCTAAAGATAACTCTTTGATAAATCATTCATTACCTTTTAAAACTCTGCGAATTATTATCTTTATTGACAAAACCCAGCAATGACAATATACCCAGTGGGCAATACTGCAACAAAGAATTAAATCAATAAACACAATGAATTAATCCAAACATAATCAAGGATCTTAACCATTCTATAGAAAAAGTATGACTGAATCTATGAAAAGAATCAATTCTAAGATTATTTGGAGATAAGAAAATACTATTGATAATTAGAAAATAAGAGTTCGCATTAATAAAAAACAATCACATGAAAAAAAATAAACTAAAAATACCCTCAATTGTGCAAGTTCATCCCTAACTTTACTTAAGGACTTAGAGACGAGTCTCCCCGAACTGTGAGTCTCTCAAAAACTCTCTCGAATTAATTGTGTGGTTGAAACTCTCTTCCTCAGCCCTTTATATAGAACTCCATGCCTTCCCGCGTCTTCGCTGGCCACTTTGGCAATTTTCTTCCTTTATTTTCTTTATTTCATCCTCTCAGTCTTTGTCTGCCATCATTGTAACACCCCGTATTTTAGTGTATTTTTAAAGAAGGATTATTTTAATTTGTTTAAAAATTTATTCTCTTGTTTTAAATTTATGGGAGTTTTAAATATTATTTTATAATATTTTAAATTGTGAAAATTAATTTTTATGGTGTTTTCTTGATTTTATTTACTGTATTGGCATTTAAAATGATTTGTAATTTAAATGGGTTGGTTTATGGGTTTTAAAATAGTTATTGTTTTATTTAAATATTTCACTGCGTTTGGATTATTTTATTTAGCTTTCAGTTTTAAAATCTTTTTCGTTGGATTTTTCGGGACCCCACATGAAAAGACTGGATCTCTCTTTTTTCCCCTTCTCTTTTCCTTTTCTCTTTCCTTTTTCTCTTTTTCTTCTTTCTTCCTCCCTTTCCCACATGCGTCGACCCCCTCTCTCTCTCTCCTCTCCACTGTGCGCCGATCTGCCATTTACCACGCAGCGCTGCCTCCGGCCGCCCGTGGTCGACACCGCTAGTACCACCGGCTTCCCCCTGCGCGGGCGAGTCAACCCACCCAATATCAGGCCGGCTAACGCCGCCGTTAGCCGTCGCGAGCCATGCGAAGCCGCGAGCTTCACTTCACCATTCCGCCGCCGTCCGGCCACCATTTCTTCACCACCTCTTCACTGGCCCACTAGCAAGCTTTTAGACCCAACCCCAGCCCCGATCCGTCGCCGGAGCCGCCCTCACGAACACCCACTCCGATTTGGGTTTCTTGGCCTTCCACCGCTGTTTCGGCAGCCACCCACGGCCAACCTTCAATACCATTAGCTTCCCCACCTCCCCTAGGCCCTACCCTACCGTTCCCAAGTCTTCGTTTGACCCCGTGTGAAATTTGAATTTCACTGTGTTTCGGCCAGTGTTTTTAAACTGCGAAATTTGTTGTTTTGGTGATTCCAAGTGCTTCGGATCCTCCCAAAAATATTTTATAGTGCTGTAAGTATTTCCTAAACAATCTTTTGAGATTTAAATATATTTTTACACTAATTGTTTATACTGTATTCTGGTTGGTCCGGACTGAGTCCGAGGAGTTCGGGAGTAGATGGATTGAGAACGGAGTAATTGTTTGATTGGTTTTTGTGTTGTGATTTGGGTGTTGAAAATTGTTATAGTGGTCTGGTTGGTTGTGATCTGGTTATTGTTGGGAATTGTGTTGTGATCTAGTTGGTTGTGATATTGAGGTTATGTTTGGTTCATGGCATATGCACGCATGTTCATGTTTGTAAATTGAAAATGGGGTTTTCGTGTATTGCATTCATGATCATGTGGCTATTTTGAAAACTGAGTTTTCATGTGTTGACTGGATTTATGGGTGCGTGTGTATCACGACCCCAAGCCAAGATGGGACATTATCTCGGTGGAGCTCCTTTGGTCACTCGAGAGCGGAATATACTGAGTGACGTCCCCTGGGTTGTCGCCGGGCGACAACGGGATCGGACATTGGACATGCCGACTCCGTGGCCCTTCTGCTAGCGGGGGCTAAAGGATGACCTAGCCACGAACGCACCGGGTGCGGAACTGGGCATCACTCGTAAAGTAGCCAGGACATGCGGATGGTCCATAGGGGAGACCATGGTGCATATGGTTTAATTGGATTAATTGGAAAAATGGCTGTTTTCTGGAAAAATAGCGTGAGTATGTTTTTGTGTATCATTTTCTGGGAAAATGTTAGATTTTGATTTTTGGGCTATTTTCTGGGAAAATGGTGGAAATGTTTTTATTGAAAATATTTTTGGGCCAATAGAGATTTTTGACATGTGTTGCATTTATTGCATATTGCATCATATGCATGCATGGTTAGTTGCTTAGATATATTTTTATCTCAGAATTTGGTTAGGTTATAACTTACCTGTGGTACCATTTAATGGTACTGCAGATTATGCTGATGTTGATGCAGATGTCGAGCCTGAGGATTTGGCTCCGCCGGAGGAGTGATCCGGGATCACTCGTGCTGTTTTATTTTCATTTCAGACTTGTATATTTATTTTTGGGACCTTGGCTTTGTTTTTATGAGGTTTGTATTTTAGATATTTGTATTAAACTAAAATTCTGGTACTAGATGACTTAATTACTTTCCGCTGTGTATTTTATTTGTGCACTGTTTATTTATTGCACACACTTGACACTTGTCGTTGGGATGCGTGACCGGGTTGTCATCATCCTGACGTCACGATTCTCGAGGCTTTTTGTATGTGGGAGTCGGGGCGTCACAATCATGCATTTAAAAACTAAATTCATTTATTTGTCGTGTTTTTCGTTCTTCCTTTCCGCAGTTTTTTTATATTTCTTCCATGCGTGTGCATGCCCAGCCTAGCCGAAAGTCTCATGTGCATGTGTATGTGTTTCTCTCCCAACTCATGTGGCGTACACTTATTATTCCACCAAGCCGTGTCTTCCTCGTTGTTGCCCATGTGTTTCTTCTTTCGGTGTCCAGCATGCATATTAGTTTTTATTTCTTTTCTTTCTTCTTCACTTTCGTGCGCTCCATCTCTTTCATCATACGACTGCCAGCCGAAACCAAAAGCTTCCCTTTTATTTTCCTATTCTTTTTCTGTGTCTTTACCGTTTGTCCAGCGTTGTTGTCTTCTGTGTCTGTCAACCAGCTGGCTTCGGATTGGAGTACTCTGAGAGAGAGAGAAGGTGTCGAGAGGTAAAGATAGTGCTGAGCTAGAGGGAGACGGTTGGTGGCTGTTGCACTGTGCATGGAGCTTCAGTCTGTGGAGGCAGCGTGGTTTTGGCCATGCTGCAGAGGGGTCTTCACGGCTATGTACGTGGAGTGGCACTGCGGAGGTGCAGCGTGGAGGAAGGGGAATGGTGCTCTGTTTTGGTGTAGAAAAAATAGAGGTTTCGGCAATGGCTCAATTGCAGTAGGTGGAGGGTGGTTCACGGAGGAGAAGACGTGCGACGGTGGTTTCGGATGTGGATAGTTGCTCATGGTGGCTTGAGGTGGTTGGGCACGGTTCTATGTAGGCGCATGCAGGTGGATGCCATGCATGAGGTTGAAGATGACGAAAACAACTTGTCATTTTTGTCTATGGACTAAACAACAAGTCGTTTAGCAGAGGGCAGTTTTCATTTGACAGAAAAACGACAAGTCGTTTTCGTCTATCGACCAAACTGTAACATCCTGAATTTTAGTGTATTTTAATAAATGATTTATTTAATTTATTTTGTGATTAATTATTTTGTTTTAAAATTTTGTGAGTTTTTAAATATTATTTTATAATATTTTTAAGTTGTGAAAATAATTTTATTGGGCTTTCTTATTTTTAATTATTATGATGAATTTAAATTGATCTTTAATTTAAGTTGGGTTGTTTATGTGTTTTAAAATTATTATTGTTTTAATTAAAACATTTCACTGCATTTGATTAATTTTAATTAGTATTCTGCGATTTAATTCATTTTTATTTTAAATGATGTTTTTGTCGGAGTTTAATAATTTACTTTAATTAGTTTTGAGTTTAAATTAATTTCATTATTTTACTGTTTTAAAAATTGTTATTTTGAGGATCAGGTATGACCCTAAAGTTGTGAGGATTGGACCTCATTTCTTTTCCTCATCTTTTCTTTTCTCTTCCTTTTCTTTTCTTTTTCTTCTTTTTCCTTCTCTTTCTCCCGTTCGGACTGCCCAGCCCCGCACGTACTCTCTCTCTCCTCTCTCATGTGATTCGGTCTTCAGCCACCTGCACCGCCGCCGACCGGCAGTGGTCGACACTGCCGGTGCCGTTCGGCTCCCCTTCGACCGGAGACCTCACCGATAGATTTTCAAACAACCTTGTGCCGCCGTTCGCGGCCACGAACCGTTTGAACCCACGGTGGTTTTCGCACCATTCCGCCGCCGTCCGGCCACCAGCTCCTAGCCACCTCTTCACCGGCCCAATACCAAGTTTTTGGACCCAAACCCGGCCCCGATCCATCGCCGAGCATCACTTCCGATTTGTATTTTCCGATCTTAAAACCACCGTTTCCGCCTCCATCCACGGCCAAAAGCCACCACCATTAGATTCCCTAGCTTCCATAGGCCCTACCCTATCAATTCCAAGTCTTTGTTTGAACCCGTGCAAATTCAAAATTCACTGTGTTTCGGCCAGTGTTTTTACACTGTGTGATTTTGCTGCTTTGGTGATTCCCTGTGCCTCGAATCCTCCTTAAAATATTTTTAAAGCACTGTAAGTATTTCCTAAACAATTCTTTTGAGGTTTAATTATATTTTTGTAATTAACTGCTATATTTATATATATGTATCCTGGTTGGTTTCCGGACTGAGTTCGAGGAGTTCGGGGGTGGATGGATAGATCGGAGTATTTGTTGTGTGATTTTTGGTGATTGGATTAATTGTTGGAGATTGGTTATGCGTGATTTTGGGAGTTGATCATTGGTTGTGATATTGTGTTGGTTCACTGCATTATTGCACACATATCATGTCTGTAAACTGAAAAACTAGGTTTTTCGTGTATTGCATGCATGATCATGTGGTTTTGTGTTGACTGGATTTGTGGGTGCGTGTGTATCACGACCCCAAGCCGAGATGGGGCATTATCTCGGTGGAGCTCCTCTGGTCACTCGGGAGCGGAATATACTGAGTGACGTCCCCTGGGTTGTCGCCGGGCGACAACGGGATCGGACGTTGGACGTGCCGACTCCATGGCCCTTCTGCTGGCGGGGGCTAGAGGATGACCTGGCCACAAACGCACTGGGTGCGAAACTGGGCATCGCTCGTAAAGTAGCCAGGACGTGCGGATGGTCCATAGGGGAGGCCATGGTGCATATGGTTTAATTGGAATAATTGAAAATTGGCTGTTTTCTAGGAAAATAGCGTGAGTTGATTTTGTGTATCATTTTCTGAGAAAATGATGGATAATGATTTTGTGTGCCATTTTCTGGAAAAATGGTGGAAATATTTTTACTGGAAATATTTTTGAGCCAAAGAGATTTTTGGCGTGTATTGCATTTATTTCATGTGCATCGTGTGCATGCATGGTTAATTGTTTAGATATGATTTTTTATCTCTAGACTTGGTTAGGTTATAACTTACCTGTGATACCATTTAATGGTACTACAGACTTTGTTGATGATGCAGATGCCGAGCCTGAGGATTTGGCTCCGCCAGAGGAGTGATCTGGGATCACTCGTGTTGTACTTCTTTTTTTCAGACTTGTATTTTTATTTTGGGACTTGGCTTTGTTTTTAAGGTATTTGTATTTTGGATATCTGTATTAACTAAAATTCTGGTACTAGTTGACTTTATTATCTTCCACTGTGTTTTTAATTGTGCACTGTTTATTTGTTACACACACTTGACACTTTTTGTTGGGATGCGTGACTGGGTTGTCATCATCCTGACGTCACGATTCCCGAGGCTTTTTGTACGTGGGAGTCGGGGCGTCACACAAACGACATGTCGTTTAGCCGTTGCTAAAAACAAAAACAAAAGTAAAAATAAAATAAAATAAAATAAAAAGTTAAATAAAATAAGACAGGCAGAATAAATAATAATAATTAAAGAAACAAAAATAAAACTAGAAAAAGAAAATAAATAAAGATAAAATAAAACTAGACTAAAATATTAAAAGTGTGTTGTGCTGGTGAATAAACAATATCAAATTAAATCACAAGTATTAAAACCAAGTATAAATTATGCTATTAATCAATTTAAATTACAACTTGGATTTATGCCTCTTAATCATTTTTTCATCTAAAATCAATAATAAAATAGTAAAACAATAAAAAAAATGTATTGATTTTAATTGTATAAAATATGAAATAATGCAGCTCAATCAGTACCATTAACGTTCTGTAGGCAAGAATCACAGGCATACTCTACCACCATCTCTACAATTTGAGATACATAGAGAATCATAATAACTCGACCTTGCTTCGTCGAATTATATGCCTTATGCACCCACTAGCATTAGGTGCTTGCTCACTCCGGCATTCTTTGAAATGAATCCATTCGAGACTCGTCGACTGTTCTTCGTTGACCCAGGGGTTACCACTCCATTCTTAAGCACTCTAGAGTGGACAGAAGAGTTCCGCTAGGACAATTCCCCGTCCTAGCACTTGAGGTCTTGATAAAACATTTGACTCTTTTCTTAAAAAAGTGCCACTTTCTTTGGAAAACGTTTCCCCAAATGCATGAGACATGGAACTTAAGACATACTTGCTAATACTTGACATTGACATATAGAATGCCATGCATGAAATAACCAAGTAGAACATGTTCAAATCATAGCATGATTACATGAAATACATGAGACATCCAAACACATTCATGAAACCATGGGAACATGCTTAGGCCAAAACACATAAGAGCATAAATCATGAATTTCATCACTTAAACATGTTCCAATCTTCAAGCATATAGCATAGGAAATCAAAGCATGAAATCATGACATTTAACTAAGATCCGAAACATACTATTATCGCTAAAACATCATGATACATAGTCCATCAATCTTGAACATGTGAAAATCGAGACATATACAAGTAATTCATGCCTTGAATTTCCTGGCATGATGAAGTGATACCGACACGCGATTGCACAAGTGTCCGCTTTGGCAAAATAGTTATCTTGCCTGTTATCCCATTTGTTTGGTGGTATTTCTTTAGAGATATTGAGTCTAAGAAAACTTGTTTTTAAATGAGTCATTTATTTTTTGTTTTTGTTTCATTAATAATAAAAATAAAAATAAATCATTGAGCGTGTGTGCATGTGATAAATAATATTTTGCCTTGATGCAATATGCAATGATATACACAAGATTGACACACACTCTATTCTATCAGTTGGTAAAATTTGAGCATTTTGGTGGTGTAGTTGAGTGGAATTATTTTATGAAGATTTATTTTCAACCCTGAGCATAGAACATAATTCCTGATGCATCATATTTTGTTTGATCTATGACTTGAAACACTGGGATGCTATATTTATTGAGATAGACTTGGTATGACTTATATATAATGAAGGGAAAATCTTGAAGACATTTTGCACATGCTTACACTTGTAGTGTTCTTCATTACTGTTCATTGATTTAACACAGGAGAAGTAAACTGCGGGACTACCGAGCCTTTTATTTAAAAAAACAAAAAAAAAAATCCATCACAAATCTGCCTCAGTGGTAAGGGCGAACTTGAGAATGTGTGGGTTAGGCGCACGGTCCTGGGTTCGATTCCCCACTATTTCGAATCCGTTCAAAAAAAAAAGAGTAATAAAGGATGAAACGTATAGAGCTTTCCTAAGTAAAGGGCTAGAAACAGTTACCCAAACTTTGGGGGGTGAGTGTTCAACCTTTAAACAGAGTTGGCGTGAAAACTGCTAGTCCCTTGGACTTTGAGGTGGTTAGAATCAACAATGATTAATCTTAAAGTTGAAAAATCTTAGGACAAATCCTGGCTAGTAATGAAGAACACACAGTCCATATACACACATCTGATTTCAAAGATATTTTCTCCAATTCTTTGTGAAAGATTGTTGAGACAATCTTGGTGAATATAGCTCCCGGGGGTTGATAGCCATGTGTTGCATTTTGTGAGAATTCATTATTATGTTTGATTGCTTTTGTTTGGATTTCGAGCTTTATGCAATATTCATCTTAATTAATTTTCACTATTTTGCTCAAAGACTAGCAAAAGGTTAGTTGGGGGGTATGATTGAGTTGCATTATTGCATATTTTATACAGTTAAAATCAATACATTTGTAATTGTTTTACTATTTTATTATTGATTTTAGATGGAAAAATGATTAAGAGGCCTAAATCCAAGTTGTAATTCAAATTGATTAATAGCATAATTTAAGCTTGATTTTAATACTTGTGATTTAATTTGATATTATTTCTTCACATGCATAACACACTTTTAATATTTTAGTCTAGTTTTATTTTATCTTTTATTTTTTTTTTCTAGTTTTATTTTTGTTTCTTTAATTATTATTATTTATTCTGCCTATCTTATTTTATTTAACTTTTTATTTTATTTTATTTTATTTTTATTTTTACTTTATTTTTGTTTTTCAGCATAGGCTAAACGACATGTCGTTTGGTCAGCAAACCAAAACGACACATCATTTCTGATTGGATTGAATTCGGCTAATCTGCTAAACGACTTGTCGTTTAGTCCACAAACAAAACGACTTGTCGTTTGTCCGTTGAATTTAAAACGACTTGTCGTTTAGTCAATAGACAAAAACAACAAGTCATTTTCTTCGTCTTCAACCTCACGCAGACTCCATGCATGCATTCTTCTCCTCCGCCCAACCACCATTCAAAGCCAACTTGCATCACCAAGAGCCACCGTGAAGCCTCCTCCAACAGAACTGCTCAGAACACCACCGAGCTACGCAACACCACTAGCCAGCCACCACCTTTTCTCCGCAAGTCTGAGAGCCACCACGATCCACTGCATCCTCCACGTCCACCATCATCATCAAGCATGTTGCACCACCACTGGCAGTCAACAACAACAGAAGACGCTGGAGATCAAGTTTCCACCGCCCAGTGAAGCCCAGCGCCCACGACCCGATCGACCTCCATAGCAGTGCCATCACCTTCACCGGTCACTGCATCTGGACGAACCACACACTGAAACCATCCACTACCCAAAACCACACGGCAGTAAACCCACCT
The DNA here is from genome assembly GCA_029856935.1 of Cyclocarya paliurus. NCBI lineage: Eukaryota > Viridiplantae > Streptophyta > Magnoliopsida > Fagales > Juglandaceae > Cyclocarya > Cyclocarya paliurus. The sequence goes on along the minus strand of CM056957.1, from coordinate 16,545,963 downwards.
CCAAGGCCACCAGCTCGATCACTACCTTCATCTCTCCCTCTAGCTCGCTGCTTACCTCTCGGCTGCATCTATCTCTCTCTCTAAGTTACTTCAATCTGAAACCAACTAGGCAACGGAAGAAAAAGCTAAAGTTGAGACCAATGTAAAATACGGAATATTGGGTTAGGAATATTGGCAGACAAAAGGTTGGAGGGATGAAATAAAGAAATGAAGAAAGAAGTGGAAGGAAGATGCACTGCAAGAAAAGAAAATAATAAAGAGAATTGAAGACATGTGGATGCGAGACACAAAGAGATGAAAGGCCGAATGCTAGCTGGAAGTTGGGTAGGAAATGAAAAGAAGAAGAAAAATAATAATAAAGAACCCAGGAGCACATGCACGCAAGGACCATTCGATGGAAGAATAAGATAAAGAAAGACAATTGTCAAAGTGGCCAGCAAAGACACGGGAAGGCATGGAGTTCTATATAAAGGGCTAAAGAAGAGAGTTCAAGGACACTGATGGGAACCAAGATGGATCTAGTTTTAAAGATCCTTTGCAAGTTTCATATGAGCAAATTACAAGATCAAGAGCTAAGAAAATCAAGGAAGCAATGCAAAGATAGATGCAATCCATTTGGGATGAGTCAAGCAAGAACCCAACATTCAAAATGGGCTTCAAGGATGAAGATCCAATTTTGAATCATTTTATACAAGCTATGGAAGAAGGCAATAACATGACTTCAAAGCCTTGGGCACTTGAAGGCTTTCAAGTTGTTTAAATCATTTAAAGGACTTATTTTATTAGTTTAGAATAATTGGGTTTTAGATGTTTGGTACACATATGTCTAATTTTTATAAACTAGGGTTTTGGGGAAGGTCTTGTATTTTGGCCAATGGCTTATTTGGAAAATTACATTTTAGGAACTAGGGTTTAAAAAGAGGTACTGTAGCAAGTTAATGTAGCAGCCGCGACACTATTCATCCGAGGGTATTTTTGGAAGGGTTTATTTTGGACTAGGGTTTCAATTAGGTTTTGCTTTAATTACTCCTTGTAGCCACATTTTAATCAATTTATGAAATTTGATGAATTTATTCATTGTAAGTTGAGTTTTACTCCTCTTATTCTTAATTGAACTTTTGAACTTATCAAAGGTAAATCACAACCTTTGTGGCGTTCCTCCTTGTAATCTGGGTTCTTGGGACGGGTTCTTCAACGAGTCTAGATTTTAAGATAATCTAGGTTCTTGAAACGAGTTCTCATCGGGTCTAGATTCTCCATCCATTGACTTGAATTTGGCTTTCTTGGGTTATTTTTCAAATCGATTGTGGGTTCAAGGGGTCTCATTCCCACGGGTTCATCTCATTTGGTATCAAAGCCAAGTTTCCAATCAGATCTGATTCTATCTTTTAATTTTTGCATCTTTAAATTCAATTCTAGTGCTTCATTGTTCTAGGGTTGCCAAAAAAAAAAGGAACAAAAAGTACGCTGTCAAAACTCTTAGGATTTTTGGTTTCGCTGAAATTTGCATTACCTAGGGTTTCAAAATTCTAGAGTTTCTAGCATCTTTAAGTTTGTCAATTGCTTAAAGTGTCGTTCCATTGATTCTCTGTTTCTTCATTGTCAATTCTTGTGTGTTTGAATTCAATTGCTTGATTTTCAATTGAATATTGCTGTTTGTGATTGAATTAGAGAAAAGAAAGTAAAGGAAAGGAAAAGAAAAAGAAAAGAAAGGAAAGAAAAAAAAAAGAAAAAAAATTCAAAAAAAAAATTCAAAAAAAAAAGGTAGGTAGCTCAAAGGTTGCTACATAGTTACAACAAAGAGAAAACATAGACATTTGTTGATTGAACTTTATCATCAAAAGGGCTAAAAACATCTTCTAGTGGGTATCTTGTTTTATCATTAGTCTTTCACTCGTATAAATTCCTTGTTTCTTGTTCTTGTGTCTTGGATCTATATTACTAGTTGGAATAATACAAGGTTGTATTGTCTTGATTTAGTTCAACTAGTTCTTAAAGAACTTGAGCAAGAAAACTATTGTGGTAAAAGGCAAGAGAGTGTGAGACTATTATCGAAAAAAAGCCAATTAAGTGTGAAACACGAGTAGAGTGTCATTATTTGAGTGTAAACACGTAAGGGAGTGTGTGAGGTTTTCCACTAACATTCTTTTTGTGCAGCACATTATGATGTCTCATAGGAGTGACTAATCACCAAAGGGGATGGCAGATAACTCGTCCTTTGTGTTGCAAGCCATGTAACAACAGTTTAAGCAGTTGAATTTGGTGTTGGGTGAAGTGAGGGATAGGATGAATCATCAAGAATAGGTGATTAGAAATCTACAGGGTAAGAGAGATAGGAGGAGGCGTGAGCCTAGTATTGAACATAAGTGTAAGAATGAAGAGTATGGTGAGTCTCTTATTGCCAAGCATGATCTCAATACAGAAATTAAGATGGATGATACAGCGGAGCAGAGCGAGAATTTTTTCGTACTAGATGCCACATCAACAACAAGGTATGTAATATGATTATTGATGTGAGGAGTTGTATTAATTTGGCTAGCACTACTTTAGTTGAGAAATTGAATTTACCTACCTTGAAACACCCTAGACCATACAAATTGCAATGGTTGAGTGATTGTGGGGAGGTTAGGGTAAATAAGCAAGTGTTAGTTTCATTTTTAATTGGGAAATATCAAGATGTGATGCTTTGTGATGTTGTACCTATGCATGCTAGCCATATTTTGTTGGGGAAGCTGTGGCAGTATGATAGGAAGGTGATCTATGATGAGTTAAGAAACATGTACAGTTTTGAAAAGGATGAAAAACAATCAAACTTGCTCCTTTAACTCCAACACAGGTCCATGGGGACCAACTGAAACTGAAAAGTGAGGTTGCTCAAAAAAGAAAGAGTGAAAGTGAGAGTGAACTAAAAAGTAAGAGGAAAATTTTGTGATTGATGCTTTAGCAAGAATGTATGTCATTGTCTTCATTTTAGATGCAAAGTTATTGAGACTTGAATATGATAAGGAATTACATGCTAATGATGATGACTTTACTAGTGTGTATAGAGCATGTGAGAAGGCATCGTTTGGTAAGTGTTATAGACTAAATTTGTATTTGTTTAGAGAGAATAAACATTGTGAGCCTACTAGTCTTATGCGTGAGATGCTAGTGCATGGATGTGGTTTGTTGGATCATTTTGGTATAAAAAGAATTTTAAACGTGTGGTGTGACCATGGGTGGAAGTATTACGTGCCACTCATTGAGTTTGCATATCATTGGAGTGGTCATTTTGGTGCAAAGAAGACTTTAGACGTGTTGCATGAATGTTTGTGGGCGTATCATTTGCCATTCATTGACATGTTGCATGAACGTTTGTGGGAGTATCATTTGCCATTCATTAATGTGTTGCATAAAAGTTTGTGGGAGTATTGCTTGACATTCATTGAGTTCACATATAATTGGGGTGATCATTTTGATGTAAGGAAGAGTTTAGATTTGTTTCATGAACATTTGAGGGAGTTTTGTTTGCCATTTCTTGAGTTTACATATAATTGGAGTGTTCATGCCTCTACTAAAGTTTCACCTTTTGAAATTGTGTATAGACTAAATCCATTTACTCCTTTAGATTTAATGCATTTACCTATTGATGACATGAGTAGCTTGGATGGACTTTCTCAAATTTTTGAACAAATTAATGATAGTGCATATCAAGCGGACCTTCCAGGTAAGTATAATTTTCTGCTATTTTCAATATTACTAATCCTTTGATCTAGGTGGAGATTCGAGGACGAATCCCTTTGAGGAGAGGGGGAATGATGGGAACCAAGATGGATCTAGTTTTAAAGATCCTTTGCAAGTTTCATATGGGCATATTACAAGATCAAGAGCTAAGAAAATCAAGGAAGCAATGCAAAAATAGACGCAATCCATTTGGGACGAGTCAAGCAAGAGCCCAACATTCAAAATGGGCTTCAAGGATAAAGATCCAATTTTGAATTATTTGATACAAGTTATGGAAGAGGGCAATAACATGACTTAAAGGCCTTGGGCACTTGAAGGCTTTCAAGTTGTTTAAATCATTCAAATGACTTATTTTATTAGTTTAGAATAATTGGGTTTTAGATGTTTGGTACACATATGTCTAATTTTTATAAACTAGGGTTTTGGGAAAGGCCTTGTATTTTGGCCAAGGGAATATTTGGAAAATTACATTTTAGGAACTAAGGTTTAAAAAGAGGTACTGTAGCAAGTTACTGTAGCAGCCGCGACACTGTTCATCCAAGGGTATTTTTGGAAGCAAGGGTTTATTTTGGACTAGGATTTCAATTAGGTTTTGCTTTAAATTTGATAAATTTATGAAATTTAATGAATTTATTCATTGTGAGTTGAGTTTTACTCCTCTTGTTCTTAATTGAACTTTTGAACTTATCAAAGATAAATCACAACCTTTGTGGCGTTCCTCCTTGTAATCTGAGTTCTTGGGACGGGTTTTTCAACGAGTCTAGATTTTAATATAATCTAGGTTTTTTGAAACGAGTTCTCATCGGGTCTAAATTCTCCATCCATTGACTTGAGTTTGGCTTTCTTGGGTTAGTTTTCAAATTGATTATGGGTTCAAAGGATCCCATTCCTGCGGGTTCATATCACATGGGAAGCCCGAGAGCAAAAAACACCAACCTCTTAACTTTGCCACTTTGCTCTCATTTGCCTTTCTACTGATCTAGGGCAAAGTGGTAAAAATAAGAGGTGCTCCAAATTAGCCGAGGTCGGGGCATACATACCACAAGGTCATGGTAGTACCATGGGTAGCCCGCAAGCAAAAAACTCCAACCTATTAAATTTGCCACTATGCTCTCATTTGCCTTTCTACTAAGCAAGGGCAAAGTGTTAAAAATAAGAGGTGCTCGAAATTGCCCGGGGTCGGGGCATACATGCCACAAGGTCATCATGCTAGTACCATGGTGATATGAACCTGCAAGAAAATGAATCCATTAAACCCACAATCAATTTGAAAACTAACCCAAGAAAGCAAAACTCAAGTCAATGGATGGAGAATCTAGACCTAATGAGAACTCGTTTCAAGAACCCAGATTACAAGGAGGAATGCCACAAAGGTTGTGATTTACCTTTGATAAGTTCAAAAGTTCAATCAAGAACAAGAAGAGATAAACTCAACTCACAATGAATAAATTCATCAAATTTCATAAACTTCTTCAAATGAGGCTACAAAGAGTATTTAATGCAAAACCTAATTGAAACCCTAGCCCAAAATAAACCCTTACTTCCAAAAATACCCTTGGTCCAAGAAGAGTTACAGCAGCACTACAGTAACTCGACACAATACCTCTTGTAAACTCTAGTTCCTAAAATGTAATTTTCCAAATACTCCCTTGGCCAAAATACAAGGCCTTCCCAAAAATCCTAGTTCTTAAAAATAAGACATATGTGGGCCAAAATCTAAAGCCCAATTATTCTACACTAATGAAATAAGTTCTTTAAATGATTTAAACAATTTGAAAGCCTTCAAGTGGATTACAGGTTGGATCTTCATCTTTCAACCTATTTTGAATGTTGGGCTCTTGCTTGACTTGTCCCAAGTGGATTGCATCTATCCTTGCATTGCTTTCTTGATCTTCTTAACTCTTAATCTTGTAATATGCCCATATGGAACTTGCAAAAGATCTTTAAAACCAGGTCCATCTTGGTTCCCATCACCTGCAATAAAGAGACAACAACATTAGGTAAAGATACGTCAAGTTCGTTAGTATTAAGACTCGCCTTAGCATAAAAACTCACTTTTTTCTTTGTTTTTCTCTCACTTTCTTCACTCTCTCTTTTCTTTCCACTCTCTTTTTCTTTTTCACTCTCTTTTTTCTATTCACTCTTCTTCTTTTTTTCTGTCACTCTCTTTTTCTTCATCTTTTTTTGCTCTCAACCTCACAATTGCTTTTCAACTCATTCTCACTTTTTCTTAAGGTCTTAGCCTCAGCCTCATCTTTTCTCTCTCTCATTTTTTTCTCTCCTTTTCGGCCTCAATCTCACATTCACTCTTGCTTTTTTTATCACTCTCTTTTTCACTCTTTCTTTTTTTATCACTCTCTTTTTCACTCTTTCTTTTTTTATCACTCTCATTTTTCAGTTTCAGTTGGTCCCCATGGCCCTGTGTCGGAGTTAAAGGAGTAAGTTTGATTGTGTTTCCATCCTTTTTAAAACTATACATGTTCCTTAACCTATCATGGATCACCTTTCTATCATATTGCCACGACTTCCCCAACAAAATATGGCCAGCATGCATAAGCATTACATCACAAAACACTACATCCTGGTATTTCCCAATTGAGCAAGAAACTAGCACTTGCTTATTTACCCTACCTCACCACAATCACTCAACCATTACAACTTGTATGGTTTAGGGTGTTTTAAGGTAGGTAAATTCAATTTCTCAACTAAAGTAGTGCTAGCCAAATTAATACAACCCTCCAATCAATGATCATACTACATACTTTGTTGTTGGTGTGGCATCTAGTATGAAAAATGTTCTCGCTTTGCTGCTCTGTATCATCTATCTTAATTTGTGTATTGAGAGCACGCCTGGCAACAAGAGGCACATTATACTCTTCATTCTTATACTTATGTTCAATACTAGGCTCATGCCTCTTCCCTGCATCTCGTTGATCCATCCTATCCCTCACTTCCCCCAACACCAAATTGTAGTACCCTGCTCCGTCCTTCCTTCTGACGTAAGCAATTACGTCTGATGCGATAGCCTGTCCACTTTTCTCTAGTGTCTAAGAGCTCCATTATGCGTGCCAGACCTCAATGGCGTGTTTTAAAAGATATTATGTGATTTATAAAACTAGTTTTGTGTTTTAAAGTTATGTGTATTTTAAATGGAAGACCCTCATTATTATTTAACTAAGTAATATTTTAAATAACTCAATTATAATATCTTTGAAGAGCTCCAAAAATATTATAATTGTAGGAATTATTTTATATAAATGATTCCAGTTATTTAAAATATTACGTAATTTAAATAATGATAGAATCTCTAAATAAATTTAATGGTTTTATTCCCTTAAATATTTTAAGTAAGACTTCATCATTTTATAAATGATGAAAGAATATTATTTTAAATAATATTCTATCTTAATTCCTCCCAGTGCTTTTAATTAAGTTAGCGCTTACGCATTTTCAAATCAGTATTTAAGGGTCATCGTTAGATCATTTATTGATCTCCAGACGTCGGATTTTAGGATAAAACCCAAGTCCTCTCTCCTTCTCCCTCACTTTTCCCCAGCCCTTTCTCTCTCCTCCCTCTCGGCTTGCACTGCACGATACCCACTCCCGAACTGCTCCAGCCCACAGCTCGGCACTACCATGCACTGGAGAGCCTCACCGCCCTTCTCGCCGGCCTCCTCTCACTCTGGCGAGCCTCCCTGCACCGATCTCCCTCACCCACGCTCGCTCCTCCTCTCCCTCGGTAGTGCACAGCCCGAACGGGCTTAGTGGCCACTGCGTCGCCGTGCGCCGTCCTCTTACGCCACCACTCCCACGGCAGCTTCCTTTGCCACCTGCCACCCTCCTCTAGCAAGCTCGGCCCTCATCTCCCCGCCGGCCGCTCCCATGCACGGGTTCACTATGCACGTCCCTAGGGCTGCTGTGCGCAGTCACCTTGGCCACCGGACACCACCATGAGCCTCCCCTGGTCTCCCCCTTTCTCCTCTCGTAGACCCACGACCAGATGCCTTCTCCTCCACCTCTCGGTGTCTCTCTCTCTCACGCACGGTTAAGCCTCCTCCACTATCGTACGCCGCCACCCACGACATGTGATCGCCACCTTTAGCCTCCTCAGGCCACCATCGACCCATCCCAGCCGCCCCTAGCTCAGATCCACCACCCATGCTCCATCACTCTCTCACACTCTCCCATGGCCTCTCTCTCCCTCTCATGCACAGCCAGCCTCTCTCCACCACCGTGGACCACCACACGACCACCACCGAGCCTCCACAACTCCTCCGTCAGCTTCCCTTAGCCAAGCCCTAGGTCCAAACTACCACGTTATTGACTCGTTCGAAAATGAGCAGCCAAAAGGCTATCCCAAGTGCAGGAGCGTGTCGCGTAGTAATTAGGAATAAATTCCTAGATCGTCTCCACAGGGAAAGTGCTAAAAATAAACTCGTGTAAAATAATGGAAATATTTACAATGAGAAAATAAAAATAAAAAGTGATGATATTTACAATGGATGAAAGAGTGCAATGAAAAAGAAAATTTACTGGTCGTGAACCAGATTCATTTTTGTTGGCTTTGAGCGTTTTGGATGCAGTGATTTAAAAGTAAAGAAATTAACGTGCAAGACAGTGAATTAAAATTGCCAGGAATTTAAATGACTGAAATTTAAAAGAACAAGAAAATTAAATGACATAAAAATAAATTGCAGAAAATAAAAGTGCAGAAAAATAAATGACAGAAATTTAAATGACAATAAATTAAAGTGCAGAAAAATAAATGACATAAATTTAAAGTGCAGAAATTAAAAGTGCGGAAAAATAAATGACAAAAATTTAAAGTGCATAAATTTAAAGTGCGTAAAATTAAATGACATAAATTGAAATAAAAAAAATGAAAATAAAGTGAAGACTACAGATAAGGGAGAGGACAGCTCGATAACACAGTTGGTCCATTAGGCTCTCAACTACATCACCGAACTCCCTCACTTCATCTGCGTTGTCTCCTAAACTGAAAAACTACAACTACTCTATTCTACAGCTACTGGGCGTCTAACCTCTGCCACCTTCTTCATTTGCTTACAAGCCTTTATATAGGCTTCAAAACTGCACTGTGCTGCGCGCCCGTGCTGTCCCATGTGCATCTGTTCCCTCATATCATTCTTTTTTTCTCGTGCGTCCAGCATCAAAAGCAAACCAGCCGACCAGCTTTTTTTCTTTCTTTTCTTATTCTTCCTTTACAGCTGAAACCGACTTGCACCGAAACCTCATGCATGTTTATTTTCTTTCTTTTCTTTTTTAAGCTTTCCAGGCCGAAACTGCATGTGCATTATTTTTTTCTTCCCTTTGAGCCGAACTTATCACTCATTTCTTTTTCTTTGTCTGCTGCACCGAACACCCAGCATGCACCGAACATCACATGCACCGCATTTATTTTCTTTTCTTTCTTTTTTCTCGGTCGGTTTCCTTTCTCTTTATTTTATTTTGCTTCCAGCCCAGCATGCACCGAATGTATCTTCTTCTTTTTCTCTCTAACCGAACTTATCACATGCACCGAACATCACATGTGCTCTGTTTCGGTCGTGCGAAAACAGAGGGGATGAGCTGGGCATGCACACGTGTTGTGCAGGAGGTTAGGTGGTGCCGGCGAGGCCGAAGAGGCTGGGTACATGCTCGGAACGCATGCATGACGTTTACATGCAGCTGGCGAGAGGTTGACGATGAAGGTCGACGCTGCCGTAGCTCGGTGGTGATCGTGGAGTGCTGCTGCCGTAGCTCCGTGGAGATGGTTGTGCTGCTGGAGGTGGATGAAGTTCTACAGTAGGCTGAGGAGCTGGTGGCGTCGAACGGTGGCGTGAGAAAGCTGTGATTTCGAACACTGTAGCAACTGCCGAAGGTTGAAGACGAAGCCAAACGACGTGCAGCTTATCCCAGACGACAGGTCGTTTGGCTTGGACGGCTGAATCAAAGCTTGTAGAAAACGACATGTCGTTTAGCTTACAGGCCAAACGACATGTCGTTTAGCCTGCACAGTAAATAAAAAAATAAAAATAAAAATAAAATAAAATAAAATAAAATAAAATAAAATAAAGTAAAATAAAACAAACAGAATAATAATAAAAAAAAATAAAATTAGAAAAAGAAAATAATTAATTAATTAAAAATTAAACAACAACTAAACTAGAATATTAAAAATGTGTTGTGCATGTGAGACAATAAAATCAAATTAAATTACAAGTTATAAAATATAAGCATAAACTATGCTTTTAATCAATTTAATTCATAACTTGAATTTATTGCCTCTTGATCATTTTTTCATCTAAAATCAATGATAATATGATGAAACAATTAAAATTACATTGATTTTAACTATATAAATTATGCAATAATGCAGCTCAATCAGTTATGTGGTGGTTAGTCACTACACGTGATGGACAGTCACTGTGCGTGACTGACCGTCACTATACACGGCTAAATCTGCTGTGCTACGCTCCTTCCCATCATCACAAGGCCACCTTAGGCCCTTCCAAGACCACACCTAGCTATCCAAACGCCTAAACAGTCACCGTACGCGATGTAACCATCCCGTACATTCATTCCAACATAATCGCTGTGACGGTCAACGAGCGACGCACGGGTTATCCCGTTGATGGTATAACTCTCTATCCCTCATTATTTATGTTAGACACTAGCTAGTTGACTAGGTGGACTGTGCTGTTAATATTATGGAGTGTGTTGTGTAGTATGGTGGTGTGGACTGTGATGTGAAGTGTTGGGCGTAGTTGGGAAGTGTGCTGTGTAGTGTTGTAGGTTGTGCTGTGAAGTATGGTTGTAGTCCAAGTGATATGAACTCACGGGAAATGAATCCCTTGAACCCACAATCAATTTGAAAACACACCCAAGAAAGTCAAAATCAAGTCAATGGATGGAGAATCTAGACCTGATGAGAACTCGTTTCAAAAACCTAGATTATATTAAAATCTAAACCCGATGAATAACCCATCTCAAAAACCCATATTATAAGGAGGAACGCCACAAAAGTTGTGATTTGCCGTTGATAAGTTCAAAAATTCAATCAAGAACAAGAAGAGTAAACTCACTCACAAATAACATTCAATATTGTCTAACCTTTCAAATGAGGCTACAAAGTGTTTTTTTAAACCAAAACCTAATTGAAACCCTAGACCAAAATAAACCCTTGCTTCCAAAAATACCCTTGGATGAACAGTGTCGCGGCTACAGTACGGTGCTACAGTAACTCACTACAGTACCTCTTGTAAATCCTAGTTTCAAAAAATGTAACTTTCCAAATAAGCCCTTGGCCAAAATACAAGGCCTTTCCAAAAACCCTAATTCATAATAAATAAGATATATATAGGCCAAGCATCCTCAAGCCCACTTATTCTTAACTAATAAAATAAATCATTTAACCAAATTAAAAGCCTCTAATAACAATAAGCCATATCTCTATGTCTTGTCTTCCACAGCTTGAATCAAGTGGATCATAACTGGTTCTCCTTCTTTCAAGCCCATCTTGAGTGTTGGGCTCTTGCTAGTTTCATCCCAAGTGGATTGCACCAATCCTTACATTGCTTCCTTGATCTTCTGGGCTCTTGATCTTGTAATTGACCTATTTGGAACGTGCAAATGATCTTTAAAATTAGGTCCACTTTGGTTCCCATCATTCCCCCTCTCCTCAAAAGGATTCGACCTCGAATCTTCACTTACATCAAAAGGAGAAAGATCAGAAACATTGAAAGTAGCAGAAACATTATACTCACCTGGAAGGTCCACTTTATATGCGTTGTCATTAATTTTATCAAGAATTTGGAAAGGTCCATCTCCTCGAGGATGCAGCTTAGTCCTTCTATGGGCGGGAAATCTTTCTTTGAGCAAGTGAACCTAAACCCAATCTCCTGGTTCAAAGATGACATGCCTTCGCCCTTTATTGGCTTGGAAAGCAACCCTTTCATTCTTTTGGGCAATTTGAAGCCGTACCCTCTCATGAAGTGACTTCATCAACTCCGTCTTCTTTTGTCCATTCAAACTACTCCTGCCATCAACAGGTAAAGGCATCAAATCTAAAGGAGTAAGCAGATTAAAACCATAGACAATTTCAAAAGGAGAATATGAAGTAGTAGTATGCATGGTCCTATTATATGCAAACTCTATAAATGGCAAATAATCCTCCCAAGTTTTTAAATTCTTATGAACAATAGTGCGTAAAAGCTGAGTTAAAGTCCTATTAACTACTTTAGTCTGATCATCAGTCTGCGGATAACAAGTAGTGGAAAATAAGAGTTTAGTACCCAATTTTCCCCACAACACCTTCCAAAAGTAGCTAAAGAATTTAACATCCCTATCAGAAACAATACTCCTCGGTACACCATGAAGTCGCACTATCTCCCTGAAAAACAAGTCAGCTATGTTTGTGGCATCATCTGTTTTATGGCATGGAATGAAATGTGCCATCTTACTAAATCTATCCACAACCACAAAAATAGAATCTCTTCCCCTTTTTGTCCTAGGCAGCCCCTAAACAAAGTCTATAGATATGTCTACTCATGGCTCACTAGGAACGAGTAGGGTGTATACAACCCATGTGGCATAACCTTAGATTTGGCCTTTCTATATGTAATGCACCTGCCACAAATGCGATTGACATCTCTCGTCATCTTAGGCCAAAAGAAATGTTCATGCAAAATATCTAAGTTTTCTTGACACCGAAGTGTCCCATTAATCCTCCACCATGTGCCTCACGCACCAATAACTCACTCATAGAACAACTTGGCACACAAAGTTTGCTTTCTTTAAACAAATAACCATCATGCTTGTAAAACTTACTGAATGCCGCCTTATCACATACCTTATACACCTCAGAAAAGTCAGCATCATCAGCATACATGTCTTTCACATATTCAAACCCAAGCATTTTAGCACTCATAGACGTAAGAAGTACATACCTTCGGGATAAAGTATCAGCAACAATATTCTCCTTACCTTGCTTGTAACGGATGACATATGGAAAGGTCTCAATCTATTCCATCCATCTAGCATGCCTTTTATTCAACTTACCTTGACCCTTGAGATGCTTCAATGATTCATGATCGGTGTAGATCACAAATTCCCTAGGCCACAGGTAATGCTGCCAAGTCTCTAATGTACGAACAAGAGCATAAAGCTCCTTGTCATAAGTAGGGTACTTCAGGGACGCCCCACTTAGCTTCTCACTGAAGAATGCTATAGGACGCCTATCCTGCATCAAAACGGCTCCAATCCCTATTCCTGAGGCATCACATTCAATCTCAAAAGTTTTGTTAAAATCAGGTAATGCTAACACAGGTGCAGAGCACAACCTTTCTTTAATAGTGGCAAAAGCATTCTCTTAATCAACCCCCCAATGAAACCCAACATTCTTTTTAATTACTTCAATGAGTGGTGTAGCAATAGTGCTAAAGTCTTTAACAAAACGCCGATAAAAGCTAGCTAAGCTATGAAAGCTTCTTACCTCAGTGATGCTTTTTGGCGTTGGCCACTCCTTGATGGCCTTGGCTTTCTCTTTATCCACCTCAATACCTTTTGTACTAACAACATAACCAAGAAAAACAACTTTTTCCATGCAAAAGGTACATTTCTTGAAATTAGCATACAATTTTTCACATCTTAACACATCAAACACATATCTCAAATGCTCAATATGTTTATTTAAGTCTTTGTTGTACACTAGGATATCATCAAAGTATACAACCACAAACTTTCCTATGAACGCACGTAGGACATGGTTCATTAATCTCATGAAAGTACTGGGCGCATTTGTAAGTCCAAATGGCATAACCAATCATTCATAAAGCTCATACTTAGTCTTAAAAGTAGTTTTCCATTCATCACCCTCTTTCATTCTAATTTGATGGTACCCACTTTTAAGATCAATTTTACTGAAAATACATGAGCCATGCAATTCATCAAGCATATCATCTAATCTAGGAATGGGATGGCGATACTTTACCGTGATATTGTTGACCGCCCTACAATCAATGCACATCCTCCACGTCCCATCCTTCTTTGGCACTAGTAGCACTAGTACTGCACATGGGCTCATGCTCTCCCTCACGTACCTCTTGCTCATCAAATCCTCAACTTGCCTCTAAAGACCCTTTGTCTCCTCTGGATTACTCCTATAGGCTGGTCGGTTTGGAATAGCAGCTCCGGGCACAAAATCAATCTAGTGCTCAATGCCTCTAATGGGTGGCAACTCATCAGGCATCTCCTCTGGGAATACATCCTCAAACTCCTGCAACATAGAAACAGCCAAACTAGGAAGAGACTGGTGAGTTTCATCAACATTAAGATAAGACTATTTATAGACAAGAAAAATCATAGGGCGATCTATGAAAGAAAGCCCTCTTACCCTCACTCTCTCTTGCATAGAAACTCACTTTTGTCTTTCATTTTCTCTCAGCAGACTCTCTTTCTTTTTTCTCTCGTGGCTTCACTCTTTTTTCTTTACTCTCAGCCACCTCTCTACTTTCTTTTTCACTCTTTATTTTGTGCTCATTTTCACTCTCACTCTTTCTTTTTTGCTCAATCTCTTTTTTACTCTTTCCTTTTTTATCACTGTCATTTTCACTCTTTCTTTTGTGATCACTCTCATTTTCACTCTTTCTTTTTTGAGCAACCTCACTTTTCAGTTTCAATTGGTCCTCATAGACCCACTTGGAGTTAAAGTAGTAAGCTTGATTGTTTGGCCCTCCTTTACAAAGCTGTGCATGTTCTTGAACCCATCATGTGTCACCCTCCTATCATACTGCCACGGCTTCCCCAACAAAATATGGTCAGCATGCATAGGCACAACATCACAAAGCACCTTATCCTGATATTTTCCAATTGAAAAAGTAACCAACACTTGTCTATCCACCCTAACCTCCCCACAATCATTCAACCACTGCAATTTGTATGGTCTAGAGTGTTTTAAAGTTGGTAAATTCAATTTCTCAACCAAAGTAGTGCTAGCCACATTAGTACAACTCCCTCCATCAATGATCATACTACATACCTTATAGTTGACGTGGCATCTAGTATCTGTTGCTCTGCATCATCCACCTTAATGTGTGTATTGAGAGCACGCCTGACAACAAGAGACTCACATGTCATAGGGTATACCACTCCATCATCATCACTAGCATCAACCAACTCGGGCACCCCATCACTATCATCCTCACTCTCAATCATCACATCTCCATTGTCACGCATAATCATCACCCGCCTGTTTGGACATTGAGAAGCGATGTGCCCAACCCAAACACTTAAAGCATTTAATATCTCTATTCCATGAAGGTTGAGATTCTACCTTGGGTTTGTTGCTAGTTCCCTCATCTTTTCCCTTAGGTGGTTCGGTCTTTCTCTTTATTTCAGCTGGATCATTCCTATGCCACTTTGATTTCCAAATATTGCTAGAAACTGAAGTGTACCTTGCTGTCCCTTTTCTTTTTAACTGTCTCTCCACCTTCATCGCCATGTGCACCATGTCCTCTATTTCCACATAATGCTGCAATTCAATTACATTGGCTATGTCCCTATTCAAACCACTCAAAAATCTAGCCATGGTGGCCTCCCGGTCCTCCTCTACATTAGCCCGTATCATCGTCACCTCCAACTCCTTATAGTAATCCTCCACACTCCTAGACCCTTGTGTAAGATTTTGGAGCTTTTGGTAAAGGTCCCTATAGTAGTGGCTAGGTACAAATCTCTGCCTCATGAGAGCTTTCAACTCTCCCCACGTCTCTACAGGCCTCTCATAATTCCTCCTCCTACTGGTTACTAATTGATCCCACCAAATAATAGCATAGTCAGTGAACTCATTTACCGCCAACTTCACTTTCTTCTCCTCAGAATAATTATGACAATCAAACACCAACTCTATTTTTTTCTCTCACTCTAGATAAACCTCCGGATCAGTTCTACCTTGGAAAGATGGTATTTTCATTTTGATGCTCCCAAGGTCTCTATCTATACCATCCCGACCCCCTAGGTTCCCCTCAAGTCGTCTTTCACGTCTAACTCTTCTATGTCTACCCGACCCAACTTCAGATTCTAAATCTTCCTCATACTCACCATCTACTTCATGCTCATACTCATTTTCAACACTAGGCTCACGTCGCATCCTATCTCTCCCACCTTTCAGATTTATAATCGCTACTTCTTGATGATCCATCCTATCCCTAACTTCACCCAACACAAAGTTCAACCGCTCAAACTGTTTTTGCATGGCTTGCAACACAAAAGATGTGTTATCTGCCATCCCCTTTGGTGATAAGTCACTCTTATGAGACATCGTAATGTTCTGCACAAAAAGAATGTTAGCGGAAAACCTTACACACTCCCTTACATGTTTACACTCGAAAAATGGCACTCCACTCGTATTTCACTCTTAATTGACTTTTTCCCAATAATAGTCTCACACTCTCTTGCCTTTTACATAAAGAGTTTTCCCACTCAAGTTCTTTAAGAACTAATTGAACTCAATCAAGACAATGCAACCTTGTTTTATCCCAACTAGTAATTAGGTCTAAGAAATAAGAACAAGAAAACAGGGAAGGAATAAAAACGACACAAGAATCAAGAAAATTATGTGAATGAAAGAGTAACTATAAGAAAAGATACCAACTATAATGATGTATGCAGCCCCATTAATGATAAGACTCAAGAAAATTTTCAGTTTTTTTTTTTGGACGATTTTTTTTCTGGACGATTTTTTTTTCTTTTCCTTTCTTTTCTTTTCTTTTCTTTTCACCAACTAAAATGATCACAATCAAAGGAATAAGCAATTGAAAAAAACCCTAACAAAGAACAAGGCAAGGCTAATCAAATAATAAGGCAACCCTAACCAAAGAATAAGGAAACCCTAGAAAACAATGAGAAATTCAGCAGCCCTAGGATGAAGGAAATTTCTGCATTTTTTTTTTCAAATTTTTTTTTTGTTTTTTTTTCTTAAACCCTAGAACAATGAAGCCCTAGAATTCAATATGCAAGAAATAAAAGATAGAATCAAACCTGATTGTAAACCTTGCTCTGAATACCAAATAATATGAACCCGTGGGAAAGGAATCCCTTGAACCCATAATCAATTTGAAAATGCACCCAAGAAAGCCAAAATCAAGTCAATGGATGGAGAATCTAAACTCGATGAGAACTCGTTTCAAGAACCTAGATTATATTAAAATCTAGACCCGATGAATAACCCGTCTCAAGAACCCAGATTACAAGAAGGAACGCCACAAATGTTGTGATTTGCCTTTGATAAGTTCAAAAGTTCAATCAAGAACAAGAGGAGTAAACTCACTCACAAATAACATTCAATATTGTCTAACCTTTCAAATGAGGCTACAAAGTGTTTATTTAAACCAAAACCTAATTGAAACCGTAGACCAAAATAAACCCTTGCTTCCAAAAATACCCTCGGATGAACAGTGTCACGGCTACAGTACGGTGCTATAGTAACTTTCCAAATAAGCCCTTGGCCAAAATACAATACCTTTCCAAAAACCCTAATTCATAATAAATAAGACATATGTGGGCCAAGCATCCTCAAGCCCACTTATTCTAAACTAATAAAATAAATCATTTAACCAAATTGAAAGCCTCTAATAACAATAAGTCATATCTCTATGTCTTGTCTTCCATAGCTTGAATCAAGTGGATCATAACTGGTTCTCCTTCTTTCAAGCTCATTTTGAGTGTTGGACTCTTGCTAGTTTCATCCCAAGTGGATTGCACCAATCCTTGCATTGCTTCATTGATTTTCTGGGCTCTTGATCATGTAATTGGCCCATCTGGAACTTGCAAATGATCTTTAAAACTAGGTCCACTTTGGTTCCCATCACCAAGGTGACAAGTGTCGCCGCGTAGTCGGCCTATGGCCGGGAGTAAGTGTGAAGTAGCTAGAAAGTATCAGAGTAGTGCAACGGAAGCATGACTAGGCAACGTCATGAAGTGAAGTGGTCAATCATGGAGTTGCGCTGTAATGACCTAGGATGTATGTGAGGTGACATGAGAAGGTCACGGTGTAGCTTGGGAACAATCTCGAGCTATATGGCATGACGTAAGGTGTAGTCATGAATAGGGTCCGATCGTGTCAAGTGCTGGGATGAACTGTCTAAAGGGACGGGTAGCACGAAGAGTCGTGCTAGCTAAGTAAGAGAAGGTTGGTAACGGAGTATGGCGCTTGTCCATACGAGCCCGTGACCAATGTACTATGTTTTGGTCTTAGATGATAAAGGGGTAAGGTACGTGTGTAATCTGGTTAGACACATGTGCCGGACAGATTTACTGTATATAATGGGTATTCTATCCTATGTACGGTTGCACGATGCTTAAGCCTCAGGGTTGGCTTAGAGCCGTGTGATATGTATGGATGGTCATGAGGTTTAGAGTGAGCTAAAATACATGAAGGTAATGAGGAATGTACTGTCTAAGAATGGGATGCGTGGCTTAGTCGGTCTGAGTCATGCGTCGAAACATGGTTAATAAGAAGAACAAGGCGAAGGTCCTAGTGTTTTGATCCTAAGGTAAATCATGAGTTCACCCTAGTGAGTATGCACTTGAAGTAAAACGTCAAGGTTAAAAGGAAGTAGAGATCGTAATGGGTCCCCAAAGGTTTTATCATAGTAAAGGACATGAAAGAGCACGGGATAGAAGGAGAGTGTTCTAAGTAAATTATAGCTCTATTTCTAGTTCAGTTACTTATGCACTAGATAGAGAATGAAGTTAAGGTTATGTATGCATGTAAGTTGCCATCTGACACGCGCATGAATGGACTGTATGATATGAAAGTAGTATGGAGTCCAGGTAAGTATTATGTTCATACTCTTCTAGAGTTTTCTAAAAGATAAGAAAAGAAAACGAAAAGTTTTCCCTTTTGAAAATGAAGAAAATAAATGCTCTCCCTTTTTAAGGGCAAACGTTTTACGAAAAAGAAGCAAACCACGAATAACATTTTTAAAGTATAAGTATGTACGGCCCCCTTTGGCAGCCCCTGTTCACGCACCCAAAAGTATTAATTGTACGCATGTGAATGGATGACTGTATGCTATATCTATTATATGTAATTTCAAAGAAAATACATAGCACGAAAAGACAATGTTTTTCGAGCTCTCGCCCCAAACGACATTTTCTCACGAAATGAGCGTTTTATCATGACATGACGTTTTCTCATGAAAGCATGAAATGAATGAAAGAAATGGAAAGAATAAAAGCACATGCTCATGCAAATGAAATGAATGAAAGCTGCAGCTCTTTAGAGCTGTCATGAATGAATCAATGAAAGATAGGCATGAGCATGTATGAATGTATGAAACTATGTAACGGCCACATGTATGAATGGAAAAGGGTACCCAAATGAATGAATAGGCAGATTGCAATGGCAGATAGTAGTATCTGGTAGTGCACCAAGTGTTGCATTCCTAACGGAATGAGATTCCAACCCGTGGTGGCCACGGGCGAATCAATTGGCCATAGGGCCGCTAACCCTAGCACGAGGGGCATAACAGTGTGCACTGGCCTATGAAAGTGAAAAGAAAGAATGTATGAATGCATGACATTCTTTAAGAAATGAAGGCAGTAACGGGGGAAATGTTTTATGAAAAGAAAAGCATGTTTAGAAAAGAAAACCCCCTTACTAATGTTTACGAAGGAAAGCATGTATACATGTACATATAGTATGTATAGAATGATGAATGCATGACTGAAAACCTACGTTGTTATATTTTTAACCGTATGAAATAATGCTTATTGAGTATTCGACTCATTTTAGTTTTTATGTGTGCCCTCCCCTCACAGGAACTGAATGAGCAGTACGCTTCACGACGGACAAGGCCAAAGGGGAAGAGCACGAAGGTCTAGGCATGAGGGTTTTAAATGTATGAAGGGCCTTTTTATTTTAAGATTTATATTATCCACTCCTTTAACCCGTAAACCTCTTTTATTCCAAAAGCACATTTATTTTATAACGTAGAGTCTTGCACCCTGGGAAGGACAGCAAAATGTTTTAAATTGGACTGTAATTCCCGTCGTCTTTTCTAAAATATTTTGTAAAAAAACTCATCTCAAGAACAGGCGTTACACAAATTCACCCGGTCAAATTGTTGTTGCATGGCATCCAACAGAAAGAAAGAGTTATCTTCCATACCCTTTGGTGATGAGTCACTCCTATGATATATCGTAATGTGCTACACAAAAAGAATGTTAGTAGAAAACTTCACACACTCTCTTACGTGTTTACACCTAAATAATGGCACTTCACTCGTGTTTTACTCTTAATTAGCTTTTTCCCGATAAGAGTCTCACACTCTCTTGCCTTTTTACCTCAAGAGTTTTCCCACTCAAGTTCTTTAAAAACTAATTGAATTCAATCAAGACAATCCAACCTTGTTTTATCCCAACTAGTAATTAGGTCCAAGAAATAAAAACAAGAGAAACACAGAAGGAATAAAAATGACACAAGATTCATGGAAATTATATACGAATAAAAGAGTAACTATAAGACAAGATACCAACAATAATGATGTAAGCAGCCCCATTGATGATAAGGCTCAAGAAAAAATTTCAGATTTTCTATGCTCTTTTTTTTTTCGATTTTCTTTTCTTTTCCTTTCTTTTCTTTGCTTTTTTCTAATTCAATTACAAACAGCAATATTTAATTGAAAATCAAGCAATTGAATTCAAACACACAAGAATTGACAAGGAATTATAAGAGAATCAATGAAACGATGCTCTAAGCAATTGACAAATTTAGAAATGAAAGAAACCCTAAAATTTTGAAACCCTAGGATCAAGAACACAAAACCCCAATGAACAAGACAATTTCACCAGCCCCAAGATGATGTAATTCAGCAACCCTAAAACAATGAAACCATAGAATTAAATTTACAGATGCAAGAATTAAAAGATAGAATTAGACCTCATTGGAAACCGAGCTCTAATACCAAATGATATGAACCCGTGGGAATGGAATCCCTTGAACCCACAATCAATTTGAAAACTCACTCAAGAAAATCAAAATCAAGTCAAATGGATGGAGAATCTAGACCCGTTGGGAACTCATTTCAAAAATCTAGATTATATCAAAATCTAGACCCGTTGAAAAACCCATCTCAAGAACCCAGATTACAAGGAGGAATGCCACAAAGGTTGTGATTTACCTTTGATAAGTTCAAAAGTTCAATCAAGAACAAAATGAGTAAATACAACTCACAATGAAAATTCAATATTTTCTAACCCTTCACATGAGGCTACAAAGACTATTTAAACCAAAACTTAATTAAAACCCTAACCAAAATAAAGTATTTGCTTCCAAAAATACCCCTTGGATGAATAGTGTTGCTGCTACAGTAACTCGCTACAGTACCTCTTTTAAACCCTAGCTCCAAAAATTTAACTTTCTAAATCAACCCTTGGCCAAAATACAAGGCTTTCCTAAAAACCTTCATAAGACATAAAAAATAAGACATATGTGGGCCAAGCATCCTCAAGCTCACACTTATTCTAAACTAATAAAATAAATCCTTTAACAAATTGAAAGTCTTCAATAACAATAGGCCCAAACAATAACTCTAAGTCTTGTCTTCCATAGCTTGTATCAAGTGGATCAAAATTGGTTCTTCTTCTTTCAAGCTCATCTTGAGTGTTGGGCTCTTGCTAGCTTCATCCCAAGTGGATTGCACCAATTTTTGCATTGCTTCCTTGATCTTCTTGGCTCTTGATCTTGTAATTGGCCCATATGAAACTTGCAAATGATCTTTAAGATTAGGTCTACCTTGGTTCCTATCATGATATGATTAAGAGTTTAAAAGATGAAAAGATGTTTTATAAAAAATTCTATGTTGCATATGTCAAATTTTTATGTCAATGTACTTGTCTATGCATTCATTTGTGGTTTGCTTTTATATGCTTGTGATATTTGTTGTATGTTGATTGTTTACTTGCTGTGATTTTTCGAAATCTTGCTGTGGTAGTTTCCACTACCTTCCCCACCCGAAATGGTAAAAGTTGTTACAGGATTGCAATAGAGCGATCATTGGGAAGCGCAAGAAGCCAGCTCCCTGGATAGTCAAGGAGACCCCAAAGTGCCGTGAGAGCTCATCGGAGCCATCCATACTAGATGGGTTGGAAGCCGCCGACCAGTTCATTACTGGAATTTTGCAACTCTTTGAGGAGCTGAGAAGGATTTTGAACAAGGACAAAACTAACTAGAGATGGCTTAGCAAGATTGTATTTTGAAAAGGGATCAAGAAGATAATGGAAGAAAAGATACGTCTTTAAATGGTCTCATGTTTTGGAGAGATTTTTTAAAACAATTATCTATTTTGGAATTACTTTAATGAAATTCAAATGTTTGGGATGCTTACACTTCGGTACCATGATTAATATTACATTACCATCAGTCCTATGCAGTTAAAAGAATTTTTTTCGCTGTGAATTACTACATACTACTAGATTTATAGCTGCATTGCATCTTATTTGTCATATATGAGGGATATGTAGCCTTGAGTTACATGTCCCGACGCTTCAATCACCATCCAATCCCAAGACTGAAGGCGTCACATAATCATACCCAAAAGTTGTCACGTCCTAACAGTTTTTAAAACAACCCAAATAAGTGTTTAACATTTTTTCCAAAACAAGGGACCATTCCAAAAAGCTTAAACCTTAATTCATGAGACAGTGAACTTCACTAGCTCTAAGGTCCCTTTGCTAGTGAGATTCAAGAAAATACCCCTAGTCCGTAGGGGCTCCAGTTCTAGAAGTCCCAAACTAGAGGCAACTTCTTTTACCTAAGGAATCTTTTGCTTATTTCAGGTATCCAATTACAAAATTCATATATTCCTTAATCATAGAGGCCTTTTTGGACTTGGTTTCACCATCATCCTTATTGAGTGCTTCTGAAAATTCCTTAAGGCGCTGGGCCATAAGGAATTTTTCCATATGTCCCTTCTTCTTCAAATCATTGCAAGCCTGGGAACTCACCAAAATCCTAAAGTGGCGTGTGGAGCTTCTTAGGATTACAAAATCCTAAGGTCTCTCCCCACTTTCCCCAAATTGCATCCAGATTCCTAGTGCTTTTGCATATGTGACAAGTTTCAAGGAGTAAATGGGTTGGGTGTGCCCCTTGGTCCTTGAGACAATTGGGCTGGCCAAAATTCTAAGGCTTAGGTGGCCTATCTCATGGGCTTGGGTGCCTAGTGCACTAAAGAAATAATGTCTTCTAAACATTCTATATCTAATTCATGGCCCAAAATAAATAATCTTGCGACGAAATACGGACGAAAACTTGGCTAAGTCCGGGTTATCACATAACGAATCATAGAAAAAACAAAAAGAGAAGTTTCTCATCATATAATAATATGGTGGACATCAATCCTAAAGTAACATAGACCTAAAATGAATCATTTGAGGTTTATGAAAAATATTCCAATTGTTCATAGTTTGCTAAGCTTTTTTGGCTCATCATTGAATTAGATATTATTAAATACATAAATTTACAGTAGATGGCTAAGCACCCCAAAAAATTTCCCCAAACTAGATTTTGCAAAGCTACAAAAAAAGATAAAAGTTTTGGAAATAGACACATACAGTCTAAGTCCGGTAATCTTAGGCCAAAACCCAAGGGAAAGGATGGCATTGCTACTGGTTGCCTGAGCAATCCCAAGACTGGACTGCTTTATTGAGTAACGGCAACGACTGTGGTGCTGTGCTGTATCAAGTGATGAGATGGCAACATCCAATGTAATGTTGTTTTGTTGTTGGTGTTAGTCCGAGATGCATTGTTGTGGTTAGCAACTCCTTTTCATAGTGAAGTAAATACGACTTTAGTCTTGGAGGAAATTAGTAAGAAAGGGAGATCTGAAAACTTGAATGGATCAGAAGTTAAATAGAATTTAACTTCTGTAGTGATCAGAAGTTAAATAGATGTTTTTTACCAGCATGTGGCACATGCACTAGTTGGAGAAGAATGGTAGTGATCAGATGATAGGTCCCAACACAGCAAATATTAACACTGAGCAATTGTCCTCTTCGGGTGAGAACGTACCACACGTTTGGATGTTAAACTTTGATAATGCTTCATTAATGAAACGATGGCTGCTTAAATAAGCAAAGCCAAACAATACAAACCGAAATATAAGGAAACTGCAACTGACAACTAAAACTTAACAAACGTAAAACAGAATGCAAATAACAGAGCCAAAAAACAGAGCATAATTAGCGGAAGCTAAATAACGTAAAACTTGCAACACTTCATCCTTCTTCTGCACGTTGAGCTACGACCGGGTCCTGCATGCAGCTCACGTCCCTTGAACCATGACTCAGTCCTGCATGTATTCACGTAACAGCATGCACTACTCACGTAACAGCATTATTCATGTAACAGAATATTTAGGATTCGGTCGACGCCCCCTCTCAGATCGTCGTGGCTTAACAATCCCTCCCCCATCAAGCGAAACCTTGTCCTCAAGGTTCACATGCGGAAATTGCTCAACTAACGATTTAGTCGGTTCCCACGTGGCTTCTTCCGTAGGTAAACGCTTCCACTGAACCAAGCTCTCTTCTTCAAACTTGTTTCCGCGTTTGACCCAGCGATTGTCCAAAATCTGTTGAGGTTCCAGTAAGATGACGCCTTCATCGTTCACTGGTGGCAGTTCTTGAGAAGGCACCACCTGATCGCCCACGAATTTTTTGAGCAGTGAGACATGGAAGACTGGATGAATTCGTGCTCCTTCTGGCAGCTGAAGCTTGTAAGCAACCGTTCCGATTTTCTGTATAATTGGGTAGGGCCCGTAAAAGCGACTTGCAAGCTTCTGATGGACACGTTTGAAAATCGATTGCTGCCGATACGGGTGTAACTTGAGAAACACCAGATCACCCACTTCGAAAGTCACATCTTCTGCTTTTATCCGCCGTCTGCTTCATACGGTTAGTGGAAGATGCCAAATTTGCTTTAAGTTGGTTCAACAACTCATCTCTGGCTGCGAGACTCTGATCTACCTCATGTACCGAAGATTCACCGTTACAGTAGTTGTGAAGGGAAGGAGGCAAACAACCATACAATGCCTGAAATGGAGTCATGCCTGTAGACGCATGGAACGTCGTATTATACCATAACTCAGCCCACGGAATATAAGTGCTCCACTTGTGCGGCCATTGATGAACAAAGCAGCGAAGATATTGTTCAAGACATCGATTGACGACTTCCGTTTGCCCATCGGTTTGTGGATGATAGGCGGAGCTAAGTTTCAATTGAGTACCGGACATTAGAAAGAATTCTTGCCAAAATCGACAAATGAAAATTGGATCTCGATCACTAATAATTGATTTTGGAAGACCATGTAACTTGATAACTCCTTCCACAAACTTCTTAGCCACACTTTTAGCCGTAAACAGATGGGACAAAGTCAAGAAATGTGCAAATTTTCTTAACCTGTCAACGACGACTAAGATCGTATCTTTGCCGTGGGAGGTTGGCAATCCTTCGATGAAGTCGAGCGTAATATCTTCCCAAACTTGACAGGGAATGGGTAACGGGTGCAGTAATCCAGCCGGAGAAAGTGTCTCGGACTTCATTTTTTGACATACCTCACAGTGCTTGACATACTCTTGGACTGATCTGTGCATTTTAGGCCAATAGAGTTGCTGAGCTAGGCGTTTGAACGTCCGTAAAACACCTGAGTGACCCCCAATTTTGGTGTCGTGTGCTTCATGCAGTAGCTTAGTGCGCAGTGTCACACAGGAAGGAATAACCACTCTTCCTTTAAAGAACCAAAGCCCTTGGTGCTGAGAATACGGACCTTCGGGTTGCCCCTTTGCCACCCGTTCGACGGACTGAATATAATTGTCCCCTGCATAAGCAGCTTTAATCTCGTCCCACAAAGTAACAACGGCTGTGTGCAAATGATGTAATATTGGACTGTTGGGCTGGCGTGAAAGGGCATCTGCTACAGCGTTCTCGCTTCCTGGACGATAAACAATCTCGTAGTCATAGCCCATTAACTTGGCTACCCACTTTTGCTGCTCCGGCGTTGATATACGTTGATCCAAAAAATACTTCAAGCTGCGTTGGTCGGTCTGAACAAAGAATTTCCTTCCTAATAAATAAGGTCGCCACATGCGTATGGATTCTACAATGGCAAGCATCTCCTTGGCGTAGGTTGACCATGATTTTTTTGTAATTCCAAGTGCACGACTCATATAGGCAATGGGCTTGCCCTGTTGAGTCAGAACTGCGCCAATCCCATCTCCAGAGGCATCGGTCTGAATGGTGAAAGATTCCTTGAAGTTAGGCATGGCCAAAATGGGGGTGGAGGACATTGCTCGCTTAAGAGCAGAAAAAGCTGTATCGGCCTCTTCATGCCAGCCAAACTTCCCTTCTTGAGTAGGTTGGTGAGTGGTCGAGCGATAATACCGTAATTCTGAACAAACTTCCGGTAGTATCCTGTCAAGCCTAAGAACCCACGTAATTCATAAATATTAGCAGGTCGGGGCCATGCGAGCATGGCTGCAATTTTTTTTTCATCAACCTTCACTCCATGTGACGTGATGATATGCCCCAAGTACTCTAATTCTTGCTGGCCGAACACACACTTGCTTGCTTTAATAAAAAACTTATGCTGTCTCAAAATTTCTAGAGTTTGTGCAACATGTGCCACATGTTTCTCCCAAGTGGAACTATATATGAGGATGTCATCAAAAAAGACCAAAATGAACTTTCGAAGATGAGTTCGAAATATTGAATTCATGATGGCCTGAAATGTGGAGGGTGCATTACAGAGGCCAAAAGGCATTACGAGGTATTCGTAATGACCATTATGAGTACGAAAAGCAGTCTTAAGAATATCAGGAGGATTTACCCTTACTTGATGGTATCCGGCTCGCAAGTCCAGCTTTGTAAAATATGCGGCGCCATGTAATTCATCTAACATGTCATCCACCGTTGGAATGGGGAAACGATCTTTGACGGTGACGTTATTAAGCGCACGGTAGTCTGTGCAAAATCGCCAGCTCCCATCTTTTTTCTTTACAAGTAGTACTGGAGAGGAAAATGGGCTGGTGCTAGCACGAATATGTCCTGAATCCAGCATCTTCTGCACCTGCTTCTCGATTTCCTCTTTCTGAAAGTGAGCGTATCTGTAAGGCCGTACATTAACAGGTTCGATGCCCTCTTTTAGTGTAATGCTGTGGTCGATCTCACGCATAGGTGGTACGCATGAGGGGTCTTGAAATAAGTCATTGTACTTCTGTATTACCCGCTGCATGTCTGGATGATTAACGCCATGAACCGCATCCTGTAAGTAGTCCTCTGTAGCCGAAGTAAAACATACTGCAAATAATGTTTGGCCTTGTCGACAAGCTTTGGACAGTTCCTTTATCGTAGCTTCCTGAATGGACTGCTCGTCCAGTCCTTGCAGCCGTCGGGCTTGGTTATTCCAGATGAAGTCCATGCTGAGTTGCTTCCAATTACAGACTACGGAACCCAACATTTCCAACCATTGTATGCCCAGTACTAAGTCAAGTCCTGATAGGGGCAGAGCAAAAAGGGTAAGATCAAACTTAGTGCCTTGTAAATTTACGGATACCTTATCAAATCGTTCTTGACATTTTAGCCTTTCGCCGTTAGCAACTCGAACGATGAACGGGTCCGTTGGTACTACTGGTAGATGCAGCGTATTTGCCAAACGAGCACTGATGAAATTGTGTGTGGACCCGCTGTCGATCAACACCATCACGTCGTGCGGACCCATAGTTGCTGTCATACGCATCGTTCGTGGGCCAGTCCATCCGGTCAATGCATGCAAGGTGATTTTTGGCTCCAGTTCGGGTTCATGCACCTCTCCCGTAACGTCTCCTTGATCGATTACTCCTGTTTGCTGCTCAGTGACATCCTCACAGATCACATCACCTGCGGAACCATCCAAAAGTAATATCTGCGGCTTTTGGCATCGATGCCCAGCCGTAAATCGTTCGTTGCAGTTAAAGCAAAGGCCTTGCGCTCGTTTTCTCTGCATCTCCTCCTAGGATAAACGCCGGATTGGAACAGCTGGAGTTGCTGGACCCACACGAGTGGGTTGGGGAAGAACTAGAGGAACTCTTGGAGGTGGTGGTCGCATGAATCGTCGCTGTCGTGCGAGCTGCTCGTCTTTCATCCGAGCTAAATCAGTGGCCTCCTTGAGGGATTTTGGCTTAAACATCCGAATGCCATCAGAAATTTCATTTTTTAAGCCACCCATAAACGTACCCACCAATGCCTTCTGTGTCCATCCATGAACTTTGTTGCCGAGCTTCTCGAACTCACATTGATAGTCTTTCAACGTTCCTATCTGCTTGATTCTTGAGAGTGCTTCATCAAAGTCTTCACAATCTGATGGTCCGAAGCGAGCCCATAATTCCTCTTGGAATCTTTCCCATGAAATCGCCTGTCCTTCCTCCTGTAATGTCCGACGTATCCATTGCCACCACTGGTTGGCTTCTTTCTCCAGATGGTAAGCAGCCATGGGGACCTTTTGGTTTTCGGCTGTGCCCTGGTATTCAAAGAATTGTTCCACACGGTTGAACCATTCGGTTGGATCATCCCCTGAAAATCGTGGAAACTCCAGCTTAGCTGTTTTGGAAGAAACAATCTGTCGGCCTCCCTCGTTACCTTCTCGGTGGGGATTGACGTTGTTGGGATTCTCCGGGTATACAATCAGCACACTCGAAATACGAGCGAGAGCTTCCTCCACCCGTTGTAGTCCTTCTTGAACCGTACCCAGCCCAAACTCCAGGTGCTCAATACGTTCCTTGTTTGTTCCCATTAGTAACCTTGCTCTGGTACCAATGATAGGTCCCAACACAGCAAATATTAACACTGAGCAATTGTCCTCTTCGGGTGAGAACGTACCACACGTTTGGATGTTAAACTTTGATAATGCTTCATTAATGAAACGATGGCTGCTTAAATAAGCAAAGCCAAACAATACAAACCGAAATATAAGGAAACTGCAACTGACAACTAAAACTTAACAAACGTAAAACAGAATGCAAATAACAGAGCCAAAAAACAGAGCATAATTAGCGGAAGCTAAATAACGTAAAACTCGCAACACTTCATCCTTCTTCTGCACGTTGAGCTACGACCGGGTCCTGCATGCAGCTCACGTCCCTTGAACCATGACTCAGTCCTGCATGTATTCACGTAACAGCATGCACTACTCACGTAACAGCATTATTCACGTAACAGAATATTTAAGATTCGGTCGATGCCCCCTCTCAGATCATCGTGGCTTAACATCAGACCGGGGAGAGCAGGGGTAGGAGAATCAGATGCATGGTGTGATTTGTGTTAGCGTTACATGTATGAAGATACAATGGCACGTTAAGCCTATGCGCCTATCCCCCTTCTACACTGCTTATGTTGTTTTGCTGGCTTTAGGTTTCAAAGGCTGCTCGCATGCCAAAGACTCCAAACACGTTAGATTGGGATTGATCATCCCTAGACTTGACATGTAAACACGTGCACAAATATAACGGTTTCTTTATGGTAATGGTTTTTTGGGGTATCACGTGAGAGAGAGGAGGGTGTCAACCAGATTTGTTTGCTCGGGAAAACCACAAAAAAGTTAACTAGATTGGTTCAACAGTTTAGCTAGTAATTTTCTAGTTCTTTCAAATCAAACTCTAGAGAGAACATTGCAGCTGAGAATATATCAATGCATCAGGGGAGGAAAATATAATTTATTATTTAAAAAAAAAATCCTCTTCATTGTTGTTTAAAGATCTCAGTTACCACTCACTTTCTACCCCATATTTTGTGGACAGCCAATAAGGACTTGAAAATTACAAATTTTGAGCGTCAAATTTATATCGCTTGCCAACCTTCTTTCCAACCGACGTAGGAAGTCAACAGTGAAAAGGAGATGCTTTCCGCATCAATTATTTTGAACCGCATCGCTGGATAGACTTTTAATGTTCATTGAATTCTTATGGGGATACTACACCGCAGCATTTTTTTTTTTTTTTTTTTTTTTTTGTGATAGGGCTGAACGAGCCATCTTGCCAAAATGTGCAGATGACTTCCTTTGAAACAGGGTAGCAACAATCTTCAAAAAGTCGGACAACTTATGACCTAAAAGTTCACTGCAATAGCCTTCTCTTAAATTTCTTACTAAAATCATGGCTGATTCATACCCTGAAAAATGCAAGCCATTAACAACATAAACAACCATCTTGCATTGGAGAGGGTTGGATTAACCATTCAGTGTTGCCTTGACAATGGGTTCCATAATCCATATTCTTTATTAGAAAAAACAAACATAAAATATTGATAATCAAAAGCTACTTCACATCTAGTACCTTTTCATGCACTCAAAATAATATCCAAACTGTTTAATCTCCCTAAGTATGGGGATCTCAAGCCACTTTAGAAAGCCATGGTGCATGTGCAGTGTGCAAGAGCTACCTAGATACAAGTGAGGCTGAGGAAACCGCATTTGGGTAGGAAAGTTGCTGTCATACCTGGTATCTATCGGGAATGGAATTCTTTCACGCAATTCTAAGAGAAAATTTCTCCCTGAATTGTGAAAATGGCATTATTGCCTAAAACCACAAGAACATCTGAATGTCTATCCATCCAAAGCACAACCTTATTACACTACGAGAACAAGAAAGAAAAAAGAAAGCACACGACTGCATTGTTGTCTCATTGCATATATAATATATTATGTAGCTATATTATATAGCTAAGTACTGCTGAGTCTGACATCCAACCCTCAAGTCTGAGATTCAGCTTCCTTTCTTTCTATCAGTTTGACAAAATTGCGGACAATTGTCTTACCTTCAGTGCTTATAATGCTTTCTGGATGGAACTGAACACCCTGCAATTTTTAAATCAATTTGGTTATAGCAGCAGTAAACTGGAGATACTTACAGTAACTGAAAGAAAAAGGCCTTTCCATACGATGAAGCAGAAAGGAAAAATCAGCAAGCCAAACAAAAACTTGAAATTTTTACTATTTTATATTTCAGTTTTTCTTATTAAAAATTGTTTTAAACATTTTTTTAACTCCAAGTTGTTTTAGACAATGTCCCTTACAATTACAATGGTTTCACAACACTACTACAACAATTTGGCTTTATCTGACCCAGCATCATGGGTGCATGGCAATGTGTGCTGAAAGTTTGAGAACATCCTAGGAGGCACGCCTTTGTGGTGCCATATATCTAGATATGCGATTGTTATTCAGAAACCTTAAATGCATGTCAAACAGCAACACTGCATTGAACCTTCCATGTGTGTGTGCGTGCATGGGTTTCACTTCAAAACTTTCCCAGATGTCTGCATTTATACATTAAAATTTGATTTTCGGACGAAAAGTTACATGTGTGGTCCCTAATGATGAAGTATAATCACAAAGAAAAAACTGCCTTAAGAGTATGTTTTCATTTAAACTCACCAGTCTCCCACAGCAGATTCCATTTGCATTGGGTGTGGGTTGGGATTAGCTATGCCCCTAATTTTGCAGTGAATAGCATAACCGTTAACATGGTAACCAATTCTAGAGCTACTCAAACTTTTCTCCAATATCAAGATCCTAAAAATGCCCTATCTTTATGTCAAAATCGAGAAAACTTTGGGAAATACTGGTCTGCTATGTGCGCAGCCTCATCTCATTGAGTAGGCAATGTGCCATTCTTTACATGGTAAGAACTATACATGGTAACAGCTCCTAACTATTAGCATCTATAATATGGTAAGAATAACTATTGAGTATATACGGTAAGAATAACTATTAGCATCTATATATGGCAAGAATAAGTATATAATCTATGTTAACATCCCCCCTCAAATTGATGCTGGTAAGTCAACCAACAACAATTTGCCAACCAGAAATTGATGACGTTGTCGAGTCATGGCTTCGGTGAAGACATCAGCCATTTAGAGATCAAAAGAAATGTAAAGAAGAGATATCACCTGGCTTTCCAAGGAGTCACGAATAGAATGATAATCAACATCAATGTGCTTGGTGCGTAAATGGAAGATGGGATTGGTTGCAATCAGAATAGCACTAGTGTTATCAGCATGAAGAGGGTAGAAGTAATCTAAGGAAACCCAAGCTCCTCAAGAAGGCCGTGTAGCCATTCAATTTTAGAACAAGCAATAGACATGGCATGATACTCGGCCTCAATAGAGGATTTAGAAACACGATCTTGTTTCTTACATCTCCAAGAAATTAAGGCATCACCTAAAAACATACACCAACCCGTAGTAGATCGATGCGTATCTAGACACCCAGCCCAATTAGCATCACGATAGGCAACAAGTTGAAGAGATGAGCCTATAGGAAAGAATAACCCATGAGTAGGCGAACCTCAAAGATAGCAGATGATGCGTCGAACTGCAGCAAGATGGAGATGCCGAGGAGAAGACGTAAACTGACTGACCTGATGAACAGCATAGGAGATATCAGGTCGAGTAGTGGTCAAGTAGACAAAACTCCCAACCAGGCGACGATAGAGAGTAGGATCATCCAGAGGGTCCCCTTTGTCTTTCCTGTATTTGACATTTACCTCCATAGGAGTATTAACAGAAAAAGTGTCCTCCAAACCAGCAAAAGTGATAAGATCTTGAATTTACTTATGTTGGTTCAAGAAAATACCATTGGCCTGATGATGAACTTCCAGTCCTAAGAAGTATGTGAGCTGGCCAAGATCTTTCATATGGAAAGTTACATGCAACAACTGTTGAAGCTTAGTAATCAAACCACAGTCAGTGCCAGTAATGATAATATCATCCACATAGACCGAGAGAAGGACTATACTCGACACAGACTTGTGGAAGAAAAGAGAAGAATTGTATTGACTTTGTGTAAAACTGAAGGTAAGAAGCGTACTGCGAAACTTCTCAAACTAAGTCTGGAGAGCCTACTTGAGCCCATACAGAGAACACCTTAGCTTACAGATATCATAAGGAGAAGAAGTAATCATACCAGAGGGAAGCTTCATGTAAATCTCTTCTTGGAGATCACTATGACGAAAGGCATTCTTCACATCCATCTGATGCAGTTGCCACAACTGTGAAGCAGCAATAGTTAAGATGGTTCGAACCATGGTCATTTTGGCAACAAGAGCAAATTTCTCCTCATAATCAACCCCATATTCCTATCTGTTACTCAGAGCTACGAGGCAAGCTTTGTACCAATCCAAAGAGCCATTAGAACGAAGTTCTACAGAGAAAACTCATTTACTCCCAATAGGTTTGACTGTAGGGGGACAAAGAACAATATTCTAAGTGTGATTCTCCTCAAGTGCTTGAAGTTTTATTTGCATTGCATTTTGCCAATACTCATGTTCCATGGCCCATTTGTAACAAGAGGGAATGGAAATAGAGGATAAAGTAGCTATAAGAGAGACAAAGGAGGAGAAACCATACCGATCAGGGGGTCGAGAAGGACGAGTAGACCGGCGAAGAGTGGTGGAAGCATGAGCAGGATCAAGTGCCGAGTCAAGATCGTGAGGGGACACAGAGGAAGTAGAACCAGACTCATGTCGACTACGTCTTACATACACAAAACCAAATTTGAACCTTTCCACAATTGTCTAGGAATCAGGAAAGCAAGGCAGAAGAGATAAAGATACATACAGATGAAAACTCAACATAAGATGGAAAGAAATATTGATTTTCAAAGAAAACCACATTCCTATAAATTCGTATACGACGACGAGCATGAGGATCATAACAAACATAACCCTTTTAAGGTATAACATAACCAAGAAAAACACACTTAACAAATTGAGTAATAAGTTTAAGTCGTTTATGAGCAGGGAGATGCAAAAAATGCACAAAACAAACACCACCAAATACCCGAAGACTAGAATATGAAGGAGAATGGTCAAACAACTTAAAGAAGGGAGAAACATGATGTAACGTAGGAGAGGGTAAGCGATTGATCAAATAAACCGAAGTAGAAAGCACTTCACACCAAAAACGAGGAGGAACAAATGATTCAAGTAAAAGGATTCTTACCCCATCAAGAAGGTGACGATTTTTCCTCTCAGCAACACTATTTTGTTGTGGTGTAGAAAGACAAGAACGCTGAGAGATGATCCCTTTGCTTTGAAGAAAGTCCCGAAACTCATTAGACATGTATTCTCCACCACAATTAGAGCGCAAGACCTTGACGCTAGTAGAGAATTGAGTCTCAAGAAATGCAAGAAAGCGCTTAATACTGAAAAAACTTCGGCCTTAGCCCGTAGGAAGTAAACCCAAGTAAAATGACTAAAGTCATCAATGAAAGTAACAAAGCACTTGTAATGCACATGAGAAACAACAGATGCAATCCCCCAAACATCACTATGAATAATATTGAAACATTGTGAGGCACGAGATGCATGATGAGGAGAAGGTAGAACTTTACTTTTGCCAAGTTTGCATGATGTACAATCAAAAGAAAGATCAAGAGAAGAACATGCTTTATTTCCCAATAAACTAGAATTAAACAAAGGACGAAGTACATCAGAGTTTGGGAAGCTTAGACGTCTATGCCAAATCTTATTGTCAAAACCAACAACATTACATGCAAAGAAAAGTAAAGGAAAACTAGGAATAATGGTAGAAGGAGAAACGTGGAGAGGAAAGAGGCATCCCACTTCAGGCCCCTTTCGCGATCTTCCCTGACACTTTATCCTACACAACACAACCAGAACGAGAGAAATGGACATTATAATTACTATCAACCAATTGACCAACAGAAATAGGATTTGTGAAGAGGTCAGGAGACAAAAACATCAGTTAAGGAAGAGGAAAGATCACCAACAGCACTGATAGGCAGAGAATTTCCATCAGTGTTGTTAATTTTCATATTTCCATCATAATTTTTGACCATGGAAAGAAGAACAACAGTATTGGTCATATGGTTAGAGGCTCCGGAGTCAAAATACTATGGCTTAGAAGAAACTTTATGATTACCTGGCCCAAAAGCAGAAAAAACAGAAATGGTCATTTATTGTACCATTTCAAGAGTGTGTATTCGGGTTTGCTAAGGCTATAAAAGCTGGAATAGGAACAACTGGCGAGGCAGCAGGCAATGCAATAGAACTAGAGACACCAATGGAGGCATGATAAGCAGTACCCTGCATCCTTTCAAGTCGAATGGGATGATATGACCCTGTTTCTTATAGTAGTTCAAGTCGAATGGGATGATATGACCCTGTTTCTTACAATAGTTACAGAACTTCTTGGGGCAATCCTGAGCAATATAACCAAAAGCTTTACAACTAAAGCATTGGACAACACGAATGTCTTTACCCTTATTCCTCTCTTGTACTGCATAGTAATAGGTGCACTAACATTAGCCCGATGTTCCATGGCAACCTGATTTACTATACGCTGCTCCTCACAAAGAAGTTCACTCAAACAGGCATCTAGAGAAGGTATAGGATGACGATTCATCAGATTAGAACGTGAAATTTCAAAATCGGAACGAAGCCTCATCAAGAATTGATCTCTCTTGCTTGTTTTATGCACTACTTGAATAGCAGAGAGAGCTACAGCGAGAACATTAGCATAAACAATGTCTGAATAATGAGCCCAAAGATTTTGAAAACCAGAAAAATGTTCCTCAATAAAGAGACTTCCATATGTGAAATTAGCCATCTCATACTCCAATTGAAAATGCCGAGCCGTGTTGTCTTGATTGTAAATCTTGTTTAGATAATTCCAGATATCAGCGGCAGTTTTATAAGGCCTCAAATTGAGAACAATGTGAGGCTCAACCAAGCTAATGATCCAGGTCATAACCCGAGCATCCTTATTTTTCATTTAGACAAAGCCTCGACATCCTTGACCAAACAACTCTTTCCCTTTGACAAACAATTGAAATTGAAACTCCCAAGCAGTATAATTATACGAATATGAAACGAGTTTAATTTATCTGATGACAAAATGGAACCGAGAATAAATTATCCCACTAGAAGTTTGCAGAAATATGTGTCCAAACCAGAGCAAAACAGATGGCGTAAGCAAAACAAAGAGGACCGAAAGATATGTCCAGACAGGAAACTAGTGTAACGAAATACTAGAGTAGACCCAAGAACTAGCATAGACCGTGCCGAGAACCAAAACAGAAACAAGAAAGGTGCACAGGCAGCACCGAAGTCCAGAGTAGAACTGGGAAAGACGCAAGAGAAGATGCCGAAAAATCCATAATAGAACAAAAATTCACCAACCAAGATGCCGAAATCCACAAACTCAGCAACAGACAGTGCCGACACAGCAACATAAAGCGCCGAAATCCCAAAAAAAGACCCCCGAAAAAAAAAATCCGAGAAACAGGCAAGCAATTAGAGACCTACTCTTTACACCATGTCAAAATCGAGAAAACTTTGGGAAAAACTGGTCTGCTATGTGTGCAGCCTCATTCTCATTGAGTAGGCAATGTGCCATTCTTTACGTGGTAATAACTATACATGGTAACAGCTCCTAACTATTAGCATCTATGCATGGTAAGAATAACTATTGAGTATATATGGTAAGAATAACTATTAGCATCTATATATAGTAAGAATAAGTATATAATCTACGTTAACACTTTATTCAATTGACTCAAGTAAAAAGAAAAAAAAAAAAAAAGTTGCTCAACATTCTCAGATTACAATTCCACAAAGCATAAACTCATAATGATGAGATTGAGTTGCAAAAAGTTTTTTCAGCTGTAAATACAATTTAAACCTGGAAGACATCGAACATTGAGACCACACCCATTACCATTTGTTTAGGATGAGAGGAACTGTCATTTGTTTTGAAGACCATAGGCAAGCTATGACAACCTGGACTTAGCCAAGTCTTCGCCTGTTTTTCGTCGCTAGTTTATGTTTAATTTTTGGGCCATGCAAGAGGTGTAGAGTACTTAGTAACTTTGGATCCTATCTAGTTCAAATGCATTAGGCATCTAAGCCCATAAGATAGGCCTAGCAAGGCCTTAGGAATTCGGCCAACCCATTGGGGCTAAAGCCTAAAACCCTAGGGGAACAAAGGGCACATGCCCAACATACTAAAGGTTTGGCCACATGTCACACACAAGGCACAATGAAACTAGACTTGATTAAGGGAAATAGGGGTGAGAGACTTTAGGGTTTACATAATCCAAAAGCCCTAGCACGCCTACCATGACAAAGGCCACCTATTTTTGACACTTGTCACACATGTAGCAGGGTTCTAGAAGGAAGAAATCATGAGATGCCTAGGGAAAGATAAGATCCATTCCCCTAGACTCTTAGCCAACGCACCCACTCAACAACCACCTAGATTTCTTGCTGCTTGTCAAGACTATGAGAGTTCCTAGATGATTGCATAAGGAAGTGGCACATAGGGGATGTCAAGAGAACTAAGCATCTTTTAATTATTTGAACCCCTCTTCTTCTAATTTTCTCTTTGTACAACCAAAACTCCGATGATGAAAAGTTTTACTTTTTTCTTCTAGTGATGTTCTGGTGCATGTAGTGGTGACTTAGTGTTTGCTTTTAGTGAATTATGGGTCCTTCGAAAATGGTGATTATTGAATCTAAGGCTTTTAAGGTAGTAAGGGATGGGAGGTTTGTTCACATAATGGAGAAAGTTTGGAAGGTGGTGAAAGAGGTTAGTTTGGGGTTAGGCATGGCAAGGTGGTTCTTAAAAGCCTTGGAGGATTGCTTGACGGCTGGGAGGAAGGGGTTTTATTTTGCGCATAGAGACGGTGATAGGGGCTAGGCGCTGAGGGAGGCTAGTTGTGCGGGAGGCTCTTTCTTGCCTCCACAACAACCTCCATCTTGGTCTTACAAGGAGGTACTAAAACCCAGAGGAAGTGTTAGGGGTAGCCATCACTCTGACATTTCGATAGGCTCAAGAGGTTAGGCCTGCAAAGGGGTGCCACTGCTTCTGTAGGAGCCCAAGCGCGGGTGGAAGATGACAGAGGAGCTATCGGTTTGAATGAGGAAAGGGTGCTTTGTGCTTTATAGGAGATGAAGAGCCAAGTCGACTTGCTGCAAGCAAATTTAGTCTGGATGATAGTGCACAAAGGAGAAAAAAAGGCTGGGAATGGGTTTGGGTCTAATTGTGGGCTGTGGGCCAAGTGAAGTAAATCTGAAGGGTGCATTAGGTGGGCTAACTACGATGGGCCAGGCTCAGTCATGTGGGCCTCAGGCTGGGAAGCAAAGCTGCGTGGGCTAGGGAGGAGAGGCATATCTGAAGGGGAAGAAGGTGTCTACTGGGCTAGGCCTGAGCAGAAGCCCACGTAGGAAAAAGGCCCGAAACTCAAGATTTCGGGTATGCTGGAGGTGCCCAAATCATCATCATCGGGTCTGAGCCTTGGGCCGTGTCTAGCATAGAAAGGGGCGACGGCCTACGGCATCTCAGGTGGTGGTTCGACGGTGGCCCCACAATCACCGGAAGTGGAGGTGGGGGAAATTGTATTCGGCGAAGTGCACGATTCTGTCCTTGATGGTTCTGGAGCTGCTCAAGGAGGGTCGCCTCTTTGTGGGCTGCCTCAAAATCCTCCAACGAGCCCTAGGTCACCTATGAATGTGCCATTATCCTCGGCCTAGATGTAGATAAGGTCGTGGGGGGAAGAACTGGCTTACGGTGAGCCTTTTGAGGGAGCTCGAGAAGAATTGGCTCACGGTGAGCCTTTTGTGGATTGTGGGTGCTCGTTGAATAAGGGGGAGATTAATGAGAAAGGTACGCTGATGTTGTTTGACCCCTGTAAATACTCAACAATGGGAAGGAGGCTGTAGGAGAGGATCCTACCCCTTTAAGCCTGGTTCCTCCTAGGATTTCCTCTGATTGGGTATTGAAAAAGGTAGAGGAACTTCAAAGCTGTATGGGGATCTCGTGTGTGGGCTATGAAGAGCAATTTAAGGCTTTGATTATAGCCATCGAGGCAGGACAACATGGCGCAGGGTCAAAAAGAGATAAGGAGTTGAAGAGGTTGACGTGGTCCATTAATTATGATGGCAAGGAGGGGAGTGCGAGTCATGGAAGAAACAAGGAGAGGGCTGGAACAGTTGATAAATGAAGCCCAAAATTTTGAGTTGGAATGTTCGGGGGCTGAATGAGATTAATAAACGCCTTCAAATAAGATCTTTATTAAGGCAATGAAAGGTGGGCATCATTTGTTTGCAAGAAACAAAGTTTAAGCATATCAATAGAAGAATTATTCGGAGTAAATGGAGTTTTGCCTATATGCAAGTTGGACATACTTACCCTCGAAAGGGACCTCGGGTGGAATTTTGATTATGTGGGATAAGAGGATGGTGGAGAGAGCATTGATGAGTTTGTGGGGGAGTACTTAGCGGGTGTTTCTTTAAAAATTCTGATGATGGTTTTCTTTGGGCCTTTGCTAGGGTATACGGTCCTAATTTGAATAGTGAGAGGCAGATGCTTTGGGACGAGCTTGCTAGCCTATGTTCTTGGTGGGAGGCTCCATGGTGTATTGGAGGGCATTTTAACGTGATAAGATTTTCTAGCAAAAGATTAGGGGGGGCGTCAAAATCAAGCTACGGTGGATTTCTTAGATTTCATATTCGAGTTAGGCCTCATGGGCATACCTTTAATGGGAGGTGAGTATACATGGTCTAATAATCACTCTTCGTCAAGACTGGACAGGTTTCTCATTTCCCCTTCATGGGAGCTACAATATCTAGATTTAAGCCAGAAAAGGCTCCCGAGGATATGTTATGATCATTTTCCTGTAATGCTCAATAGTGGTGGAATTCTAGGGTTAGAAGGCCGTTCAAGTTTGAGAATATGTTGTTAAAAAGGAGGGGTTTGTGGACTTGGTTAGACAATAGTGGAATTCATACTTATTTTAGGGCAATCCGAGCAATGTGTTGGCTAGAAAATTGAAAGCTTTGAAGAAGGACTTGAAGACATGGAATGAGTAGGTGTTTGGGGATGTAACCTTACAGAAGAAGAGCTTGATCCAAGAGTTACAAAGTTTGGAGGGTGCAGGAGATGAGAACAACCGTAAAGAGCATGTAGTTTCTGAAATTGAAAGATTGACTCTAATGGAGGAGATTTCGTAGAGGCAAAAGTCAAGGGCTTTATGGTTTCAAGAGGGGTATAAATGCACTAAGTTTTTCACCGAGTGGCTAATGCACATAGGAGGTTTAATTCCATTGAGTCCTTGAATATTGAGGGAGCTACATCCTCTGATCAGGTTGTGATGAAGGAATATGTGGTTACCCATTTTGAAAATTTGTTGTCAGAACCTCAATCATGGGGAGGCCTATCGTAGATGGACTAGCCTTTGAGGTCATTGATCAAAATAGCATGGTTTGGTTGGAAATACCTTTTGAAGAGGAAGAGGTACTACAAGTAATCAGAAAAATGAATAAAGATAAAGCTTCAGACCCTGATGGTTTCACTATGGCTTTTTTTCAGACTTGTTGGGAGGTGGTGAGAGAGGATGTAATGCTGGTTTTCAGGAATTTTTCACTCATGGCAAATTTGAAAAAAGCTTAAATGCTATCTTTATTGCTCTAGTCCCAAAAAAGGCTGGTGCAATAGAGGTACAAGATTTTAGACCGATTAGTCTTGTGGGTAGCATGTAAAAGATACTATCCAAGGTTTTTGCGAATAGGATGGGCACGGTTATGGAGAAGATTATCTCTAAATCCCAAAATGCCTTTGTGAGGAGGAGACAAATCTTAGACTCGATTCTTATCACCAATGAATGCTTGGATAGCAAAATCAAGTAGAGAGTTCCAGGTCTTCTATGCAAACTAGATATGGAGAAGGCATATGACCATGTTAATTGAGATTTCTTGATATATATGCTGAGTAGATGTGGTTTTGGGGAAAAATGGAGGAAGTGGATAATGCATTGTGGGTCCACGGCTAGTTCGCGGGGACTATGACAAGAAGATCCATTATCACCTTTCTTATTTTTCCTAGTAATGGAGGCACTAAGTCGAATGGTGTCAGCGCGAGTAGGGGGAAGATTTTTTTCAGGCTTTTCAATGGGAGATTCACACGGCTCTACCATTATTTCTCACATTTTGTTTGCAGATGATACCTTGCTGTTTTGTGAAGCAAATGCAGGACAGATCCAACTTTTGAAGGCCATCCTACTTTGTTTTGAAACTGTATCCGGGTTGAAGAATTAATCTTGCCAAGACGGAGATGATCAATATTAGAGGGTTGGTTAGCATCTTGGGTTGTGTGGTTTTTTCGTTGCCGTTGAAGTACCTTGGACTTCTATTGGGAGCTTCTTTCAAAGCTAAGTCTATTTGGGAGGAGGTGCTGGAAAATTTTGAGCGTAGGTTGGCCGGGTAGAAAAAGTTGTATTATCAAAAGGGGGGGGATCACACTTATTAAGAGTACTTTATCCAATCTTCTCGCATACTACTTATCCTTATTTCCCCTTCCTGCTAGCATTGCAACTAGAATAGTGAAACTCCAACGTGATTTTTTATGGAGTGGAATAGAAGATGAGTTTAAGTTTCACTTGGTGGGATGGGACAAGGTTTGTTCTCCTTTGAGGGATGGTGGGTTGGGGGTTCGAAATGCGAGGGCTTTCAACAAGGCATTACTAGGTAAATGGTTGTGGCATTATAACTATGAAAGGGGAGCCTTATGGAAAAGGGTGATTGACACGAAGTATGAACACAGGGGGAGGGGGGGTTGGTGTTCTAGATAGGGACGGGGGACATATGGAGTGGGGCTATGGAAGTACAAACGGAAAGGTTGGTGCTCTTTCGCTAGTAATACTCGGTTGTGCTTGCGGGATGGTAGTAGGATCAACTTTTGGAAGGATGCGTGGGTGGGAGACATGGTTTGAAGGATGCTTATCCAATAATTTTCAGTATTGCATGGCTGATCTAATTCATCAAGGTTCACACAAGTGGAACATTGGTCTTACTCGGAGGGCACATGATTGGGAAGTGAATATTCTGGTTGATTTTTTTAACTTGTTGTATAACACTTCTATTGCTGCCACAACTGAAGATGTGATGGCATGGAGACCCTCTAGGAAAGGGAAATTCTCGGTACACTCTTTTTATGACTCTATTACCATGCAACAAAGGTACAATTTCCCTTGGAAGAACATATGGAGGAGTAAAGCACCCACCAAAGCCGCATTCTTTGTCTGGACAGCAGCTGTAGGGAAGATTTTGACCATTGATAATCTTAGAAGATGTGGTCTAATAATAACGGATTGGTGCTACTTGTGTAGAAGTAGCGGTGAAACGGCGGATCATTTATTTTTACATTGTGAGTTTACTAGAGATATCTGGAATTATTTTTTCAGTAAAATGGGAATAGCATGGGTAATAACGGGCAGGGTGGTTAAACTATTAGCATGCTGGAGAGGGATCACTGGGACACCACAGATTGCAGCCATATGGAAGATGGCTCCTATTGTATTTTTTGGTGTATTTGGAGTGAACGAAGCAAGCGACTTTTTGAGGTTCATGAACATTCTTTGAAAGAGTTTCGTAGTTTTTTCTAGAATACTTTGTTTTTGTAGACCATTGCTTTAGATTTGAATGGTCTCAGCTTCCATGATTTCTTTGTAACTGTTTCTAGCTTCTAAGTAGGTGTATGTAGGTGTATGCATCTATATACTTCTAGTGTACTTGGGCTATGCCTATCTTTATATCAATGAATTAACTTATTACTTATCAAAAGAGAGAACTACGAACATGTCTCAAAGAAGCCTTAGGATTTTAGCCAAAAGAAAGGTTCAGGCCTGCCTAAGAGGTTCCAACCATCTTTTTGCCAAGTGTTGTTCATGCAAGGGACTTTCTAGAAGATGGATATGATTAGAATTGGAAGAGGCCCATGGGATAAAACAAAACCCTTGTCCCTAGGTTTCAACCACCACACCACTCTTCCTCACACACGCCACATGTCACTCACTTAGGAATTCTAGAAGAAGGTTCATGGGGAAGAGGAACGAATGCCTAGGAAATGTGCACTACACGCCACCCCAAGTATCTAGAGAAGAGGAAAGGTCTTGTGGGAAAAAGACGTGGGAGGCAAGACACACACACAGAGCATTGCCAAGAGGCAAACATGCACACGCCCACTCTCCCAAAGAACGATTAGGGTTTTTTGTGAAAAGACCCTTGAGCCCTAAAGGTTCATTGAACCTGGACACAGAGGAGGGACTCGAAGAGTCATTAGGGTTTCGGCTTCAAGCCTTACAAGCCACTTGTCAAGAGACCTTTGAGTTCCCAAGGAAAACAAAGATATGGGAAGAAGAAGAAGAAAGGGATTCAGCCAAATAATGAAGGGCATGCCACATGGCGCCCATGCATGAATTTCATCCATTTCCAAGGTGAAGTGTGAGAGGAAACCAAAGGGAAAAATAAAAGGATAGAGGCCGATGGTTAGAAGGCCTTTTGGATGCCATTTGTTCATGCTTTGCAATCTCTTCACCTCCCACACACCCAAGACAACTTTCTTTCCAAACAAACACCATCTCCCACTCTCTGTTCTCTTAGTCACTAGCAATGAAGAAACTTGGAGCCACATCGCACGGTATCACTCTAACCCTCACTACTCACAAGTCACACACACAAGG
Source organism: Cyclocarya paliurus (assembly GCA_029856935.1). Taxonomy (NCBI): domain Eukaryota; kingdom Viridiplantae; phylum Streptophyta; class Magnoliopsida; order Fagales; family Juglandaceae; genus Cyclocarya; species Cyclocarya paliurus. The sequence continues at coordinate 16,502,674 of CM056957.1, read as the reverse complement.
GTGATGGGGTCACTAGGGTTTCGAATTCAAGAAAGACCACCACCAACTTGCCCAAGTGTTCAATCTTTCTTGAGAGAATTTCTTGAAGGAAAATTAGGGTTTTCTCAAGGGAGAGGCCGAAACTAGAGATGGAGATCTCCACCCTGTTTCAAGGAGTCTCAGCCACCATACATGACATGCACCTCACCATGCACACACACACACGCCCAAGACCTTGCCAAGGTGAAGAGGAAAAACACGACCACCCTTAACCAAGGATCTCTAGGCCAAATGCTTGGAGTGTCACCATGAGCAAAAAGAAGCCCTACCATGACCACCCACGTTGGATTTAGATTAGGACTTCTTGTTTCTACATATTTTGAACAAACACTTTTTACAACTTGTTTGATCACGTTTCACTGCTTTGGATTTTTGTAAGTAGACTCTCAACCTACTTTGGATAATATTTGTATATGCCGTGTGAACTTTGCATTCTTATTTGCTATCATATGCACTAGTTGTTTGATGATAATCTCTTGCTATGTGATGCCTTGTAATCGGATTTGTATGATGTTCTTGCCATGTTTACTTGTTCATGATGTTTTCGGATATGCTTAGAAATATTGGTTCAAGTTGTTTGCTATAACATGTTTTTGTAAGTCTCAAATGGTTCGGCCATGCATATGTATTTGGGTTTAAGATATTGTTCTTCTACTTTGGTATGTCTTGAATGCTATTGCATATGTTTGTGAACTGAGTATTCAAATATTCTAATATTTTCAAGTCGTAACATGAGATATTCAGTACTGTATCACATGGTTACATGATTCTCGGCATTTACATGTTCACATGATGCATTAAAAGAAAAGTGTCACAACTTCATGTAACGTGCATTTGCGTTGCGTACTGTTTTTCAAAGAAAAGAGTGTTTATGTTCTATCACGACCCCAAATGCTAAGATGGGCAATGTCCTGGTGGAACTCCTTTATCTATTCTGGAGTACGTAAATTGAAGTGGTAGCCCCTGAGTCAACAAAGTACTATCGGCGGACCTCGAATAAATCCTTGTAGAAAGAATACCGGAATGGGATAGCACCTAAAACTAGTGGATGCCACATGCTATATGCAGTGAAGGCAAAATGGCGAACTGCCGCATGGTAAGGACTATGACGTAGTTACCACGGTTAAATGGGTCATTAGATGATGCGGTAACTAGCGGAGAACCAACGGTGCATAAGGGAGCCATGAGGTATCCAAACTACATGTTACAACAAGTGAACAAGGCAACGAGTCAAAGATGTGTTACATGTATATTGTTCAATTTGCAAAATGAAAAAGATGTTTTTCTAGAAAAGTCAACGCATGTTTGAAAAAGTCAAATTGCATGAACTAAGTTTTGTGTCAATTACATGTTCATGCATTCATTTAATGGTTTGCCTTTATATGCAAGTTATTTGTTGTATGTTGTCTATTTACTTACTAAGATTTCTCGAAATCTCACCATAATAGTTTCCACCACCATTCCCAACCCGAAATGGCAAAAGTTGTGACAGGTACTCAGGACCCTAAGCAAGATGAATGAGATTAATGACCTAGTCAAGGACAAGTACACTCTTGAGGCCCGTTACAATTTTATTATTGTTTGCTTAAGGACTACTTCACGATACCTTAAGGACATCCAAGATACTCTGAATAAGGACTGTGACTCACCAAGGCCATCCAAGCATGAGGATGCTCTCTGTAAAACCCAAGGCCAGATCAGTTCTCACCAAAGGAGCATTACGGTGTCATTTTCAGGTAAGGCTTTAAGCCTTTGTTTTCTTTTTCTTTTTCTTTTTCTTTTTCTTTTTCTTTTTTCTTTTCTTTTCCTCCGACGGTTTCTTCCTCTCTCCCTCTCTGATTTTCAGTTTTTGCTTGTTCCAAATCTCACTCCCACTTTTTCATCAACTTCTTAACCGTATCTTTTCTTTCTTCACTTTCAGAAATTTCACTCTCATCAGACTCTCTCCCTCTCCCTCAGATTAGTTTCTCACCCTCGCCCCCACAGCCCACGGTCCTAGACCATAAGGCAATGCCACTGCCGCGAACCACCAAGCACTAAAGCCCAGCCTCCCACGTTCCCCCGGTTCCAGCCACCACTTCACGAAGGGAACTCCACATTGTCGCCACCCTTCACCGTGAAACTCAAGCCTCCATCCCCACGTGAAACCGACAGCCACCTAGATTCCCTTCCATAAACAGCAACCACCCTGCCCAACCCGAGTGCAACCACATCGCAGCCCAAGTGCACGTCCAGGAAACAACCACACGCAAGCCCCTGTTTTTGACCCCCGAAACAGAGGAAGTAGTTTTCCCCACCTTGAGCCTCCAATCTACCACCCCACGCCGCTGCCTCTTGCACCACAAAACACGTGCGACATCCACACGAAACCGAAAGTGAGCGACTCTGTTTTTGCAGTCCGAAAACAAAGCAGGACCGAGATGGCCATTTTCGGTTGATCATCACCTTGGCTCTCTCATCACTCTTTATCTTTGCACTCGGCCAACCAGCCGCCGACGTAATCACTGCCCACCTCCCAGCTCTTTGCACAACTCCTTACCGCTCGTGACTTGCTGCTGCCCCCAGCCATACCGCCGTAGACTTCCACCCAAGCCACCGTCGCACATAGCTTCGGTATGCATGGCCCTGTACATAAATTTTAGATCCTGGTTTAATTTCTCAAAGAGCCATAACAGGTTATGAATTTCTTTCCCAAAATACCCTTGAATGAGTATATATTAATCATGTTTTTATCATCTGCTATGCGTAGGATTTTATTTGTAGTATAACAATTTATATTTACGGATTGAAGTTAAATTACTAAATATATGGGTTTTAAATATGATTAAGTTAATTTTCAAAATGAATCTTAGTTGTAGTTGCTTAATTTTAAAATATTTTTGGTATAATTATATTAACTAATATTAAATTTTATAGTTTGATTTCACTAGTAAATAAGTTAGATTTTAATATCTTAGTCAGAGAAATTAAGTGGATATTGATGGAATTGGAAATGATGGTATTTTAGGATTACGAGAATTTTAGGTATTGAGGATTTGAAATAGGTTAATTATAGCATTTCAGGTTTAAATATTGAAATATGTGTTTGACTGGAAATTTACGAGAATTACGTGATTATTTTTATAGGTGACGATTGATTTTCATTCAGTACTGTTGTAGAGAATTTCTGAAAAGCTAAAATGTCCAGGTAAGCGGGGTTCCTATGCTAGACTTTACACGAATTGTTGAGACTGAAGTTGACTTTCTGAAAACTTTGCATGTTTTGTGATGAAATGATAACTTGGGAAAAACCAACCCCAGTCGCTTATTTGAATTACTCATGAAATCTGTATAAAAAAAAAAAAAATGTTTCTGACATGCATTGTGTAGACATGAGCTATATTTTGTCATGTCTCTGAAATCTAAAAAAAGAGCAATATTGAAAATTTGAAAGATTGTGCATTGATTTAGAAAGATGCTCCGACTTGTGTTTTCAGTTTGTGAGAATGATCTAAATCTGTTTTGGTGTTCTGTTTTGTTTTTATATGGCATCTGAAAACCTTTGGTATGGTGTACTGATTTTGTATCTGACTCTATCTCTGCTCTGCTCTGCTCTGTTTGGGTTGGTACCAACTTCTCTGTCTCTGAGTGCACCCATTTTGAAAGCAAAATGGTTTTATTGTGGTCTTTCCTGTGTGCACACTCGAGGCTCCGAGAGTAATAAGGGAAAGATTTCACCTGTCTCTGCCTGGTTTGGCCACCGGGGTTAGCACAATCCTACCACGGGGGTGAAACATAGTCTCTGCTCTGTGAGATGCTTTGTTTTGATGTGATGATGGTGCTCAGGTTATGTTATGCCAAAATACTCTAGAATTTATGTAACTTAAAACCATCGCTCTGTTACATTTGAAAACATATTTTGTTCTGCATGATAACTCTGGAAAATATTTTGTTCTGCATATTGTACTTTATAAATGCTCATGTTTGCACGCTGGCATATGTCTCCTGCTTACTGAGTTGTTGATAACTCACTCCCCTTATCTCCACAGTATTTTTCAGATGATTTGGATATTTCAGCTGAGGATCAAGATTATGGAGCATAGGTGAGATGAATTTTAATCATAATGGATTAAACATAGAATGTCTCTTTCAGTGTTGGTGTATTTGTTAAATAATCTTTTCGTGTTCTGATGACTTCGTATTTTGGAAGATAAATTATATTGAGGAAATTAGTCTGAAACAAAATGTTTTATATGATATTGAGATTTTAAATTTTATGAATATATTGTTAGAATGTGAGTTTAAGTGACAAGAAGTAACTCTTCGACCCATCTAGGACCGGGGCGTAACACTCTCTTAGGAGATCGTATGGGTTTTGTAACGGACTATGTAAGACAAGCATGGGAGTATACCATTAAAGGGTTGCTCAGAGTTTGGGAATTCAGCAACCTGAACTGCCTCAAAAAAAATGAGTCTTTTTATGTGTCTCAAGCGAAGGGACGCTTGGAGTTTTACGGGTTACAATGTAAAACCCTCCTGTATTTTGGGATGTTCAAACAATGAAATCTTTTTGGGATATTTAGTTTTTATGGTACACTATGATATTTTGCCAATTGCTCTAAATCTTACTTAGATTTACATGAATTTCCACTGCAATTTATTGTATACTACTATAATACAATAAGTGCATTGCATCTTAACAATCATATACAGGGGTATGTAGCCTTGAGTTACATGTCCCGGCACTTCAGCCACCGTCCAATCCTAAGCGGGGGCTGGGAGTGTCACACAAGCTGATCTCATCAATGTCTCCATGTTTCTATATGAGCTCAAGGATTTGTAAGAAAAGATAATCATTATAACTTCCATTTTGTGACATATCATACTCAATAGGAAAGGGAGTATGCTGATTTGATCAAGGAATTCTCGTATAGGGCAGGTCTCCTAGCTTGAAAATTTAACTCCTTTCTGGAGCAGTAACATTTTGGAAGCCAGTGCCAATTGAGCCAAAATGAAACTATTTAAGAAACCCTTTGGTCTGGGGTTACGTGTCAATAGAGTGGCCAAATCAGAAATGTGTTGGTCATTTTATTTTAATGTGTTACTGCAGTTAGGTGTTTATATAGGCTTATTTATTCAATCCAAATGTCATAATTAGTTGTTATTATGGTTTCAACTTTATAACAGGTTCATAGCTACATATGGACTAATCTGGATTTGAGTATGCCTTTTATCATGTGATATTCTATTTCTCTACACACTATTTTCTCTCTTTATGTAACAACCCGATCCTAATATTAGGCTATAGATACATTTTATGTATTTTTCTTATAGCTATAATATTTCTTTATTACTATTATTATTATTATTATTATTATTATTATTATTATTATTATTATAATTATCAAATTTTACATTAGTAATTTTAATAAGATTATTATCGTTTGCTATTTTTAGTATATTTTTATGATTCGAATTGCACATTAACCGGTAGAGTTTTTCTACCTTATTTCTTCCTAACTCGTTAGTCCCATCTTTATCCTCTTGTTGATATCCAAATCCAATTAGGAAAACCAACTCAGGCATGATCAATCTCTCAAGCCACGCACGTCTCTCACTGTAACATGCACATGCACGCCTCTATCCCTCTAGATTTCCTTTTATTCTCAAACACTTATATATATATATATAAACACACACACGGTTCTGATACATGAAGAAAACCTCCAAGCCGAAAACCTCCCTCGAAGCCTTCCTCCCACGTACGCTGCTCCCTTGTCCAGAGCACCCAGTGCCGGCTTGCATGCCGTGTCCTCCCTCAAACAAACAAACGTTCAAGCCGTCCCTCCCGTTGCCTTTCACCTCGGCACCTGAGAAACACACAACCAACGCTCACCGTAGAGCAAACACGAGGTCACTGCACAACCACACACACGGCAGTGCACCAAGAACCACCAGCCTTCCCACACGCAGCAACCATCACACTGAAAATAGAGTCTTTCCGCAGCCCACGAAAGCAGCGCCAACCACCGAAAGGTCTAGAGAGAGTACTCTGTTTTTCACACCGAAAAACAGAGCATCGGCTCCTTCCTTCGCAAGTTGCCCAGCCGTGAACCACCCCGTGCAGAGCACCATGTAAGCCAAAGACCAGCCACATCTCTTCCACCCCGTGCCGACTTGCATGCCGAGAACCACCGTAGGACCCTTATACGTAAACCCGAGACCCCACAACCTTTCGCACCGCAAAACACCATCACCCACGTTCCTCCGCAGTGACTCCACGCTGCCCAGAACACACCGACGCCACCATTGGACCTGTTAGACCCCCACGTAAAGTCGCCTCCAAAGTTGCCGCACATGTCCTAGCCATGTCAGGGACATGCCCCTTGATCATACCACGAGCATGCCTTGGCCCGTGTCTTGTCACACACAGGGCGCCCAGCATGCCCATGGTCCGGCCACATGCATGCCTTGGCTCGTGCCTTGACACGCACGGGGCGCCCAGCATGCAGGCCATGCTGATTAGACTCCCACATAAAATCACACACAGATCGCTCGAGCGGGGTGTCGAGCGAGTGTCGAGCGGAGCTCTCGGGTTGAATTCGCTCGAGCGGAGTCGAGCGGAAGGTCGAGCGAACAATGGCTCGAGCGGACTGTCGAGCGAAGTTCGAGCGGAACTCTCTGTATGTTTTCGCTCGAGCGGAGGGTCGAGCGAACCTTGGCTCGAGCCAAGGTCGAGCCACAGTCAAGCCAACCCTCAAAAAGGGTATTTTCAGCATGAGAACAAGCCCAAATTCGACCCCATGCACCACCTTAGCCATGTGGTCCATGCCACTATCCTTATTTATGTTATTTTAATTATTTATTCCTTTTATTTCTTTTATTGCAAAGGGACCTTTTGGGGGTTTCCAAGTTGTAACCTTATAAATAGGACCCTTAGTCATTGCTTTGACATCTTTTGACAATTTCCCTTTGTGGACGGCTATTGTTCTTGAGATCATTTTCGGTGCCTAGCACTTGGGCTCTTTGGGGTGCAATTCGTGAATCCCTAAGGAGAGAATCACACTTTGCAATTCGTGAATAAGTGTGATTCATTCTATCAATCTTATGATTATTTCCCATTCCATCTCTTGTCTTCCATTATTTTCCATTGATTTGATTATCACGTTTGCATTGAACTTGTGTTGTTCATCCATGTTCTTGTGAGTTTCGGCCCACAAGTATTTCCCAACATCCATTTGATCCTTCTACCCTAGCATAATTTGACCACCACTTGTTTGCCCTACCTTCCATAAATAAACCAAATCCCAAAATACCCTTCTTACCATCCATTCCCTCCATAACCGAAATCCCTACTTCCCATACTAGTCCAAATTCAAATTTTGGCTATCCAAGCCTTATTTGAATTAGTCTAGCTGCCCACTCCCCTTTCCATATTAGAGTTTCCATATTGGAAACCCTAGTTGACTCACTCAAACCCCCTTGGCCAGCCAACAACCTAATCCTAGTCAAATCCCAAGTTTTTAGGAAACTTTCCTAAAAACTCTCACTTGCCCATTTGACCAAGCTTTGGCCGCCCATCACCCTTTGCCTATCTCCAAACCCTAATTCATCTTACCACACAAACCCTAGCCGCCCATCATCACTCATCCAAACTCTAAACCCTAATGCAAGTGGCGCCAACCCTAGCTCACCCTAGTGCCGTGCACCACTCCCCATTGTGATCTCACACTTAGCCACTTTTCACACTTCCCATACACTTCCCATTAGCCTAAACACTAACCTCACCGTACCCAAAGTGCCACCATAGCCAACCTTGAGCGTGAACCAAGCAAGTGAAGGACTTGGAGACGGTCAACCAAAGGAGCCTATTGCCGAAGAGGACTTAGTGTTTAGGGACTTGACCGGGGTCCCTAACAGGACCACCACCCACGACGCAAGAATCGGCCGACCAACCCAGCCCCGGTGAGCCCATCCCCGTCGCGTACCCCTATCGGTGAGCCCTCTGTTTCTCACGCACTGCCTTCCTTCTTCAGCAGGGCATGCATTTTATGTGTTTTGGTTTCCTTTACTGAAAGCTTTCACGTGAGTTATTCTCCTTTTAAGTGTTTGTATCAGACTTTCCAAATAAGCCCTTTCACTAAATATCACAATTACTTTTATGCCCTTTCCTTTAATCTAGTATCTTGGAGAATTATTTTAAATTACATTTATAAATTTACACTTATGTATATTTTAATTATAGAGATTATTACGTTATTTTATTTGAAGTTGTGTTGGGCTTAATATTTTTAAATGTGGCCTTTTACTTAAATACATATTTTATATATATATATATATATTAGTTAAAGACTCATTTATTATAAAGAAGTGTTTAAAGGATTTGAAATATATTTTAAAGTATATTATTGAGCTTAATAATTTAGTTAATATTACTTTGCCTATTTAATAGAAGTTTAATGAAAACTATTATGTTATACTTTAAATAAAATAAAGAAATGTGTTAAGAGTATTTAAATAATATTGTTAATCAATATATTCTTATAAGATTAAATAATTATATTCAGAAAGTAAATCTATTTTTAAGAATTGAGGTTTTTATGACTTATTTAAAATAGCCCAAGTATTTTACTAAGTTATAATATGTTATTAGTATTTTTAAGTAATTTAAATACCAAGATTTATTGATTATGGTGTTAAACAAAAGATTTATTTAACTATTTTCTAAATTATGAATTTAATTAAATAAGAATATGCTATTAGTATTTTTTAAATAATTTGAGATATAAATATTCATTGATTTTATATTAAACAAAATATTTTTATTCATTATATTATACAGTATGAATTTTATTAAATAGGATATTAGGATATGGTTCCTAGACAGATTTAGTGACGTTTAATACTTTATATAGGTAACGAGTTACGAAGTGAGATTCAGGAAGTAGCGCTATGAGGTAAGTAATTTGATCACAAATTAGGATCATCACAGTTTAGTCTATATTTAAGTATTATTCAAGCCAGTTCATTGACAACCATTGTTTACGCACCACTCATGACATATGTAAACATGTCATCTAGCATAGCATACAGTCATGTCATTCCGCATCATGTTCAGTTCAGAACTTATAATTATGTATGTATTATGTCATGCATCTCATGGTCATAAGACACGTAAGCTATCTTAAGTTCAAGTGCAAGATAAAGTCAGTTCAGTTAATCAGATGGCCATTCAGATGCATGGTACCAATGCAGTTCAGTTTCAGGGTGGATATGCAAGCCACGGACTTAAGCGTGGTCCACCATAGTATGCTAGAATACTATCAGCGGCTCCCCTTGTGGCCACGGGACATGGGGCATGTGCACAACCTCGCACACAGGGTTAAGTGTGTTGGCCAGTCAGTTCAGTCAGTTAAATCAGAACAGTCAGTTAAATCAGTTCAGTCAGTTCAGTTAAATCAGTCAGTTATTTCAGATAAATCAGTCATGCATAAACATCAGTATGATCAGTCATGAATTTTAAGTTCTCAGCATAAAAACTTTTATGAAAACCTTACGTTTAGTATGTTAACATTGTGATGGATTTCTTACCGAGTATTCGACTCATTTTAGTTGTTTTCATGTTTTTTTAACCACCCAGGTGAAGATGATGATTACGAGCAGACAGACCAGGATTAGAAGGAGCATTTATTTTAACTTCAGACCTTTTAGAAGAAATTTATTTTATTGCTTTATGACACGACTTTTATTCAGTTTATTCATTTAAGTTTTGAAGACTTTTTATCAGACAAAGTTTTATGAAATAAATCTATTTTGTTTTTATTAAATATGAGATCTCTTGACGGGTTTATTTTATAAAAAACACGTGACACTCCTAGCCTACGGGAAGGGGGTGTTACACTTTATCTCTTTCATTCCTTATCTTTTCTAACCCCCCCCCCTCTCTCTCTCTCTCTCTCCACACACAAAAAAAAAAATCAAACAATCAACTCTAGCTGCTGAAGCTACAAAATCAAGCATTGGTAAACATATTTATGCCACTGCTCACAGCTCAGGGTTACCCTTTTCTTGTCTTTCTTTGCATCACAGTTCTCATACTTTAAAATCCTAAAAGCTTGATGTTGTTCTACATTATTAGCGATCAACATTTAATTTAAAATGCAAGGAGGCTCTATGTCTACTGTCAAAAAGTAATTAAAATAAAACTACACCTCATCCCCCAAGTCCACAAGTTCATGTAATAATTGCATAAGGTTCAGTTGCCAACACAGCTGGAGTTTCCAGCCTCATCAATTCATCTGAACAACGAAATTGTCTCCCTGAGCACATAATATGAAAAAAAGGAACAATCTCTTACCTGTAGATGCTTATACTTCCTGTGACGAGCAGCCATTATGAGTCCATCCTCTGTCCATGCTGTGATCTCAAGTTCCTCACCAGGAAAACTTTCTTTCTCAACCACAAGGCTGTGATACCTACCAGCTGTGAATGGGCTGAAACGAAAAGACCACAAAACATATCAACATATAGAGTTGCAAAACTTGATGCAGCGAAGAGAGAAACAAGCAGAAACCAGAAAAAGCAGAGATCTTATAAAAGGAAACTAGTAAAACACTACGAAAGGTACCAACAATAAAAGAACTAGAATTAAATTTTTCATTACTAGACTGCACTCAAGGCAAATTCTATATGACAAGAAATCCCAGAGACCATGCAAACACAACATGTCTTTAACCCAGTTTGAAACCCAGACCCGTGTAACGTGTCCCCATCACATTGATTAGGTAAATCTTCAGCTTCTCACCGATGAGACGTGGCCCCTAAAAATTGTTTGCACCCAAGGGTTCAAACCTTTGACCTGGAGGCAGCATACCACCAAGACCAAGGCCCTTACTACTTGAGCCAATTGTGGATTATATTAAATAGAGTAAATGCTTCACCAATGCATCATTCAAAGCAGAAATAAATGGCAGAGCCATTTTGGAAGGAAAACATTTCACATATTATCCCATAGAATGATCAGATAATAAGACAAATTGCAAACGTATGAATAATGTACTATTTGGAAAAGTAAGAGGTTCCTTGCATATACGATTAAAATAATTGTATATTTAATAACAAGAACCAATACAAATCCAAGAGCCAAAGAAAACCAGAAGATATAAGGGCGTCCCTATGTTTCTCACCAAGATGGCAATTATAAACTTGTGAAGTTTGAGGAAACTACTAAACCAAGTAAAACATCCCCTAATAACCAAAATATGTTAACCTATTCATTGGTAGGAACCGTCAACAGGCCAGATACAGTTTCATTCAAATAGTCAGTAATGCAGACCAACATGCAGAGGGCATTGCCCATTAATTTTCCAGCAATGTTTCTTTTTCAAACAAGGTAACTAAAAAAAACTCGGGTAAATAAGAATAAATGTAAGTAATGTACATAGTTCATGCACTTAAAACATAATATCACTGGATAACTTGAAGCTCAGATAAAGTAAATCCACTCTGTGAAGGAAAAAAATCTATTTCAAGTACCTCTTTCTTGCATATGGCATTAGGTACTACTATATTTGCACATATCTGCTGAATTTACTATTACAATCACTCACATGAAGGTCATGTTCTCTAGAATCAGACATTGATGTCACAATTTTCTACTTCAGTTTGTTACATACTCCAGTACCAGAAAAACTGAATTGAGCATATTTTTAAGCAGTGCATATCAGGAGCATATAACAAAAATGGGGTGTCTACATGCAAGTCGTCAGGATGAGCTTGCGGACCAAAAAGTAAAGACACTTCATGCTAGTAGCTTCATACTATGACTCTGATTTGGTATTTCCATTATATCCCAGAAAGATATTACCAGAAGGTATTTACCAAGAAATACCTCGAACATACACAGTATAACAAAACTTTAAAGGGCATTGATCACATAAATTTAAGTCAACCTATTTACATAAAGATAACTAAAATGTAATCTGCATTTTAAAAAAGTTGTCGAAAAACTCATGATAAAATAAAGTATTGGAATCATAGAAATTCTATAATCAAAAGCAAAGGATATTGCATACCATAAAAAGTATGAGATAGTAAGCATATTGGAAAAAGAAATAAATTTCATACTTTGATAAGCCACTGAACAAGCCATCTTCCCCCTTCTCATCATAATATACAAGAGAACTCTTTCCATGCATGACACCACCAGGAGCACGCACAACCTTACCTACAATTTGTACAAAAACACAAGGTTGCATAAAATAAAAATAAGCTGCCTATTGGCACCCCTCCCCCATCCAACGGTTGGAATCCATAGCTGTCCCGTTTGAAGAGGAGAGGCATCCTCAGTACTTCTGGTTACAATTGTTCCTGACCCACATGGGAAAGAGGTACCTTTGGCTACTAGAAACCATTTAAGAATAAGTCACACATTCACCCAATGGGTTTTGAAGCAAACAGTTACCCAGTTACCAGCCATGAATAAAAAACAGAGAAGTCACAAGACTACATGCCAAATTTCCACTTGAGTATAAATGTGCATATTTAAAATAAAACCATCTGTTTTACTTGTCGAAAAACAAAACCATTTCAAACTCAACATATTCAGACATTCACATGAAAGTATAAGTGGATTGCTTATAAGATTTAAGAAATCCATAAAGACTCACCTCCAAAAGCCTCTCCAATGCACTGCAAACCCATACACACACCAAATAAAGGAATGCTAGGCCCAAGTTCCAGAACGGTTTGCAATGATATCCCAGAATCCTGGGGTGCACCTATTAGAAGAGAGTACATCGTGTAAAATCTCAATGTGAACCATTCCATTTTTTCCCTTTTCTGCAAGGCCTTGGCTTTCTATAGTTAAAAATAACACATCCAATATAATCTTACCTGGCCCAGGAGATATCAAGATTCCTCTTGGATTCATCCTATAAAATTGGCAGAAAGAATTACAGAGATGATTACTTATATACACTGATTACAACAGGTGAAACGTAGGAACCATCAGAAATCCTTAACCATCTAGAATACAACCACATACATGTATGAATAACCAAACAACAATAAACACCCTTACCTTTTCAAATCCTCAACCGTTACTTCATCATTGCGATAAACTTCAAAGTCACATCCTACCTCTCCCATATACTTCAAAATGAAAAGAAAATGTTAGACTAACAGCTCAAGGCTTCTAAATACAATCATTATGGGAAAACATGAAAGAAATCATTCTTCAGAATAGTTTAAAAAATAAATAATATTCAAAAACATCTCCATCATAACTGACTCTTCATAGAGTAAACTTCCAATCCCATTCCAAGAAAAAAACCTTCCAAGTATTTCAACTGGTTCAGAAGAGAGGCAATGGATTAGCTGGTTACGTATAAAAGGTAAAACATATACAGGAATAATAAAAAAATTTAACTTTTTTGAATTGTTAAAATCTATTTCAAGTGCAAGAAAACTAGAGCTTGAGCTCTTACCATCTCTTTTTCAATCAACATAAAGTACGAGTGTGATCTTCCTTAATCTCCTCTTCTCTACACTTCTATTAAATTTAATTGCAGTAGAAAAAACTTGAATATAACATAAACTCCTACATGCCTTGTTATTTTAAATTGTTAGAATAGCCCTGTGCAAGAGAATGATGCTAAAGTATAATTACACTCAAAGGAAACTATAAACAGAACAGAATTACAAAAAATCAGCTTGTAGGTTCATAAAGGTAAAGTTAAATCGCATTCAACTTGTAACAATTATTCCTTGAACTCCAGGGAGCTGTTTTAGGTAATATCTTCCCGGTTCACTATCTCAAAAAGGAAAAAAATAAAGGCTATCTCATTAAACATAAATACTGCAATTTATAAGGTGCCACTGGCTAGGTACATTTTGTTACTAAGATAGGATTACTTAATTATTATAACATCCACTAACAATTGTATATGTCACTAAGATAGGATTTAATAATAATAATACTAGCTGTTAGTCATAAAGCCATTAAACCTGGAAAAATGAAATCCTGGAAACATGGAACCAGGAAACATGCCAGGAAACACGCCAGTAAATCTGACCAGAATAGATCGCAGGAAATGTGGCACTTATGTAAAACTCTACTCTATATATTAATGTACAAACCCTATGGAAATGGTATTCAGACCATATTTGACATGGTATTAGAGCTACTTCTCTGATAAATCATGAAGTGTAATTTTCAGTTTCAGCAAGAAAATTTTGGTTGCACTCAAACCTGTTCTCCCGTGTGCAATCAAACCTCTCGGTTGTGGGTCGCAGTCCTTGGGAATCTGTCAGCCATTGTTGGTGCTCGTCGGGGTCATTTGAAGGTGGGTGTGTTCCCATCGGCAGTTTCTGTGAGTGGGTGTGTGGTTGTCGGCACCGTGTGTTGCTGTCGGAGTTGTCTGTGGTGGCCGAAGTCCTCATCGACCATTTCTGGGTTGGCTAAACGATGGAGCTGGTCATCGACCATTTCTCCGAGTGTAGTCGACCATTTCGGTGAAAACCAATTCTTTCGGTGTTGCATTTTTCGTGGTTTCTGTGCTCCTTTGTGGCTGTCGGCAATTTCTGGTGATTGCCGAGTGCTTCTCGACCACTTCTGGCGTGAGGTTGTGGCTGGTCATCGAAGCTGGGCTGCTGTTTCCGTTGATATGCAGTGAATCTGTTCTGGGTAGGTATATCTCGTTTGGATTTGCTTTGGGTATTTCAGTGGGTTTGCATTGGGTATTTCAATGGGCTTGCTTTGGGTTTACTCGTGACCAGTCTTCACGTTTTTGGGCTTGCTGGGCTTGCTGTTTAAGTTGTTTACTTTGGCCCCTCTATTTGTCTTACCGTGCCTGAGGCTATTTCAATGGGTCTATTAAGAATATTTAATTTACCCATCTATTTTTTTTAGTTACTTCCATCATGTCTTTTGAGAATACTATTGTTCGATTTACTGGAAAGAATTTCCCTACGTGGGAATTTCAATTTAAAATATTCTTGAAAGGAAAAGCATTATCAAACCACATTGATGATTCTGCTAAAGGTCCCACTGATGAGAAAGAATTTGCATAATGGGAGGTCAAGGATGCCATGGTGGCATCTTGGTTGTTGGGGACAATTGAGCCTCATCTCGTGACCAATCTTCGTTGTTTTACTACAGCCCAGGCTATGTGGGACTATCTCCACCGTATTTACCATCAAAATCATAGTGCTAGAAAATTCCAATTGGAGTTGGAAATGAGTAATTACAAGCAAGGTAATTTTACCATTGAGCAATTTTACTCTAGTTTCATTAACCTTTGGAGCGAATATTCTGCTATTATTCATGCGAAGGTTCCCTCTACGGCACTTGTGGCTCTTAAAGCAATTCATGCTGAGAGTCAACGCAATCATTTTTTGATGAAGCTCCGGCCTGAATTTGAACTTGTTCGAGCCAGTTTATTGAATCGAAATCCGGTTCCATCCTTGGATACTAGTTTGGGAGAATTATTACGTGAAGAACAACGATTATCCACGCAAATGAGTATGACCTCTGAGAAAGTCTTTTCTGATGCCGTGAATGTAGCTTATGTCGCACAAGGGAAAGGGAAGAACCAGTTGCAATGCTTCAATTGCAAGGAATTTGGTTATATTGCTCGCAACTGTTCTAAGAAATTTTGTAACTATTGCAAGAAAGCGGGCCATATTATCAAAGACTGTCGAGTGCGGCCTCAAAATCATCAATCCCAAGCTTTTCAGGCTACTGTTCAGCCATCTTCTTCTTCTGCAAGCTCTGATTCATTTGTTCTCACACCAGCAATGGTCCAACAGATGATTGTGTCCGCTTTTACGGCCTTAGGCCTGCAAGGTACGGGTACTAATTTCACTTCTTGGATTGTTGATTCGGGTGCTTCTAATCATATGACTGGTAATACAACGGGTCTTCATGACATTCGTAAGTATAAAGGGACACAAAATATCCAGATTGTTGATGGTAGCACCCTTCCTATTACTGTTGTTGGTAATTTGGGCTCTTGATTTCGTGATGTTTTTGTCTCTCCTGGCCTATTTACCAATTTGATTTCTGTAGGACAATTGGTAGATAATAACTGTGATGTTCATTTCTCTCGTGGTGGTTGTCTTGTGCAGGATCAGGTGTCGGGAACGGTGATCGCGAAGGGGCCTAAAGTGGGACGTTTATTTCCTTTACAGTTTTCTATTCCTACTATTGTTTCTTTTGCTTGTACGGCTACTGCCAATAAAAATGAAGTCTGGCATAAGAAATTAGGTCATCCTAATTCTGTTGTCTTGACTCATCTTATGAAACATGGTTGTTTGGACAATAAAGAATCTTTTTCTTCTTCTTCTATATCTTTTGATTGTGCTACTTATCGTCTTGGTAAAAGTAAAATTTTACCTTTTCCTGTGCATGGTAGTCGTGCTTCTAATTATTTTGAGATTGTGCATACTGATGTTTGGGGTGTGAGTCATGTTATTTCTCATGGTCAGTATCGTTATTTTGTGACGTTTATTGATGATTATAGTCGATTCACTTGGATATATTTTCTCCGTTCTAAAGCTGATGTGTTTTCTGTCTTTCAAAAATTTCTTGCGCTTGTCGAGACACAGTTCAGTACTTGTATCAAAACTTTATGCTCCGACTCAGGGGGAATACATGTCTCACTCTTTTCAAGCCTTTCTTCAGCAAAAAGGGATCATTTCTCAGCGTTCTTGTCCTTATACACCTCAACAAAATGGAGTCGTTGAGCGTAAGAATCGTCATCTCTTAGATGTTGTTCGTACCTTGTTGATTGATTCTTCTGTACCTTCTAAATTTTAGGTAGAAGCTTTATCTGCTGCTGTCTATTTGATCAATCGTTTGCCTACTATCACTCTCAATTATGATTCCCCCTATTTTCGATTATTTGGCATATCTCCTGAGTATCAATCCGTTCATACTTTTGAGTGTGTTTGTTTTGTTCATCTGCCACCTGTTGAGCGTCACAACCTTGCTACCCAGTCTGTCATGTGTGCTTTTATGGGATATAGTCCTACTCATAAAGGATTTGTTTGTTATGATGCTCATGCAAACAAATTCCGAATCTCCCGGAATGTGATTTTCTTTGAAAATCAATATTTCTTTCAGTCTCAGGTTATCTCTAATCCTCCTATTACTCTTCTACCTGTTTTTGATGATGTGTCCTCTCCTATTGAGCGATTTAAACCAGGTATGGTGTATCATCGACGTCTTTCCCCTTCTACAACGCCCCTTCCAGACACTGATCCGACATCTGATTCTATAGTTCCTGTACCTCGGAGCTCCACCAGGGTTATACATCCACCAGATAGGTATAATTTTCCTCATACCTCGCTCACTGCAACTCTTAACACCATTTCTGTTCCTCACTCCTATACCCAAGCAGCCACCCAAGCATGTTGGCAGCAAGCCATGCAAGAAGAAATCCAAACCCTTCAAGACAATCACACTTGGGAAATTGCACCTTGTCCCTCTGGTGTCAAACCCATTGGTTATAAATGGGTATACTCAGTCAAGTTTCAATCTGATGGCTCACTAGACAGATATAAGGCCCGTCTCGTGACTCTTGGGAATCGGCAGGAGTATGGAATTGATTATGAAGAAACCTTTGCACCTGTTGCCAAAATGACTACTGTGAGGACTATCTTGGCACTTGCTGCGTCGCAAGGGTGGTCTTTCCGACAGATGGATGTGAAGAATACTTTTCTACATGGGAATCTAAAGAAAGAAATCTATATGTCTCCACCTCCCGGCATGTTTGCTACATCTTCCTCAGAGGTTTGTCGGCTACGCCGATCCTTGTATGGTTTGAAACAGGCTCTGCGTGCCTGGTTTGATAAATTTCGCTCTACTCTGCTTGCTTTTCATTTTACTTAGAGTCTGTATGATTCCTCTCTTTTTCTTCGCAAGACTCCTGCAGGAATTGTCTTGCTTCTAGTATATGTTGATGACATTGTGATTACTGGATCCGATACTGAATTAATTCAGCAATTACAACAGCATCTCAAGGCCTCCTTTCACATGAAAGATCTTGGTCCCCTGCAGTACTTTCTTGATCTTGAGGTGCAGATTACTCCGACCGGTACATTATTAAACCAGCTCAAATATACACAGGAGGTGATTTCATTGGCTGGTCTCCAATCGGGTAACTCTGTTCTTACTCCTTTGGAAGTAAATCTCAAGCTTCATCAGGTAGAAGGCGAGCTTCTCTCAGATCCATCCCTGTATCGGCAGCTAGTTGGGAGCTTGAACTACTTGACGATTACTCGTCCTGACATTTTTTTTGCTGTGCAGCAAGTCAGTCAATTTATGCAAGCGCCCCGACATCTTCATTTAGCTGCTGTCCGTCGTATTATCTGATATCTAAAGGGCACCTCTACACGTGGGTTATTCTTTCCTAAAGAATCCTCCTTACAGTTGGCGAGGTATAGTGATGCTGATTGGACTGGCTGTGCGGATACTCGTCGTTCTGTTACTGGATGGTGCATGTTCTTAGGCAATGCAATCATTTCTTGGAAGAGTAAGAAGCAAGACAGAGTTTCCAAATCCTCCACTGAGTCTGAGTATCGTGCTATGTCTTCTACTTGCTCTGAGATCACATGGCTTCGTGGGTTATTAGGAGAACTTAGTTTTCCTTAGCTTCATTCCACTCCTCTCCATGCTGATAATACCAGTGCTATCCAGATTGCTGCTAATCCTGTTTTTCATGAACGCACGAAACACATCGAAATTGATTGTCATTCCATCCGTGAAGCTTTTGACAAGCATGTGATTACTCTTCCTCATATTTCCACCACACTTCAAACGGCTAATATCTTCACTAAAGCTCTCTCTCGGCATCGACATCAGTTCTTGATTGACAAATTGATGCTTATCGATTTCTCAACATCAATTTGAGGGGCGATGTTACTAAGATAGGATTACTTAATTATTATAACATCCACTAACAATTTTATGTCACTAAGATAGGATTTAATAATAATAATACTAGTTGTTAGTCATAAAGCCAGGAAACCTGGAAACATGAAATCCTGAAAACATGGAACCAGGAAACATGCCAGGAAACACGCCAGTAAATCTGACCAGAATAGATGGCAGGAAATCTGGCACTTATGTAAAACTCTACTCTATATATTAATGTACAAACCCTATGGAAATGATATTCAGACCATATTTGACACATTTTAACATAGAAAGACCAAATACATATTAATATTATTTTCAAGCAGTTTTTAGGCCACCAAAATGAAAGAGAACAAAACGGAGGACTTCCATAATTTTCCTTGCCATTTTGCTTGTATGAATGAAAGGCATCTTAAATACCGAATGCTGTCTATTGATATTGGACTCTATTAATAAGTATCCATGCTATGTTTTTTGCTTTATGTCGGCGACACCAAGAAAAATACCTTTCCACCAAAATAATATGGTGGAAAAACTACCAATAAAAAAATTTGGTGGAAAAAATATCCTCAAGAGGCAAATCTTTTGTTTGGGTGGCAACTTTAGGGAAGACCTTAACCATGAACAACTTGAGAAAGAAGCACTTAATGGTGATGGACTGGTGTTGCATATGTATGAAGTGTGGGGAACTATCGACCATCTACCGCTTCATTGTGTTCTTCTCCAGCTTTATGGCTATCTTCCATATCTTCGGGATTTGATGAGTGATGACCAAACTAGTGGCAAGTTATTGGCAGCTTGGGGTTGGAAAGCAACTTGACTGTAGAGGTATGGCAGATGCCTCCGTTGTGCCATGGAGTTATTGGAAGGAAATAAATGCCAACTTCGAAGATCGTGAGAAAACACTTCCTAAATTAAAAACTTTATGCTCACATCTGTGTATGATTGGACACAAGCAACAAAAACACTCTTCTCATCTTTTACAGATATTCAGAAATTTTGTTTTTCTAACTTTTCTTAGCTAGGTGTATATCCTTCGTATACTCCTCGAGGACTTGGGTTGCACTTCGAGCAATTTTTCAAATAAGATCTGCGGTATCTTTACAAATTAAAAAAAAAAAACTGCTTTGACCAAGAATATACCAAAAAAATAAAATTGAGATGTCATATGTGATTTCTTTGAGGTCAAAATTCAAGTCTGATTACTAATTAAGTATGGTGAGGCATATACATCTCATGAACACAACACTTACAAAGGTCATGCTCAGTTGCATGTGTCATTTGAACGTTGTTGGTACGAATCATCACAGGACTCTCTCCATAGAAGAAGATATCAAGTTCAGTTGAGCAGAATATTTTTCCAGCAGTGAGTTATTAAAATGTGGTACAGGGCTTTGATGCACTATTAATAATAATGCCAAAGAATCAAACACAACGGACATTTACATAAAGGACAGCAGTGCAGCAGCAATGAAATTTGTCAAAACCCATATATTGTAAGAATTAATATAGATCATTGAATAACAACCTTTATTGGCCAGTACTGATCAGTAACGACCTATAACAGCTTTATGTCAGGGATATTGGGTCTTACACATGTAAAATAATAGGATCTGGGCAAAACCGGTTGGGCGTTGAGTGAGCCGTAATAAGACTTGATGGCTAATATTAATTTCAAGACATGTTTCTTATTATTCCCTATATCATGTATATCTTCTAAAACTGTAGATTTTGTTCTCTTTCGAGTGCAGCAAACGATGGAACTTCCACTTCCATAGCGGTCAACATATAAAACGGATTAATGAGGGAAGGCATTCTGCTTCAACACCCCCCCCCCCCGGGGGCGGATGATAACGCAAGAATTTTCTACAATTAAGAGAAAAATAGGCATAGAGTCAACGTGCTATACTGATATCTTGATTCCCCTTCCACCCCTTTCCCCTCCCAAATTAAGAGAGAATTGGACCTAGAATATTTCTCACTTATAACAACACTTATCACCATTAAACATAGATGGAGGATAAGGATGTAAATGCGAATTTTAGAAAAATGGACTTTATCATACGAAAATACCAAATACAAACTTTCACTCAACTTTTGTCTCGTAGTTTTTTAAACATTAAAAAATACAAATAAATATAAAAAAAACCGAGTACACATCAATTTAACTTATTTTCCCACATTTTCTCGCCACCAAACAGAAAAAAGCGCATGCAAAATCAGATGATCATAAACAATCAGAAACAAAAATAAAACTAACAAAAAGAAGAAAAACAACGAATTCAGGACGAACCTGGCAGAGGTTATAGGTGAAGCTGTCATAGTTGTCTATGACAATGATTGGTTTGTTGGGATTTTTCCTGGGAATGGAGGAGTTCGAGTTAGATTGCGCAGTGACGGCCGCCAATGAAGCTTTTGGGACGAACCAACTTTGCCTTTTGAGAAGGAAAGCACGAGAAGAGGGTATGGAAAGCTGGCGGTGGGGAAATAGGTGAGGGGTTTGGACTGTCTTTGAAAAGTAAGAGGGCTCCGATTGCACCAGAGAGGCATGATAAAGTGAAGGGGCAGCCATTCTCTCTCTCTCTCTCTCTCTCTGTGTAAACGAGCGGGGCGGCTAGCGCAATTTTGTTACGAACATACACACACAAAACGCTAGTGCTGACAGCAGCCTGGATTGTGCAGAATCTCTGATATCTAATGCATCCCCAACAAATAGATATATGTTTGGCATAAACATTTATATATTGACATCTAACGGATCCGAAATAAATAGATCAAAAATATAAACGAACAACTTGTACGACTTTGGATTAAAATAAATTTTAATATATTTTTTAAAATTTTAATTTGACTCTTTTATTTTGATTTGATGTATTTAAATGTTTAAGATAATTATTTTATTAAGAATTGTAAATGAGTTATGATTAGGTTGTAACCCTATCCCTGACTAGTTTAATGCGATTCTTCCGATTATAATTTTTTTAATAAAATGAATCTAATGTTATTCTATTAAGCTACCTATAAATATTTTGTATAAAATCTCAATATAAAGCTATTATTACTCATAACTTCTAATTTCTTGAACAAATAGATAACCTTAAAAGTAATTGGATATATTATGTGTTTTGTATGATGTTTACTATTGTTGGGATATGACATCTCTACGTGGGTATTAAATGTTTACCTATTCCCTCAATTGACATAAAACTTTTTAAGAATTACAATTTTGTATTAAATGAATAATAATTATAAAAAATCTAAAATTTGAGTAAAACATTTAGTGCTTTTATGAAGAGTTAGTGATTGATCGTTAGTAAATTTGTAACAACTATCATTGTTCTTTAATCTTGCTCTTTCACTTGACCAAAGTGTCAATAAGGTATGGATCATCAAAACACCAAACCATCCACTTTAAAAACAATTTCTCGATGCTTTTTATGGTTTACTTATATTGTAGAATATTTGATCGTCATGAAAGAATCTGTTTGGCTTCATCATGGTGAAATATTTTAATTAAAGACAAACATGGTGAAATGTGTTAGAGAACCAAGGAAGAGAAAGAGAAAATCCAATAAAAGGAAGGCCAACAAGTCCTTTTACATGTTATGAGCCTTCCTTCTATACCTTTTTCAAATGAATTCACATAATCTTCAGTTACCACCCGTCCTTCCTTTTCTGGGCGGTTATTCACATGGCTTGGTTGTTTCTGAGGATGTCGGAGATGGTTCTTGTATTTGCTAGGCAGTTTCCCACTCTTTCGGGATTTCTTAGAGGTTGACGCATGTCTTGACATATTGGGACTTAGATAATATACGCTATGGGTGACAATATATGACACGACCTGTGAATCCAACATAAATATGATACGAAATAGGCAACTTTAGCTTTGATATAAATGGGTTTGGCTCAAAACAGAATGACTCAATAAGATATAATTAAGAAACGGGGTCAATTTCGAAACCCCCTGTAATATCTCTTTCGGCATTAGAAATATCATGAAATCCCAAAAAGATTTCATAAATCAAGTGATTGATTAGGTTTTAGTTCATTAGCATGTTTGGATCCTGATCCACTAGAAGATGGAATTGTCTTCTTATTTATTTGAGGCACTTTGGAGTATAATTTTATAAAATAGACTGCACCATTAGACTCGTATAAATGTTTGGAATTTTATGGTGCAATACAAAGTTTTGAGTTTTTCGGGTGAAGAATAGTAACCCTTTGGGAGAGCGCCACGTGGCATATGGTTTAAATAGTTGTCGAATTACCATGTAGGATGTCCAAATAAGCCTAGGATCACTAGAAAATATTTTTGGACATGTGGCACAATTTTAGCCATCCATTTGAAAATCCAATTGACACTTGTTAAGAGGACTACAAATGTGTAAGGTGAATGCAATGGAAACCAAGCAAGTGAATAGGCTTCTTGCACAAATCACTATTTCATCCACTTAAGAACTTTTTAGCCAACCAAAAAGAGGGTTTCAACCCTAATGAAACCCCAAACTTGATGGTGCAAATTGAAATCCCAAATGGTTAGGATAACCAAAACCCTATGTAACACCCCGTTCCCCAATAAAGTCATTTTTAGAATTTTCAAGAAACCAGTGTGCTGTTACTGAACTTAACTTAAAGATTTAATTTTCTTAACGAAGCGCCAGATACAAAGATTCTATATAATAAATAATATCATTCTTTGTAAAAAATACTAAGATCATAAGAGAGTGTGCGCGGTAGCATTTATTAAAAATTTTCAAAAATTGTGTCATAAAATTCATAACTTAAACTTTTTGTACATGATCTAGGTTATTGTCTCACCTGCCTGGTGACTCACTAAAAAATGAGTAGCACAAAAGGCTATACTGACTCGTTCGAAAATGAGTAGCCCAAAGACTATCCCAAGTGCAGGAGCGTGTCGCATAGTAATTAGGAATAAATTCCTAGATAATAGGGAAAGTGCTTAAAAATCAAACTCGTATAAAATGAAGGAAATAGTTACAATGAGAGAATAAAAATAAAAGTGATGATATGTACACTGAATGTGGGAGTGCAATGAAAATGAAAATTTACTAGTCATGGACTAGATTCATGTTTGTTGGTTTTGAGTGGATGATGAAAAGTAAGAAATTAAAATGCAAGACAGTAAATTTAATTTACAGGAAATTAAATAACTGAAATGTAAAGGAACAATAAAATTAAAATAAATAAATAAATAAATTGCAAAAATTAAAGGTGCAGGAAAATTAAATGACAGTAATTTAAATTGCAGGAAATTAAAAGTGCGAGAAAATTAAATGACATAAATTTAAATTGCAAAAAATTAAAAGTGCGAGAAAATTAAATGATAGTAATTTAAATTGTAGGAAATTAAAAGTGCGAGAAAATTAAATGACAGTAATTTAAATTGCAAGAAATTAAAAGTGCGAGAAAATTAAATGACATAAATTTAAATTGCAAGAAATTAAAAGTGCGAGGAAATTAAATAACAGTAATTCGAAATTAAATAACAACAGGAATTGTAAGGAATAAACTTGAAGTTTGGAAATGGAGACTACGTTCTCCAACCCAAAAATCTGAACTTCCAATTAAAGTAAACTCAAAAATAAAACGGACTCTCAACATTTATCAAAGATGACTGAAAATTTACTCACTAAACAAACTCAAAACTGGAAATAAAGACTTACAAAAATAAAATTTACTGAGCCATAAATTAAAACTGACTGATGAATAAATTACACGAAATTAAAAACTGAACTCAGAAAAAAATAAAAACTGACTACAAAAACTCACTCACTATTTTTATTCTGAACTCTAACTCTAATTTCACACTAAAATCACTCTAACTCCTGATTGACTCTCACTCTAACCACTGACTACGCACTTCTGCTGACTCTAACATCTAACTCCCCTCTCCAGTCCGCGTACAGCCCTTATATAGGCATTAGAAAAAAAGACACCAATAAACACTACTTAGCTGCCATGTTCCCCACTCAGAAAGTTAATTCCATTTGTCTCTGCATGTGCGTCTGTCTTCGTTTGTTGCTCTCCATTTATTTCCTTTTCAGTGTTTCGTCCCAGCGTGCATGCATGAATTCTTTCGTCCGTGATTCTCACTCTTATTCATCTCGCATTCCGTCCCCACGAAAGATATCCATCACCGAAAGTTGGATTCGTTGCCGTTCCTTTCATTTTGGTCGTCCCGATTTTATTCTTCTATCTTCAACTCCACTCTGTCTCTCTTTCTTTTCTTTTTTTATTTTTTTCTTCTTCCGGTAGCTTTCTTTCTTTCTGAACCTTTTCATTTTTTTTCTTTCTCTTTCGTGCATCGTGTTCCTTCTCCACGAAAACAACTCTACCGAACTTTTGTATTTCCTTTTTCTTGTGCAACGTCCGTCGCCCAGTTGGCTTCTTGTGTTTCTTCATGATCTTTTGTTTCGTCTGCTTCTCCATCCCGTGACCATTCTCTCTTCTCTTATTTCCATTTTATTTATTTTTTCATTCTACGGCTCCTCATTCTATCTTCGTCTTGGATTAAAACTGAAAGATATATCTTCTTTTTCTTCTTGTAGGCCTTCAACACGCAACTGCTGCGTGACCCATGTATCTTCGTGAGAGAGTTGGATCACCTACAATAGGAACTCAAAGCTGGACGTCGACGGAGAAGTAGTGCAGCATTTACTGAAAGAAAGATGGTGCTGCAGTGTTTGGCAGAGCTGGTAGTTTGCTCTGTTTTTCGGTGTCAAAAACAGGAGAATGGTTTTGGTTGCAGCTGTGCATATAGAGGGTGCGGGTTGCGGCTATGCATGCTCCGAACGCATGCATGGAGGTTGGCGAAGGTGGTGCTAGCTGGGCTTTTGGCCATGAATGTGGTTGTGTTGCTAAACTTGCGGATGCAGTGCAGCATGGAGGCAGGGTGCAGAGAGATGACCACGGTTGAGCTTGGTGGTGCTAAGCTGAGCAACGGAATTTTACTCTGTTTTCACCTCTTAATACAGAGGATGGTGCTTCCGCATGTGTAGGTGGCTGAGGAGGCAGCAGGTGGAGGTTACTGCTGTGGGTGCTTACAGCGAGGCCGTGCATGGTGCATGCATGAAGTGGTGCTATCGCTTAGCATGGAGGTGCAGCCTGTTGGTGAAGCCGAACGTGCAGAGTATTGAAACGTGAAGGTGCTGCTTGGCTGGGTAGAGATTCACGGTTGTAGCTGGGCTTTGTGCATGGTGTTGGACGTGCAGGTTGAAGATGGAAGCAACGACATTAGTTTTGGTCTATGGACAAAACTACATGTCGTTTGACAGTGGGCTGTAAAACAAATAAAAAATAAAAATGAAACTAGACAAACAACAACAGAAAAATAAATAAATAAAAGCAAAACATAAATAAAATAAAACAAAACTAGAAGGGAAAAATAAAATATTAAAAGTGTGTTGTGCAAGTGAATAAATATTGTTCAATTAAATCACAAGTTATAAAATTAAGCATAAACTATGTTTTTAATCAATTTAAATCATAACTTGGATTTATGCCTCTTAATCAATTTTTTCATCTAAAACCAATGATAATATAATAAAATAATTAAAAATATATTGGTCTTAAGTGTATAAAATATGCAATAATGCAGCTCAATCATATACCAAATGCAGGAGCGTATCGTGTAATAATTAGAAATAAATTCATAGATCGTCTCCACAGGGAAAGTGCTAAAAATAAACTCGTGTAAAATGGTGGAAATATTTACAATGAGAAAATAAAAATAAAAGTGATGGTATATATAATGGATGGAGAAGTGCAATGAAAACGAAAATTTACTGGTCGTGAACCAGATTCATGTTTGTTGGATTTGGGTGCAGTGATTAAAAGTAAGAAATTAAAGTGCAAGACAGTAAATTGGAATTGCTAAAAATTAAATGACTGAAATTTAAAGAGTAAGAAAATTAAATGACATAAATTTAAATTGCAGAAAATAAAGGTGTGGAAAAAATAAATGACAGTAATTTAAAGTGCAGTAAATTAAACTACATAAATTTAAATGACGGAAATTAAAAGTGTGGAAAAGTAAATGATAATAATTTAAATGAATTGAAATTTAAAGTGCAGAAAAAATAAATGACAGTAATTTAAATGCTGGAATTAAAAGTGCAGGAAAAGTAAATGATAGTAATTTAAATGAACTGAAATTGAAATAAACGTTGTAATAATATTTTCATAAATTTCAAACTGAAATAAAATAAAAATAAAACTGAAAAAGGATGCTACAGGTGAAGGAGGAAAGCCCGACAACTACAGTTGGTCCATTGGGCTCTCAACTGTGTTACTGTACTTCCTCTTTCACCCGAGCTTTATTCAAAAAAAATTGAAAAATAAAAACACACGAAAATCTCTCTACTCTATTCTACTCTACTCCTACTCCTAAAATCTACCGATTAAATCCTAATTCCAAATCTACTCCTAAAATCTAATGACTTCTTCCATTTGCCTCCAAGCCCTTATATAGGCTTTAAATAAATCACTGTTACTTGAAAATTCCTTTCACCCGTGAGTTTGGCATTTTTTATTTTCTTTTTAGTTGCGTCTTGTCTCCCACATGCATGTAATTCCTTTCTTCCTTTTTTTTATTCCTTTCGGCGTGATTATTGTCTATGCCAAACCTTTTTTTTTCTTTCTTCATTTCTTTTCTTTTTCTTCATTGTGTCTTGGTCTGCCAAATGCATCCCCTCAGTCCAAACATAATTCGCCCAATACCGAGTGTGTGAGTTGCTTTTGCTTTCGGTGTGAGTTCTTTTTTTTTCTTTCTTTCTTTTCATCTTTCTTTTATTTTTTTCTTCCTGCAGGTCTTCAAACTGCTGCGTGACCCATGCATCTTTGTGTATCTCCGTGAGCGAGCTGAATCAACTGCAACCGAGATTTGGAGCTGGACGGCAATAGAGAAGTGGTGCGGTGTAAGGTGGAGAAGCTGGGCAGTGGAAGGGTGGATGGTCGTGCATGGCTGGTGCTGCCGTGTTTGGCAGAGCTGGTAGCTTGCTCTATTTTTGGATGTCAAAAACAGGAGATTGGTTTTGGTTGCAGCTGTGCATAAAGAGGCTGTGGGCTGCGGTTGTGCATGCTCCGAACACATGCATGGAGGCTGGCGGAGGGAACTGGGCAGTCGAGGCAAAGGTTCTTGGCTGCGTATGGAGGTGCTGCTGCTGGAGGCTGTGTATAACCTACAGTGGTGACCTGTCTAGGTTGCAAAGTGGCAGCGTGGTTGTCTTCACGTGGTTGGTCTGTGCAGCGGCGCTGAAGGAGGAGATTGTGCGACCATGGCTGCATTGCTCTTCTCGTGGTCCGTCCAGGTGCAACGATGGGTGAAGGTGATGGCGCTGCCATTGAGGCCAATTGACGGAGGATATGTGGGTGCTTTCATGGAGCTGTGTGGCTTACGGTGGTGAACTGCTGCATGGAGTGAAGGTTGAAGATGAACCGAAACGACATGTAGTTTTGGTCTATGGACAAAACTACGTGTCGTTTAGGAGGGCAGTTTTCATTCACAGTGAAAACGACATATCGTTTTTGTCTATGGACAAAACGACATGTCGTTTAGCAGATGCCAGATTTTGGATGAATCTGTAAAATAGAAAAATAATAATAAAAAAAATAAAACTTAGACAAGAAAAATAAATAATAAATAATTAAAGAAACCTAAAAATAAAATTAGACAAAAAAAATGAAGAATAAAATATTAAAGGTGTGTTGTACATAGAAGAAATATTACACAATTAAATCACAAGTATTAAAATCAAGCATAAATTATGCTTTTAATCAATTTAAATCACAACTTGGATTTATGCCTCTTAATCAATTTTTCCATCTAAAACCAATGATAAAATAGTAAAAATAGATTGGTTTTAAATGTGTAAAAAAATGCAATAATGCAGCTCAATCACCTGGCCAAATTCTATCCTACAATCTCATCTGCACAAATGTCATTACCTGGGGTGGTTTAAAAATATAAAATAAATACAAAAATGAGTTGAATACTCAATAAGCAACACATTATACTGTAAACATAATAAACATAGGATTTTCTTGAAGATATGCATACTCATAAATACATATGTAAATAATATGAACATGAACTTATCTTTCATTTATCATAGGTTGATACCCACTACTAACACCTGTGAGTTGGGGTAAGCGAATCTAAGTAGATTCCGATTCTGCGTATAGCCGCAGGTTGTGGAATCCATATATAAGGAAGACACACTGTGTGCACTATCAGCTTGTACAACCTAGCAATGAAATATGTCCATAACATATGGTACCGTCTTTATATCATAACATAGGTCATTACATATCTTATCATTCATACTTCATTATTATCATACTTGTCATATCATATCAAAGATTTCATAAGAAATCGTGCCTTATCATATTATAGATTTCAAATGAAATTGCATATTTCATAAAATGACTTGATACATATTTTCTCACATAAAATCATGATTTTTCATATATATGTTAATGCATGAATCTTCTCACATAAAATCATGCATGGCCTTTTATAAATATTTTAATGCTTAACTCTCACATAAAATCATGACTTCTCATAAATCTTTTGATGCATAACTCCTTTCATAAAATCATGAATTTTTATAAATAATTTAATGCATAATTCTTCATGTAATATCATGGGTTTTCATAATTTTAACATGACTTGGGTAAGTAAAAAGAGGCTTCAATAGAAGGCATACATGCATAATATTTTTATAAAAGATATGACGTTTACCATACATAAGTGTCAGGGTATGATCATGTTACTTACCCCGTAGCGCTAATCCACTATTTCTGGGACATGGCTGAATACCTATAAACATGTCAGTAATTTTCGTAAATTCCTAATTAATCACATGCTTTGTTATTAAAACCTGAAAAAAAATCTAGAGCTCTCAGATCCTAAAATTTTGTCACTCTTTAAATAATTTAATATTTATAAAATTCCTCCAAAAATCTTACACGATTAAATCCTAAATCCCATTATTCCATATAATGATATTATAATTCTATCTATGCAAGCACGTGTTGACCCCAACATATACACACATTAAATCCATAATATCGATGTTAAATTGTATTCTGATACTATAAAAATATTCCAAATTTTCATGGTAAGTGCTCTTAAATTCATATGGCATCCCATATTCAGTCTTGTGAGACCTAACATATACTAACCTACTAACTAGCTTGTGTGAGAAGGAGATAAGGGATATTACAGAGAGAGTGAAGGGATAAAAGAGAGGGGAAGACGACGCACGACATAGCTTTCAGCTTGGCCGTGAGGGTTGTCGGTGGCTTAGGATGGGCTCGAGCGGAGCTAGGTGATTCGTGTCTCAAGACTGGAGAGCTTGGAGAGTTCCACTAATGATGCTGGAGATGAACTGGGTTCTCTCTGAGTGCTCTGTTTTTGGTGTGAAGAATAGGGCCTATTCGCGTATCGATGGGCTGGGTCACGGCGGGCTTCGTCTCGATGGTTCTCAATGCAGTTGCATGGGTCTTCATGGTGCATGCTGCCTTGCGGAATACAATCTAACAAAATGAAATGCAACCTAGTGCTCCTTCAGACAATGATCTATCCTCCTTCCCAAATAACCTGGTCCTTCCTCCTGCACCAGCAGATGACATCTTCTCTTTTCCCCAAACTTCTCAAACTCTCACTCAATCACACATTGGTGAAGAATTTTCTTCACCAGCTAATGGAGAACCTTCTTCACTAGCTGACCCCTTCCCTCACCTACTGCTCCCACACTTCCTTCACCTGCCCCCTCCTCTCTCTCCTCTTGACCCTTTCCCTCTTAGAAGGTCCACAAGAAATATGAACCAACCTGCTTATCTTCATCAATATCATTGCCAGCTTGCAGCATCTCAACCCTTCATTCCATCCTCCACAATCCATCCCCTTCATGATTATATAACTTACAAAAATCTCTCTCCCTCTCACCAGTCATTCTCTGTTTCACTTTCATTACTTCATGAACCTCAGTCCTATAATGAAGCTGTCAGGTTTAAGCATTGACAAGATGCCATGAAAGCTGAACTCTATGCTCTAGAAGAAAACAATACATGGACTATCACCACCTTACCCCCCCCCAACAAGACTGCAATTGGCTGTAGATATGTTTATAAGACCAAGCTAAAATCAAATGGATCTTTTGAAAGGCACAAAGCTAGACTTGTGGCCAAAGGCTACACTAAAAAAGAAGGCTTTGACTTCCAAGAGACCTTCAGTCCAGTTGCAAAGCTCACCACAGTTTGAGTTTTCCTTGCCATACTAGCCATTAAAAACTGGTCCTCACTCAGATGGATGTATACAATGCCTTTCTACATGGAGATCTCGATGAGGACATTTATATGCAATTACCTCCAAGCTATCACATCAAGGGTAAGTAGATTGAGGGGGAGAACTTGGTATGCAAATTAAATAAGTCTCTCTATGGACTTAAGCAAGCATCTAGGCAATGGTTCTCAATGTTTTCAAATTCACTCACTGCCATTGGATTTCATCAATCAAAATCTGATTACTCTTTGTTCATTATGGTCAGTCCCAATGGATTTATAGCACTCTTAGTCTATGTGGATGACATCATACTTGGAAGTAACTCTCAAGAAGAAGTTGATTCACTCAAATCTTACCTTCACAGCAAGTTCAAAATTAAGGATTCGGATCCCTCAAGTATTTCCTAGGATTGGAAGTTGCTAGGTCCTCACTTGGAATTAATCTTTGTCAAAGGAAGTACACCCTCAAGATATTAGAAGATTCAGGTCTACTTGGTGGCACAAAGATAGTTTCCACACCTATTGAACTGAACTATAAATTAAGCCACACCACAGAAGAAATCCTCCAAGATCCTATAGCTTATAGAAGACTCATTGGAAGGTTAATTTACTTAACCATCACCAGACTCGACATCACCTATGCTGTAAGTGTTCTAAGTCAGTTCATGGACAGACCCTCACAATCTCATTTGCACTTGGCCTATAAGATTCTCAAGTACCTCAAAGGATCCATAGGTCAAGGCATTTTCTTGTCATCCAAATCAGCTTTACATCTAAGGGCCTATAGTGATTCTGATTGGGCTGCCTGCCCCGAGACAAGAAGATCTGTCACAGGGTTCTGTATATTCATTGGAGACTCACTAATAAGCTGGAAATCTAAGAAGCAAGCAACAGTTTCTAGATCTTCAGCTGAGGTAGAATATAGGGCACTAGAATCTACAAGTTATGAGATCATGTGGCTTCTCGATTTGCTGAAGGAATTTAATGTTAATCATGCACAATTTGCTTCCCTCTTGTGTGATAACCAGGTAGCCATCCACATTACAAATAATCCAATTTTTAATGAAAGGACCAAGCATATAGAACTAGATTGCCATTTTGTTAGAGAGAAAGTCTTGGTTGGTATTATCACACCAATGCATGTGTCCTCAAAATTTCAGTTGGCAGATATTTTCACAAAGGCCTTACAAACTTCTACATTTCAGCTCTTATTGTCCAAGATGGGAATTGTTAATATCTATGCCCATCTTGAGGGGGAGTCTTGTGGAATACAATCTAACAAAAGGAAATGCAACCTAGTTCTACACAAGGACAGCTACCAGAGCATACTTGAAATACACTGCAACACTCAAGAGATACATAAAGCTGATAAAGCATGCTGCAGTACATGGAAAGAAAAAGATAACAGCAGCAGTAGTGGAAAGAAAAAGAAAATAGCAATAGCAAAAAGGAGACAAGAGATGGTGCACTGAAAAAATGAACCTCAGCTAAGGAAATGCATGGCTGCACACAAAGAAGTATGAGGGACACGATGCATAAAACTGCTTCTACCATGCTGTCCATAAAAGTTTTGAATTGATACTTGTAATTGTGTAGATAATCAAAAGTTAGTTTTTCAGTAGCTTTTTTCTGCTTTTTGTAATGTATATATATATGACCCTTGTATAATCAAAATTCATCAATGAGAATCAGTTTCTCCTCATTTTCACTTTCTGTTCTTAACAGTTTCTAACAGCTGCAATGTGCTATAGTTGTTAGGGGTGACGACATGGAGGAGCTATTGTAGGGCATGGGTCGTGGCTCTTGGTTTTGCCTGATATGGAGGTGCTCTATTTTTTGTTGCTTGAAACAGGGGCTTAACCAAGTGATGTTGATGCATTGATGGATGTGTAGGGAACTCATGCAGTGGTCACTGGCGGAGAGAGACATTGGTTGAGGTGCTTTTCGGGTAGTGCATAAGAAGGAGGTTGCGACTCGACGTTGTGTTGTTGCTGAGGGAGGAGACGTGGAGGAGCTTCCTGCGGCATGAGGTGGCTGGATGTAGAAGAGCATGCAGAGGCTATTTTTTCATGGCTGTCCATGACTACTACAGCGTGGAGGAGAGAGTTTTAACGTGAAGGCAGAAGGGTGGTGCCCTAGTCGTGCATGGAGGCTATTTGTCTTGAGAAGGGACGAAGCTACGGTGTTGCTGCTTGGAAGAAGAGGCTCATGGTGGAGGACTTGGGGCTTGGGCGTGCGTTAGTTTGAGGGGATGTGGTGGCAGCCACTAAGTGGAGGCCGTGAGCTGTGAGGGAGGAAAGGATGGTGGGTGGTTTCTAGCGTGCGTGGTGTTTTGGTCCTGGCTGTAACATGAGATATGTGCGTTGCAGGTAGTTCAGGTTTATGCCATGGAAGAAGAAAAATCAAGGTGGGGGAGGGAGAACATAGCGACAACTTGAGGAAGGTTGGGGTACTGTGACTTAAAATATTCTCACGAAGGAGAAGCAGGTATGTATTATATACTGTTGGTTTAAGACGTTTAATCGTGAAGAGGGCTTACGTAGAGTTGGAATCCTAGTGAACTTTGATGATGAAGACGTGCGTGGCATAGAGTTCACAGTTTATTAATATAAAATAGGTTTAAATATAATTATTAAGCCTAATAAAATTTTATAATCTATTTAAATATTTTTGGACCAATTAAACATAACTTAGGCCTAGTAAAAATTATCAATATTCTGATCGTGGAATTATTGGGCTGCGTCGTTACATCCTAAACCTCCAAACCCTAAACACTTATGGTCGGTTTTGACTAAGTAATTCTCATTTGGTTTAAGCCACTTCCACAAGCAACCAACCACTCAAGTACACTCTCTTACACCCTCATCCACTCCCTTATATCTTGATACTTACATTTAAATAAGAAAATTGGCTATGGACTAAATGGAATGCATTCAGTTACACCAATTAGTAGCTATACTATTAGTAGTTTAGGAGCCTTACTTGTTGAGATTTATAAATCTCACTGTGAAGCCCTCAGATTTTCGGTTGGGATTTGGCAGACTTTGAAGTGTCGGGACATACAACATAAGATTATTTGCACCTGTTCAGGACAAATAAAGATGCAATGCACCTAACACACATATAACAATATGCAATATTTGCAGCGGATAATTTTTTTTAGCAATAATATGTATTAGAAGTAACATATAGCAAAAACATAAACATGCTTCGTAAAATCCACATAACAGATGTTCAAAAAGTTACATTAGTATATGTCCAAAGATCTGTAACAACACAGTAGATACTTTAATAGATAGCGACACTAGGTGGTGGGATGTTACTAAGATTCTAGACCATATACTTGCTCCCCATGTTGCAGACATTTTCAAGATTCTCTTAAGCTCGGAACCATGCACAGATTGCATAGTTTGAGAACATGAAAAAAATGGAGAGTACAGTGTAAAAAGTGGCTATAGACTCTTCTCATCACTTGAGACAAATGAGCACAAAGAGGAATGCTCAGAGGCCCAAGAACAGAGGATTTTTTGGAAAAAACTTTGGAAAATGAACATCCCAAACAGAATTAGAATCTTTGGTTGGAGGGCTTGCAAAAACGGTCTACCCACCTTGCTGAACCTAAAAGTCCGTAAGGTGCTTGATGATGCCTCTTGTAGATGGTGTAAGACAGCAGATGAAGACACTACCCATGCCCTTTTAAGTTGCCCAACAGTTAGAGAAGCATGGTCTGTTCTATGCCCTCAGCTTCCAGATGAGATCTTGAACTCAAATTGGCTTAACTTTGCAATAAACATGCAGCAAAGAGGAAACAATGGTGAGCTTGAAAAGGTGTTTCTAATAGCTTGGGGTATGTGGTATAGAAGAAACTAGATGATCCATGAGGACTTGAACATCCCTGCCCGTCAAGCTGTAGAAAATGCATTGTCCAATTACAAGGCTCACGCGCAGAACCCGAAGTCTCATGTACATAGGAATAATTGTCGATGGATGGCTCCTGAACTTGGTTGGCTGAAACTTAATGTGGACGAAGCTGTGTTTGCAAATCAACGGAGTGCAAGAGTGGGAATGATTCTCAGAAATGTGAAGGCAGAGATAATTTTCACAGCTAGCAAAAAAGAAAATGAAGTAAGTGATCCAATTGAAATAGAGATGCTAGCCATTTTGAGAGGCCTCCAGTTATGTATTCCCCTTGGAATTCCAAGCTTAATTATAGAGAGTGATTCATTACTCATGGTAACTGAAGTTCAAAGAGAAGGTCTGTCAAGATCTATCCATGGCAACCTGGTGCAGCAGATCAAGCAATTAATGTTGAGATTTCCTACTTGTACAATTCAACACATAAGCTGTTTAGGCAATAGTGCAGCCCATGGGTTGGCTAAATTTGCATGGAATATTGATGATTTAATAACTTGGTGGGGCTCTTTTCCTGAATGTATTGCTCAAGTTATTTGGTCAGATTCCATGATGTAATCATTTTCTTATGAATTACAGTAGTTTTATTATATATATAAAAAAAGATCTGTAATGATATGAGTACTGGAGATAGCTCTCCTTAAGTACATGTAAAAACTACTAAAAATATACTAGGCTAATTCTTCGAGTAGCTCTCGCAACTCGGCCAAGGAAGCCATCATACAATCAATGCATTGGAGCATCAAGGCTATAAGCTTTGTGTTGTGGTGTTGACGCCTAGTCGATCGTCGGTTGCATCTCCTGATCTTGACATATGATCTACCATTCCGGGGGGAATCGTAGTTGTGACTACCAAGTGAGAATTGATTACAAATCTTAGCAAGTTGACAAATAACTTAAAACTAACAGTATAAAAATGCATGCATGACAATAAAAGACATGAATGCTAACATGAACATAAATCAGGTGATGTAACTCAGCAAATAGCATGCCATGACCTTGGAATATACGTGAAATAACGTGACATGAAAACTGAACATGATGTGAACTAAATCTAAACTGACTTGAAACTGAACATAAACTTGGAGTCTTGTTCCCATATTAACTGCTTGATTAAACATGAACTGTGGATACTATATAAGTCCCCTTGAGCCATGTGCCCCTACCAATACCGCATCACATCATAGGTATTTACATTGGCTGTGAGTATGTTAACATATGCATTTGTGGCATCCTAAGCCCCCCGCTTGGGATTAGACGTTGACTGAAATGCCTGGACATGTAACACAAGGCTACGCACCCCTCGTACATGATAGATAATATGCTATGCACCTAAGTACACAAGCAGTATGTAATAACATAGCAACGAAAAAAAATAGCAAAAGTCGGGTATTCTAAGCACCGTGATAAGGAATTGCAAAGCACATGGCACCGTACTAACAAAATATCCCCACATTGTCCAAAACTATAAACATGTATCATAAGATATAGCATCCCAAAAGCGTAGAGTAAAGTTTAATCTCCCAAAACACGGGACCTCCTCAAAACATTGTTCCTCAAAAGCTGAGATCTAAACCATAAATTCTCTTTTTTTTTTCTTCTTCACAAAAATAACTAGGTTCCCATTCTCTTTAAGAGGGCTCAGGTTTCAAGTGCTTCTCTAGAGTCCTATCTTTGTCCTGATTGTTATGCCATCTTAATTTCGCAATAAATTCAAGTATTCCGGAGATCTTTCGGTCAATGGCCACGAGTCACTCCAGGATGGAGGGCTCAGGCCGACTTATAACCATCTTAGGCACAATCCTCTTCAGAGGAGGAGATGTCGTTCTCTTCCTCTTGGTCATGGGTGTTGTCTTCTATACCTGTAACAACTTCTAACATTTCAGTTGGGGAATGGTAGTGGAATCTACCATCATGAGATTTCGAGAAATCTTAGCAAATAATTACACAACATACAATAATGCAAGCATACAAGAGGTATATCATGAAATGCGTACATGGACACAACCCATGACTTGACCATTTTCAAAAGGCCATGACTTGACCATTTTCAAAAGGACTTATAACGGAGACTCAAACATTTTTGGAAAACTTCTTTGACTTTCTTTTTCATGTTGATCTTAATCAAAACTTGCCTTATTAGAACATATCACAAGATTTTCAACGAGTGATCCTTATCATATCATGAGATTTTCATCAAGTGATCCTTATCTTATGAGCTCTTATTCTTGTTCATAGAGTGGACACAACACGGTTTCCTTTTGCACTGCGTGTTCCTGCTAGTTACCGCACCATCAACAGTCCATGCACTGTGATGAATACGTCATAAACAAATATTCATATTAACTCGACCTTACTTTGTCGGGTTACATACCTTATGCACTCACTAACGTTAGGCGCTTCCTCGCTCCGATATTCCTTAAAAAGAATATATTCGAGACTAGTTGACGGTTCTTTATCGGCCTAGGGATTATCACTCCATTTTTAAGCACTACAGAGTGGACAAATGAGTTCCACTAGGACATTCTCTTGTCCTAGCACTTGGGGTCGTGACAAAACTTTTAAACTCTTTTCTTTGAAAATACTTTTCAAAAAACTTTTCCCCAAATGCATGTGACATGAGACTTTGGACGTGCGTACTTACACTTGACATATGATGTATGAAATGCATGAATTAACCAAGCATAATGTGTTCAACTCATGGCATGATCACATAAATCATATGAGATATCAAAACACATACATGGAACCATGAAAAAGGGCCTTGGTCGAAACAAGTAAGTGCAAAAACATGAGAAATCATCATTGAACACGCTTCTAACTTCAAACATATTGTTTAGAAATCAAAGCATAATGAAACAAGACATAAAATCATGGTATTTGGCCAAGATCCAAAACTTCCAAGACATGGCATAGCCGAGTCATCAAACATCACAAATCAACAACAAAGTTATCCTTAGAACCGAAACATGCTAAGGACATTCTTGCCATTTTCATCTTAAAACCGAATCATACCATTTATGTAATACTCATTTTCAAGGATCATATAAGCATATTCAAACAATCAATCAAGAGATAGCAAACAAAGCAAACATAACAATGAAATGATTTACACAAATATATACAAGTATTAACCAAGAGTAAGTTGAGTGTATACTTACAAAAATCCATGCAAGGAAATACTAGCAAGCTGTAAATCCGAATGTGCTTCATTAGAAAGTGTTTAGAAAAGTCCTATTTCATGTTCTTGAGTGTGTGAGGATTTTTAGGGCATCACTTGATCTTAAACCATTCGGCCTTTAGGGTTTTTAGATAAAAAACTCTTCATTGCACTTACGTAGTAAGGCAAAACTTGAAACAACATGAATTCACATGTGGTGAACGAAAACATGGAGGGTATACATCCCCCACCATTCAGCTTCAAGGGTTCCTTGGAAACCTTAAAACCTTTTTCCACAAGAATGGGTAGAAGTGTGTGTGTATTTTTACCATTCTCAAAATCCTTGTGAGATTTGAGCCTCATTTTTAATTGAGAAGGTGACTTGTGCGTGTATGAGAGTAGAGAAAACCGGTCCTTACCTTATCTAGTCTTGATGGTGGCAAAATCCCCTCTTGAAAAGGAATCCTCTTATTTGGTCGGCAAGAAAGTGAGAGAAAGTATGAGAATCTTCAATTGAAGGTGTGAGAAGAATGTGGAGAAGATGAGAACATAAGCAAAACTCGAAAATTGCCAAGAAGAAAAGTCTTGGGCTTGTGGGTTTCTCCCCTTCTTATAGAACTTTTCTCAATCCCTCATTGGTTGCTTGAAGTCCGTTGCATGCAAGACAAGTGGCCTTTCCCTCTTCCTTCTTCTCTTTAGCCGAAATGTCCCTTGGTGTTCCCTATCATTGGATTGCATTGGGAAGGCAAAAGGCTTGGGTGGCATGTGGGTCTACTCTTCAGCCGAAATCCTCCTCTTCCATCTATGTCCATTCCAATTCTCTACTAAGTGCATTGTACATTAGAGAAAAGAGGTCAAACAACTCCATGTCTCTTCCTTTTCGCAAGAAATAAGTTTTGCATGAGTGACATGGCATAGGCATGTGCCATTGCCCTAGCCGTCCACTCCCTCTTCCATTTTCCAAGTTGATACTTCATCTCCTAGTGTTCCTTCCTTACGTGACTCCTTATGTGCCATTGGTCTAAAGGTAGCTTAAGTGACAAGTGGCAAATGAAGAGATTCATTGGGAAAGTGGTTGTAACACCCCGCTCCCCAATAAAGTCATTTTAGAATTTTTGGGGGGCTAGTGTGCTACTCCTCGTGTACTCCATTCACGACACTACGTCACAACACCATTATGGCACACACGCCACATGATGCAGCACTTACCACATAGAGTATACTCCGCGTATACTCTACTCACAGAACCATGCCACGTCACCACTATGGCACATACGCCATATGGTGCATCGCTCCACCACATGGAGTAGATCCCACCTGTACCCCACTTATGACACTCCGCTACGTCACCAATACGGCACACACGCCATATGGTGCATCGCTCCACCACATGGAGTACACCCATCGTGTACTCCATTCATAGAACTACACTACGTCACTTCACAGCACAGTCCACAACACTACACAACACAAACCACAACACTACCAGCACAGATCCCAACACTTCACGACACACTTCCCAATCCATCCAACACTTCACGCCACAGTCCACATCACTATACAACACACTTCCCAACTACGCCTAATACTTCACATCATAGCCCATCACATCACCATCATACTACACAGGAATCCTATAATACTAACAGCACAGTCCACAACCTAGTCAACTAGCTAGCATCTAACATAAATAGCGAGGGATAGAGAATTATACCATCGACAGGATAACCCGTGCGTCGCTCATTGACCGTCACAACGAATACGCTGGAGGAGCGTACGGGGTGACTACACCGCGTACAGTGACTGTTTAAGTGTTTGGATAGCTAGGTGTGGTCTTGGAAGGGCCTAAGGTGGCCTCGATGATGATGACAATGAGCGTATCACGGCGGATCTTGCCGTGTACAGTGGCGGTCAGTCACGCGCAGTGACTGTCCATCACGTGCAGTGATTACCCACCACATAAAGTGGTGGTTTAGGCTTGGGCTAGGCTAGGGGAGGTTGCTAGTGGAGCCGTGGAGTCTCGATGGTGGTCGGCACGGTGGTCTACAGTGGCTGGCCGTGCACTGCGGGGGAAGAGAAGCAGTGGGAGAGTGCGAGAGAGTGTGGGGCCGTGGGTGGTAGATCGGGGCCATGGGTGGTACCATTGGGTTCATGGTGGTCTAAGGATGCCGGCTAGGGTGGTCGTTCACCGTGGGAGACGGCGGATCGGGCTAAACCCGTGCGTGACAACGGGAGACATCGGGAGGTGGAGGAGAGGCCTATTGGCCGTGGGTTTACTGAGGGAGGAAGGGGGAGACCTTAGGAGTCTCGTGGTGGTGTTCGGTGGCCGAGATGGCAGCGCACGGCGGCGTTAGGGGCTCGCACAGTGAACCCATGCGTGGGTGCACTTGTGCTCGTGCATAGGAGGCTACCGGTGGGGAGAGGGAGGCCGAGATCAATGGAAGAGGCCGGTCGGTGGCTGGGGGAGCTACCCTGGAGGTGGTGGCGCCGGAGGACGGCGCACGGCAGCGCTGTGGCTCCTAAGCCTGTTCGGGCTTGCATCGCCATGGGAGGAGGAGGAGAGAGCGTGGGAGGAAGAGGCCGGCATGTGTGGACTCGCCGGAGGGAGAGGAGGCCGGTGGTGTGGGCGATGAGGCACGGCGGCGCATGGCGGCGCCGGGCTGGGGCTGTTCAGGCGAGAGAGAGAGGAGGCTGCGTAGGGGGCGAAAGGGAGGAGAGAGAAAGAGGAGGGAAAAGTGAGGGGAAAAAGAGAGGAGCTGGGATTTTATCCTAAAATATGATATCTGGGGGTCTATAAAAATGGTCTACGATGACCCTTAAATACTGATTTGAAAATGCATAAAAGC
This sequence comes from Cyclocarya paliurus, assembly GCA_029856935.1. Taxonomy (NCBI): domain Eukaryota; kingdom Viridiplantae; phylum Streptophyta; class Magnoliopsida; order Fagales; family Juglandaceae; genus Cyclocarya; species Cyclocarya paliurus. Next base: position 16,461,513 of record CM056957.1, on the reverse strand, counting down.
TAACTTATTTAAAAGCACTGAGAGGAATTAAGATAGAATATTATTTAAAATAATATTCCTTCATCATTTAAAAAATGATGAAGTCTTACTTAAAATATTTAAAGGAGTAAAACTATTAAATAAATAAAGATTCCATCATTATTTAAATCACCTAATATTTTAAATAACTGGAATCATTTATATAAAATGATCCCCTACAATTATAATATTTTTGGAGCTCTTCAAAGATATTATAATTGAGTTATTTAAAATATTCTTTATTTAAATAGTAAGTGGAATCTTCCATGTAAAATACACATTACTTTAAAACACAAAACTAGTTTTATAAATTATGTAGTATCTTTTAAAAACACGCCATCGGGGTTTGGCACGCGTAATGGGGCTATTAGGCACTAGAGAGAGGAGTGGGCAGGCTGACGCATCTGACGTAATTGCTTACATCAGAAGAAAGGAAGGAGCAGGGTGTTACACCCCACGTCTCTACAGGCCTCTCATAATTCCTCCTCCTATTGGTTACTAATTGATCCCACCAAATAATAGCATAGTCAGTGAACTCGATTTCCGCCAACTTCACTTTCTTCTCCTCAGAGTAATTATGACAATCAAATACCAACTCTATTTTTTTCTGCCACTCTAGATAAACCTCCGGATCAGTTCTACCTTGGAAAGATGGTATTTTCATTTTGATGCTCCCAAGGTCTCTATCTATACCATCCCGACCCCCTAGGTTCCCCTCAAGTTGTCTTTCACGCCTAACTCTTCTATGTCTACCCGACCCAACTTCAGATTCTAAATCTTCCTCATCCTCACCATCTACTTCATGCTCATACTCATTTTCAACCCTAGGCTCACGTCGCCTCCTATCTCTCCCACCTTGCAGATTTTTAATCGCTGCTTCTTGATGATCCATCCTATCCCTAACTTCACCCAACACAAAGTTCAATCGCTCAAACTGTTTTTGCATGGCTTACAACACAAAGGATGTGTTATCTGTCATCCCCTTTGGTGATGAGTCACTCCTATGAGATATCGTAATGTGCTGCACAAAAAAAATGTTAGTGGAAAACCTCACACATTCCCTTACGTGTTTACACTCGAAAAATGGCACTCCACTCGTGTTTCACTCTTAATTGATTTTTTCCCGATAATAGTCTCACACTCTCTTGCCTTTTACCTCAAGAGTTTTCCCACTCAAGTTCTTTAAGAACTAATTGAACTCAATCAAGACAATGCAACCTTGTTTTATCCCAACTAGTAATTAGGTCTAAGAAACAAGAGCAAGAAAACAGGGAAGGAATAAAAATGACCCAATAATCAAGGAAATTATGTGAACGAAAGAGTAAATATAAGACAAGTTACCAACTATAATGATGTATGCAGCCCCTTTGATGATAAGGCTCAAGAAAATTTTCGGTTTTTTTTTTTGGACGATTTTTTTTCTCTTCCTTTCTTTTCTTTTCTTTTCACCAACTAAAATGATCACAATCAAAGGAAGAAGCAATTGAAAAAAACCCTAACAAAGAAAAAGGCAAGGCTAATCAAATAACAAGGTAACCCTAACCAAAGAATAAGGAAACCCTAGAAAATAATGAGAAATTCAGCAGCCCTAGGATGAAGGAAATTTGTGCACTTTTTTTTTTTTTGAATTTTGTTTTTGAATTTTTTTTAAACCCTAGAAAAATGAAGCCCTAGAATTCAATATGCAAGAAATAAAAGATAGAATCAGACCTGATTAGAAATCAAGCTCTAAATACCAAATGATATGAACCTGCGAGAAAGGAATCCCTTAAACCCACAATCAATTTGAAAATGCACCCAGAAAAGCCAAAATCAAGTCAATGAATGGAGAATCTAGACCCGATGAATAACCTGTCTCAAGAATCCAGATTACAATGAGGAACGCGACAAAGGCTGTGATTTGCCTTTGATAAGTTTAACAGTTCAATCAAGAACAAGAGGAGTAAACCCACTCACAAATAACATTCAATATTGTCTAACCTTTCAAATAAGGCTACAAAGTGTTTTTAAAACCAAAACCTAATTGAAACCCTAGACTAAAATAAACCCTTGCTTCCAAAAATACCCTCGGATGAACAGTATCACGGCTACAGTACGGTGCTACAATAACTCGCTACAGTACCTCTTGTAAACCCTAGTTCCAAAAATGTAACTTTCCACATAAGCCCTTGGCCAAAATACAAGGTCTTTTCAAAAACCCTAATTCATAATAAATAAGACATATATGGGCCAAGCAATCTCAAGCCCACTTATTCTAAACTAATAAAATAAATCACTTAACCAAATTGAAAGCCTCTAATAACAATAGGCCATATCTCTATGTCTTGTCTTCCATAGCTTGAATCAAGTGGATCATAACTGGTTCCCCTTCTTTCAAGCCCATCTTGAGTGTTGGGCTCTTACTAGTTTTATCCCAAGTGGATTGCACCAATCCTTGCATTGTTTCTTTGATCTTCTGGGCTCTTGATCTTGTAATTGGCTCATTTGAAACTTGCAAATGATCTTTAAGACTAGGTCCACTTTGGTTCCCATCACCTAGTAAAGACTTTCTTGGTGTGGTGGGCCTGCAATAAGGCTAGGTTTAATTAACCAATACCCAACAATTGCGAATGTGATTTCACTCGAGAATTTCTATTCACCTTTGTTAGAGCTATATATATATATATATATATATATATATATATATATATATTTCCAAAATGGACATAAGTATTCTATTTTAAGTACATAGTTCATACGTGCAATCAGGGTGATATTATGGCGAGCAACATGTTGTAGAGAGTCTAGCAGATGTGGGGCAGCACATTGGCAATGAAGGAAGATTTGCTTGACACCTGGTGAGCAACAGGTATGCTGACCCTACAACAGGCAACCAACGGGAGAGGAGAAGCCCAGTGCAAAGCTGGGAGTAGTCCGAGATAATATAGAGGAGCTCAAAGGGCAGCAGGTGTCATACCCAAGGCCCATGCTCCATAAAGAGTTGTAGCAGAAGTATGCCTGGGGAGATGGAATATGGACATGCAGGACATATCATCTGACCTCAGAGGAATGGCCTAATGCCACGTGGGAGACTCTCATAAGGGGAAGGACTGGGTGTTTGGTCACAAGACAAGCTGTAGAGATGTGTGTGCCTTTCCCATCAGTTACTCAATCTCTACCATTCTTCAAGTACAGAGAATAAATGGATGGTCGGGATCGAATGTCTCTCATTCAAGCAAGACAGAGTTAAGAGAAAACGTCAAGTTTCGTCATGACTATTACTGGCAGTCCTGCCATATAAAAGACAATGGAGATAATCAACACTTTTTGTTCTTTTCTATTTGAAGACTTCAAGGACACTGAGGCTGCATTTGGATGTTAAATTGAGTTGAATTGAGTTGAGTTGAGATGATAAAATATTGTTAGAATATTATTTTATAATATTATTGTTATTTTGGGATTTGAAAAAATTCAATTGTTTATTATATTTTGTGTTGGAATTTAAAAAATTTGTAATGATGAGGTGAGATGAGTTGAACTTGGTTATGGATCCAAACGAAGCCCAACAAGTTCAGAGTCTTCATCAATCTAAGGATCATCACTCTAGTTTGACCATTAATGTTTAGAATACTACCCAAGTAGGTTCACTCCTACAACTATTCAAGAATTTGTATATTCTACTTCTTATCCCTTTCTCTCATAAAAGTGCATACTTTTCTCTCACTATATTTATTAATTACTTGATGATGCGATTTCAAGACGATCTAGTTTAAAGTGATGTGTTTTCAATGTAATTTGTACTCATAGGATCGGGTTGAGGATTCTTTGTACCATTCCTAAGCAACACGTTACCATGAGTTTCATATAAGTAGAGAGATTCCACATAGTGATTGAGGTGGTGTAATAGCTTGCCAAAAATTTAGTGGATGAATTTTTTTTAGACCTTATGAGCATTGCGAAATTCCAGAAAGATTTCACAAATCAAGCGACCACTTAGGTTTAGTCTATCAACATAGTCAGTTTTCTACCTACTATGGTGATAGAAGTGTCGTTTTAATTATTTGATGTACTTAGGATTATGAGATTGAGAAATAAATTGCACCATTAGTTTCAGATGAATTTTTAGAATTTGATGGTATAGTAATACATTTTTCAAATGACAAGTGCTCGAAAATGCCTTCTGATTTATTCGAGATACTTGAGAGTCTAATTTTGTAAAACAAATTGCACCAGTAGTAGACTCATATGATTATTTAAGATTTTGTGGTGTAATGTTAATTTTTGCAATTTTTTGGGTGAATAGTAACTCCCAGGATAGTGTCACACGACATCCGATTCAAGTAATTGTCAAATCACTATGTGGAAGGTCCAATCCCACTTAGAATCACTAGGATTGCTTCTTGGATGGACACTTGGAACATTCCTAGCCATTCATTAGAATAGTAGTAGGACACTTGTCACTTATGCAGACACTATTTTGACCATTCGAAACACTTTTTGACCGAAGAAAAGAGGGCTTCAACCCTAGTGAAACTCTAAACCATTGGATTTCAATTGGAACCCTAAAACCCTCATGATGGCCAACCCTAAACCATGATTTCAACCCTTTGTGGCTAGGTTTTTAATTAAGTGTTTAACCACCTCCACATGCTATTTTTGAAGACCTGGACTTAGCTAAGTCCTTGCCTATCATTTTCAATACCTTTAGCCTTAGCCTGATGTAACACCCCACCTAAAAAGCTCCTTAGGCCTTAACCATAGTAACCTTAATCCTAGTTAATTAGGACTTGAGCTATTATAGAATAAGAATAATTTTGGATGTTTGACTTGGCAAGAGGACCTTATAATTTTCGGTTATTAATTACATTAGGGTTGATGGTAAGGTTAGTCTTAATCTTGGCACTTAGTACAAAATTTGCATAGATTAACGGGATTATCTAAAATCAAAGATTCAGTGATATATGGCTTGATTTGTGGAGCTCAGAAGGTTTTGGTTGCCAACGGATTGACTGCGGAACTCGGATTTGGTGGTTAGCAGAAGATTGATCATAGTCAGGAGGAATGATCCCACCAGATAGATGCCGTGTTCATTGTATATAACTGGCGCGGAAGTCACAAATGAACGAGAGTGGAGGTCACAAACCACACGACCCTCTCCTCGCCTACCGAGTAGAAAGACTCCCGATCGGGATGAAAGACTCCTCTCGCATTTTCTAGTTGTTGCCCACAATGTCATTTAGGTTGGACTTTTAAGTTGGTCAATTAGACTAGTCGTCCAATCTAACTGCCCAGAACCTTGTTGCCAAGTCTTCTCGCCCAAAAGGTAAAATATATTGGTGCCAAGTCTTTGCACCGAGGTCTTCGTCCTCTAGTCACGAATCTCCTCGCCTACTGAGAGGTAAGCCTTCTTGCCTTTGGGCGAGAGAAATCTCTTTGCTGCCCATGGGACAAGGCTCCTTGCCCAAATCTCATCGGCTTTTTTTAGATCTCGCTGCCTCTTATCGGTCTAGATAAAAATTACATAAAGATAACACCTATCACCCCACAACCTGGTCACCAATGTAGGACCATTGTAACCACAGTAGGGAAGAAACCATAATGGTTTCAGGCTATTTTTCCCCTTGCTCAAAAGGACACAAACTGTAGAAGGCAGTTTGGAAATTTCAACAAGAAACCTCCATCCCATCACCTTATTTCGGGATGCACTTTCATAATCACTTGGCAGCCAACCCTCCACCCTCTACCACTAGAAAAAGTCTTCAAGAAGTAACCTTACTCCTGCACAAATCAGCCATGATGATGGTTGTAATGACCCGAACTTGCCTAAGCATGGCCCATAGATTTTACTCTTAGTTGCCATGGCATTTTAGGAGCTCTAGCTATTTTAGAAAGACTTAGAGTCATTGAATTGACAACTTGAGCCCAAGAGAGGAGTAACCCTAGAATGCTTTGTAATTTTCAGCCCTATTTAGAAACCCAAACCCAATGGTTTTAGGCCCATGACTCAAATCTTAGTCACTAGTGCGATGTGTCATGAAAGTGTTAGACTATGAATCTAGACTTGATAATGGGTTAAGGGGGAGAGAGAAGTGTAGGAAAGCACCAAGAAGTGGCTTGCATGCCTACCCTAGAGGAATTGCCACTTGTCAACATGCTAGAAACCTTCTAGAAGAATCAAGAGACAAAAGGAACCTAGGAAGACTAAGGGATTTTCGGCTAGCCCATCTTCCCACATGCCTAGACCCTTGTCTTAGCCTAATTTCGAGTTCCAAGGTAGATTTCTTGAGAAGGGAAGCCTAGGGAAGACAAATAAAGCTTTTCTAGAAAATCTGTATGGGAGACCGAAGGGGGCACAAAGGATTTCAAATTTGATCAGTTTTTGCCAAGTGTCAAGCATGCACTAAGCTTCTAGAAGATTAGATGAAGGGACTCTTATATCAAAGGACAAATATGCCCTTAAGGTTTCGGCTAACACACTCCCAAGCACCCCATCACTTCCCACTTGTCACTTTGACCATTCTTAGACCAATGGCACATGAGGAGTCATCTAGGGAAGGAACACTAGGAGATGAAGCATCAACTTGGGAAATAGAAGAAAGAGTGGACGGCTAGGGCAATGGCACACGCCCAATGCCACTTGTCACCCATGCCAAATGTTGCTTTTTGGGAAAAGGAAGAGGCATGAGATGTTTTACAAAAGCACCCTTGAAGAGATATTCACTTGCTTAAGAAAATGGAGGGCATAAAAGGGAAAAAGGAGGTTTCGGCCAAGGGAAGAGAAACCCTACACGCCACCCCAAGCTTCTTGTCTGCCCAGTGAAATCCAATGATGGGAATTCTAAGAGTCATTCTCGACCAAGGAGAAAGGGAAGAAGAAGCCCATGCTACTTGCCATCCATGTAAGGATTTTTGGAAGCAACCAAAGAGGGAAGTGAGGAGACTACTATAAAAAGGAGGGACTACATGCCTATGGGCTTTCCCTTGCCATTTTTCGGAATTCACTTGAAGTCACACTCTCTCCGCACAACTCTCTCATGTTCACTTAAAGATTCTCACTCTTTCTCATATTTTCTTTCCAACTAAACAAGAGGATTCCTTTTCAAAGAAGATTTCGGCACCCTCAAGACTACGAAAGGTATGAAATGGTTCTTCTCCTAGTTTCTCACACAAGTCACTTTCTAAATCCAAAAGTGAGATTCAAATCTCACAAGAGTTCAAGAATGAAAGAACACACACTTTCTACCCTTTTTCTTGGAAAATGACTTAGGGTTTTTAAGAAAACCCTCAAAGCCGAACGATGGGGGGAGTTCATCCTCTATATTTCTACCACACTCATGTATTTTCAAACTTGTTCAAGTTTAGCCAAAGACACAAGGAAGTTGAAGGGTTTCTTGACTTAAAACCCTAGAAGCAAATTGGTTTGACATTTCTTGAACCTTAGTGATAAGCCTAGAAACCCTCACTTACTCAAGATCATGTGTAAATCCTTTCATTATTGTGTTTTTTTTGTTTGCTTTCTCTTGATTGTTTTGCTTGAATATGCTAATATGATCTTGAGTAAATGTATGGCAGGAATTATATGTTTCGAAATTGTGATGAAAATGCCATGAAATACTCTTATAAGTTTCGATTTTCACTTGATTAAGGTTGAAAGTTTATGCAACATGATGTTTCAGTTTGAATATGTCTTGGAAGTTTCGGACCCTAGCTAAAATCTATGGTTTCATGTTTTGTTTCACTATGCTTTGATTTCTATATGATATGCTTGAAGTTTGGAACATGTTTAAGTGATGATTTTTCATGTTTTTGTGCCTATATGTTTCCGCCTAAGCAAGTTCTCATGATTCCATGTATGCGTTTTGATGTTTCATGTGTTTCATGTTATCATGCCATGAATTGAACATTTTATGCTTGGTTACTTCATGCATGGCATTCGATATATGACATGGCAAGGGTAAGCATGAATGTCTAAAATCTCATGTCACATGCATTTGGGGAAAAGTATTTTCAAAGAGTGTTTTCAAAGAAAAGAGTTTAAAATTTTTATTATGACCCCAAGTGCTAGGACGGGGGATTGGCCTAGTAGAATTCCTCTATCCACTCTGGAGTGCTTAAGAATGGAGTGGTAACCTCTGTGTCGATGAAAAACAGTTGATGAGCCTTGAATGGATTCTTCTTAAAGAATAACGGAGCGATGAAGCACCTAACACTAGTGGGTGCATAAGGCATGTAACACTAGTGGGTGCATAAGGTATGTAACACGACTAAATAAGATCAAGTTAATATGAATCTCTATTTATGACGTATTCATCACGATGTACAGACCATTGATGGTGTGGTAACTTGCAGGAACACATGGTGCAAAAGGGGAACCATGTTGTGTTCACCTTATGCACAAGAATAAGAGCTCATATGATAAGGATCATTCGATGCAAATATTGTAATATGTTCTGATAAGAAATGTTCTGATTAAGATCAACATGAAAAAGAATGATGGGAACCAAGGTGGGCCTAGTCTTAAAGATCATTTGCAAGTTTCAGATGGGCTAATTAGAAGATCAAGGAAGCAAGACAACAAATTAGTCTAGAATAATTGGGCTTGAGGATGCTTGGCCCACACATGTCTTATTTTTATGAACTAGGATTTTGGGAAGGCCTTGTATTGTGGCCAATGGCTTATTTGGAAAGTTACATATTTTAGGAACTAGGGTTTAGAAAAGTACTGTAGCGCACTGTTCATGCAGCCGAATACTGTAGCGTTACTGTTCATGCGGCGATTCACTGTTTCGGTACTGTTCATGCAGGGGCATTTTTGAGAGAAAGGGTTTTATTTTGCCTAGGGTTTCAATAGGGTTTGGGTTAAAACACTCTTTGTAGCCTCATTTCAAAGATTAGACAATTTTGAATGTTATTTGTGAGTGAGTTTGCTCCTCTTGTTCTTCATTGAACTTTTGAACTTATCAAAGGCAAATCACAACCTTTGTGGCGTTCCTCCTTGTAATTTGGGTTCTTGAGACGGGTTATTCATCGGGTCTAGATTTTAATATAATCTAGGTTCTTGAAACGAGTTCTCATCGGGTCTAGATTCTCCATCCATTGACTTGATTTTGGCTTTCTTGGGTGCGTTTTCAAATTGATTGTGGGTTCAAGGGATTCCCTTCCTGCGGGTTCATATCAAAGAAAGTCAAAGAAGTTTTCTGAAAATGTTAAAGTCTCTGTTACAAGTCTTTTAAAAATGGTCAAGTCATATGTCAAGTACATATCTATGCACGCATTTCATGATGTACCTTGATTGAGCTGCATTATTGTATAGTTTATATAGTTAAAATCAATACATTTTTAATTGTTTTACTATTTTATTATTGATTTTAGATGAAAAAATGGTTAAAAGAAATAAATCCAAGTTGTGATTTAAATTGATTAATAGCATAATTTATGCTTGATTTTAATACTTCTGATTTAATCTGATATTGTTTCCTCACATGCACAACACACTTTTAATATTTTAGTCTAGTTTTGTTTTATCTTTATTTAATTATTTATTTTCTTTTTCTAGTTTTATTTATGTTTATTTAATTATTATTATTTATTCTGTCTGTTTTATTTTATTTTGTTTTGTTTTATTTTATTTTATTTAATTTTAATTTTAATTTTTTTTTTCAGCGCAGACTAAACGACATGTCGTTTGGTCAGCAAACCAAAACGACATGCCGTTTAACCTGAGAATTGCAAGCTATCATCTACTAAACGACATGCCATTTTTCTGAAAGTGAAAACGACTTGTCATGTTAACTCTGGGAATCAAATGGCCGTCTGCTAAACGACATGTCATTTTTGTCCTTAGACAAAAACGACATGTCGCCTCTGTCATCTTCAACCTCACGACATGCATGTTTTCGGACCGGCAACACCTCCACAGCTCCACCCACGTTGAACTGAGCACATGCACGACCTTCCACCACTCTCACTGCCCAGCTAGCACTACCACCACTGCAACTCCACACGATGGAAGACAGCCTCCATTGATTGAGCTGCATTATTACATATTTTATACATTTAAAATCAATATATTTTTAATTGTTTTATTATTTTATCATTGATTTTAGATGAAAAAATGGTTAAGAGGCAAAAATCCAAGTTGCAATTTAAATTGATTAAAAGCATAGTTTATGCTTATTTATCATAACTTGTGATTTAATTTGATTTAATTTCCTCACATGCACAACAAAGTTTTAATATTTTAGTTTAGTTTTTGTGTAATTTTTATTTAATTATTTATTTTCTTTTCTAGTTTTTAATTTTTATGTAATTATTATTTATTTTTTCTGTCTTATTTTATTTTGTTTTATTTTATTTTTATTTTTTATTTTCTGCGCAGGCTAAACGACATGTCGTTTGGTCTGCAAACCAAACGACATGTCATTTTTCAGTAGCTTTGAATTTGCCGTCTGAGGTTGACGACATGTCGTTTGACAAAAATGAGATGTCGTTTTGCACTCGAGTTGAATCTGCCGTCTGAGGTCGACGACATGTCGTTTGACAAAAACGATATGTCGTCGACCATCATCTTCAACCTCTCGCCTAATGCATGCAAACGCCATGCATGCGTTCCGAGCATGCGTAGCCGCAGCCCTCTGCCTCTCCACCACCGACAACACCGCCTCTCCACCACCAGCAGCACAACCATCTCCACCAACGGCAGCAACCGTCTCCCGCGCAGCTCGGCATCAAGTCGTCTCCTTGCATGCGTTCGGCAGCCCTCCTCCACGCCACCATGAACCACCTGTTTCAGCGCTTAGCATCAAGCAACCGCCACTGCATCCAGCTGTGCTCAGCCACCCACACGCAGAAATAACATCTCCGAAGTCGCCTCTGTTTTTCCTCCGTGAAACAGAGTGCCATTATAGCTCCTCCACGCCCTCGTTGCTACACCTTCCATCTGCAACCACCAGTCCGAGCTACACGATCCACACCAGCACGTAGGCCGAGTAGATGAAGTTGCACAAGCTTCTACTCTCAAGCTGCACAAGGAAGAGCATTCGGTTATTACTTTCTGTAAACACTACGTGGGGAACAACAAGCAAACATGCACTGTGAAAGAGAAAGGAAACATACCGAAAATGAGAAAAAAAACATACACAGCTGGGCGACAAGATAATGGACACCGTCGGGCTCCACTGGAGTTCGGCTGCAAAGAAAAGAAAAAGAAAGAAAGAAAAATGCAGATGATTCGGTGCAGTTGGCGCAAGCAAAGAAAAAAAAGAAAGAAAAAATAATAAGCAAACAGACCACTCGGTTTAGAGCTGGCTGGAGTCGGCTGGAAAGAAGAATAAGAAAGAAAAGAAAAAAAATGCATTACGGATATGCCAAAAGCAGTAGCTGGAAGTTAGGTGGGAGAATAAATAAGTGCAGCTAAAGTTTTTTTTTGAAGCCTATAAAAAGGCTGGAGATGAACGAGGAGGGGCATCTGGAGTTCGGAGAGCAGCTCATTCTATTTTCAGAAACTCAAGTTCATTTTCGGCAACTCATATTTACAGTGTTTTCGTTCGGCAACTCAAGTTTATTTTATAGTGTTTTCAGCAGCTCATCTATTTGTAATGTTATTTTCGGCAACTCTCAGTTTATTTTTTGGCATTTCATATTTATACTGTTTTCGGCAACTATTTTATTTTATGTGTTTTTATTATTCAGCTCATTTATTTACAGTGTTTTATTGTTCAGTTCATATTTATATACAGTGTTTTATTTAAGTTTATTTCATTTGAGAGTTAATTTATTTTCTATAAGCTTGCTTTGTAATATTTGGTGTTGTGTTTTATTTTAGTTTTCTTATGGAGAATTTATCATTGAATTCCATGGTTCTTGTGATGAACATGGTTGGCTAATTTTTTTGTAATAAGGTTAAGAGGTGAAATCTAATAATTTAAATATTGTCTTAGATCAATAATAGAGTTATATTGTGAGTTTGATTAATTAATTAGTGTTATTATTAGAAATTTTGATTATTGATTGAGCTGCATTATTGCATATTTTATACATTTAAAATAATATATTTTTAATTATTTTATTATCTTATCATTGATTTTAGATGAAAAAATGATCAAGAGGCAATAAATCCAAGTTGTGATTTAAATTGACTAAAAGCATAGTTTATGCTTATTTTTATAACTTGTGATTTTATTTGATTTTATTTCCTCACATGCACAACACACTTTTAATATTTTAGTTTAGTTTTTGTTTAATTTTTTATTTAATTTTTTATTTTCTTTTTCTAGTTTTATGTAATTATTATTTATTTTGTTTGTCTTATTTTATTTTATTTTTGTGTTTTTTTTTTTTTTTTTTTTTTTGATTTTCTGCGCAGGCTAAACGACATGTCGTTTGGTCTGCAAACCAAACGACATGTCGTTTTGCACGAGAGTCGTTTCTGCCGTTTGAGGTCGACGACATGTCGTTTGACACGAACGACATGTCGTTCGCCTCATCTTCAACCTCGCGACCTGCACTTCATGCTACAGTTCCGCCAGCTTTGAGCCACCACCGTGAGCCGTCCTATAAACTCTGCACGACCACAGAAACACCATGAACACGACCACGAACCGCCTCGCCTTGTCCAGAAACCTCACGGCCAGCAACTTCACATCGTGTCATCTTCAACCTTCGGCTTCGCTGCACCATCACCATGGACGTTCTGCAGCGACGCACCTGCAGCCGCCAGCAACAACAGAAGATGCCAAAGATCACTTCTCCATGGAGTTCGGCAGCAACACTCCACAAAACCACCGAGCTACGGCAGCATCATCATCTGCAACCTCACGATCGCATCGCCATGCACAGCGTCAACCAGTCCCGTCTCCACTGCCCAGTCTCATCTAGTAGCACATAAAGCAGCCGTGCCCATCACCTTAGCCATTTCGAGCACCACCGTGGGCCAACACTCCTCCACGCCCAGCTCGCTCACAGAGATACACGAAGATGCACGGGTCACGCAGCAGCTTGAAGACCTGCAGGAAGAAAGAGATAAAAAGAAAACAAAGATGAAAATAAAAAGAACTCACACCGAAAGCAAAATCACGCACGGAAGATGGAAGAAGAAAAACAAAAAGGAAATGAAGGTTCAGAAAGAAAGGTTCGGATAGGAAGAAGAATGCAGCAACGGAAGAAGAAAAAAATAAAAAGAGAAAAGAAAGAGAGAGGAGTGGACCGAGGGGATGAAAAAGAAAAAAAAATATAAAATGCATGCACATGGGTGGCTGGGCACCGAATGAAAAGCAAACAAAAATAAAATATATTCTGTTATCCTCTCAGATTGGGCGCACGGCAAAAGCAACATATGGGGAACAAAACAGACAGCACACGGGAATAAGCTTTTCGCTTGAGTGGGGAACATGGCAGCTAAGTAGTGTTTATTAGAGTCCTTTTTGATGCCTATATAAGGCTTGTAAGTAGATGGAGAAATGGTGGTCGATGTTAGACACCCAGTAGAATCGCTTAGGAGTAGTTTGTAGTTTTTCAGTTTTGGAGAAAGCGCAGATGAAGTGAGGGAGTTCGGTGATGCAGTTGAGAGCCTAACCAGACCAACTGTTGTTACCGAGCTGTCCTCCTTCATCTGTAGTCTCCACTTTTAATTTTATTTTATTTATTTTAATTTATGATGATTTATTTTCTTGCATTTTAAATTATTGTCATTTATTTTTCTGCACTTTAAATTTCTGCACTTTAAATTTATGTCATTTATTTTTCTGCACTTTAATTTATTGTCATTTAAATTTCTGTCATTTATTTTTCTGCATTTTTATTTCTTGCAATTTATTTTTATGTCATTTAATTTTCTTGCTCATTTAAATTTCAGTTATTTAATTTTCAGCAATTTAAATTCACTGTCTTGCACTTTAATTTCTTTACTTTTCATCACTGCAACTAAAACACTCAAAGCCAACCAAAAATGAATCTGGTTCAAGACCAGTAAAATTTTCTTTTTCATTGCACTCTTTCATCCATTGTACATATCATCACTTTTTATTTTTATTTTCTCATTATAAATAATTCCACCATTTTATACGAGTTTATTTTTAGCACTTTCCTTGTGGAGACGATCTAGGAATTTATTCCTAATTACTACGCGACACGCTCCTGCACTTGGGATAGCCTTTTGGCTGCTCATTTTCGAACGAATTAATTATCTATATATTTCTCTTGATTTATTGTGATTTCTGAATACAGTAAATGCTTGAGAAATTTCTGTGATAATCAATTGGATTTATGAATATTTCTATCGTAAATTATTCAAACTCAATATTTGGTGATTATTTTTCTTGGGCTTATTTGATAAATCTTCCAGTTAGACGGAATCACTATTCTAGTCTAACTGAGCTAATTTGATTGGAAACAATTTTATAAATTATTAGATGGATCCTCGAAACCTTAGTCGTTTTCCATATTGATTCATTTTATTGTTTCAGTTATATTTTGTTATTTTAAAATCCTCATCCCAGTAATCTCCTCTTTTTGATTGTTTGTTCCTTTTAATAATCTTTTATCACATTAATCAATCCCTGTGGATTCGATCCTGTAAAGTACTACGACATCTGTATACTTGCAGGTAAAACTGCTCTGAATTTTTATTCATTATTTTGAGTGAAAGTTTAGACGCAACAAGTTTTTGGCGCTGTTCCTGGGGATTGCAACATGTGGTAAAATATATATGTATAAATATTTTTCTAAATTTCTCTTGTTTTTTTTTTTTTTTTGTTTAATACTAATTTTGTTTAAAGAAAGAGATTGTGTGGCATTGCTTTCATAATTCATATCATTTTGTAATCTCGTTCTTTTCTCTATCAATGTTTGCATGCATAGATATGGAGACAAGTTGGGTAGATTTGCAAGGAGAGCTGAAGTAGACACTGATACTCTCTTTGAAAATTTATTTGACACGCCTTCTAATTCTGATACACATTCTATTTCATCAATTTCTTCATCAAACATGAGTGTGCACGAAGATCAACCTAGGACTCTTCAAGAGTACCTTCACCCTACACGCACAGCAACACCATCATGCATTTTATTTCCTCCTAATATTCCTCCAGTGGATTTCAAACCTGGTATGATACAACTTCTCCCTACTTTACATGGTTTGGATAGTGAAAATCCATATGTGCATATAAGAGAGTTTGAAGAGGTTGTTGCTACTTTTAATAGTCAACCTGCCACTATGGATACTTTTCGACTTAAGTTCTTTTCTTTTTCACTAAAGGATAAGGCAAAGAGTTGGATGTATTCATTAAGACCACGGTCGATCGGGTCATGGGCTGAGATGACTCAAATCTTTTTCAATAAATACTTTTCTCATCACAAGACTAACGCTTTGAAAAGATAAATCTCAACTTTTACACAAAAGGATAGTGAGACTTTGTATCAAACATGGGAATGTTTTAAAGAAACACTTAACTTGTGTCCCCATCATGGTTATGAAAGCTGGCGTCTAGTTAGCTATTTTTATGAAGGTCTTACTCCTAGAGAGCGTCAATTCATTGAAATGATGTGTAATGGTGAGTTTTTGCAGAAGGATCCGGATGAGGCAATAGAGTACTTAAATGAACTTGCAGAAAAGGCTCACACTTGGACGGGACCAAATGCTTTCGACAATACCAATCGAGCATGCCCAAATCAAACTTAGTCTAGTGGAGGTATCTACCATCTTAGAGAAGAAGATAACTTGAAGGCAAGGATGGAAGGCCTAACTAGAGAGTTGGAGACACTAAAGACGAAGGGAACTACGACAATTCACATTATTCACCAAGCTGATGTACCTAAACCGTGTGTCGTTTGTCAGGAAGTAGGTCACCTTGCGCAGGATTGCCCAACCCTTACTGAAATGAGAGGAGTATATAAGGAACACTGCAATTCGCTTGGTATGTATAAAAAGCCTTTCTCACCCTATTCGGAGACATACAACCTTGGATGGAGGAATCATCCCAATTTTAGTTGGAGGAATGACTCCAATTCACATCAAAATTCTCAAGGGCCCTCTGTTTCTACCTCTTATGTGCCCCCACATAAGAAATCCTTGAGGAGACATTACAAACTTTCATGCAGGGTCAAGCTAATATTAATAGCCAGATAATGCAGGCTGTTAATGACTTAAAAGGCTCTATTGGTGAATTGACCTCCGCATTGCGCATTCAAGAAAAGGGTAAGTTTCCTGCTCAAACTCAACCGAATCCCAAAGGACAATTAGAGGTAAGTAATTCAAATTCTTATGATTAAAAAACTGAACATGCCAAGTCCATCACCACTCTACGCAATGGAAAAATAATTGATAAAAATATTTCAATGAAAGATGATAAGACCAACAATTCTACAAATTCCAAGAGTGATGGTGAACCTGACAAAGTTGAGTTAGATATCCCTGTCAAATCCCCAATACCTGCCCCTTTTCCCCAGAAGTTGCAACCTTCTCACAAATTGGTTCAAAATGCTGACATTCTTGAAATTTTCAAACAGCTGAAAATTAATATTCCTTTGTTGGATGCCATTAAACAGATTCCATCTTATGCGAAGTTTTTGAAAGATCTGTGTACAGTGAAGCATACAATGAAGGTACAAAAGAAGGCTTTCCTCACAGAACAGGTAAGTGCCATCCTCCAAAATATAAGGATCCAGGTTGTCCAACAATTTCTTGTGTCATTGGGAACTTTACAATCGAGAAAGCTTTACTTGACCTTGGTGCTAGTGTCAACCTCCTACCCTACTCAGTATATGAGCAATTGGGTCTTGGTGAGCTTAAGCCTACCAAGGTAACACTCCAACTTGCAGACCGTTCAATAAAAATACCGAGAGGAATAGTTGAGGATGTATTAGTGCAAGTAGGCAAATTTTATTTCTCGGTGGACTTTATTGTTTTGGACACAGAACCTGTCTTTGATATTTGCACACAAATTCCTATAATTTTAGGAAGACCATTCCTTGCAACCTCGAATGCTTTAATAAATTGCAGGAGTGGTGTGATGATAATTTCTTTTGGCAACATGACATTGGAGTTGAATATTTTCAACATTTGTAAACAACCTGGCGATGATGATGACGTGCATGAAGTAAATTTGATTCAAACTCTTGTTCAGGATCAATTTGATTTGTCATTTTTTTTCTGACCCTCTAGAGGCCTGTTTGGTTCATTGTGAAAATTTTGATGATAATTCCTTGCTTTCTTCTATGAAATTTTTGCTAGGATCCACTCCTATAATGGACACTAATAAGTGGAGGGCACGTTTTGAGGAGTTACCACCTCGTGATGTTGTGCCCCTCCCTTCAAGTGTCCAAACACCAAAACTCGACTTGAAACCTCTACCTGCTGAACTCAAATATGCATTTTTAGGTAAAGCAGAGACATTACTAGTTGTCATCTCCTCAAAACTCGATAAAATTCAGGAAAAGAAATTAATTGATGTTCTCATTGAACACAAAGATGCAATCGGATGGACCATAGCTGATATAAAAGGAATTAGTCCTTTGATTTGTACTCACAGGATATATTTAGAGGACAATGCTAAACCCTCTAGAGAGATGCAACGCAGACTCAACCCCAACATGAGGGAGGTTGTTAGAGCAGAGGTTTTGAAACTTCTGGATGTAGGGATCATCTACCCTATTTCTGACAGCAAATGGGTTAGTCCTACACAGGTGGTACCTAAGAAATCTGGTATGACTGTAGTTAGGAATGCAGAAAATGAGTTAATCCCAACTAGAGTTACTACTGGTTGGCGTGTGTGCATTGACTATAGAAAGCTAAATTTGGTTACTAGGAAGGATCACTTTCCTATACCATTCATGGATCAAATCCTTGAATGGGTAGCTGGCCATAAATTTTATTGCTTCCTAGATGGTTATTCTGGATATAACCAAATTGAGATTGCTCTTGAAGATCAAGAGAAGACAACTTTTACATGTCCATTTGGTACCTTTGCATATCGAAGGATGCCATTCAGACTTTGTAATGCCCCTGCTACATTTCAAAGATGCATGATGAGCATATTCAGCGACATGGTAGAGCGTTTTGTTGAAATATTCATGGATGATTTTTCTATTTTTGGTAATTCATTTGATGAATGTTTAACTCATTTAGAAAAAGTGCTGATAAGATGCAAAGAAAAGAATTTGATTTTGAACTGGGAAAAGTGCATTTTTATGGTTACTCAAGGGATTGTGCTTGGTCATATTGTTTCCTCTCAAGGTATCAAAGTTGACAAAGCCAAGGTTGAATTAATTGCTAATTTGCCCATCTCAAAGAATATCAGGGATATCAGATCTTTTCTAGGACATGCAGGATTTTACAGAAGATTCATCAAAGACTTTAGTACAATTTCTAAACCTTTGTGCAATTTATTGTCAAAGGAAAATTCTTTTGTGTGGACTGAGGACTGTACAATAGCTTTTACAAAACTAAAAGGTATGTTAATTTCAGCCCCAATTATGCAGTCACCTGATTGGAACTTACCATTTGAAATTATGTGCGATGCTAGTGATTATGCAGTTGGAGCTGTGTTGGGCCAACGTAGGGACAAAAAACCTTGTGTTATTTATTATGCAAGTAGAACTTTAAATAGTACTCAAATGAATTATTCAACAACTGAAAAAGAGCTACTTGCAGTAATTTTTGCACTTGACAAATTTCGTTCTTACTTGATTGGATCTCAAATTGTCATTTTTACTGATCATGCAGCTTTGAAATACCTTTTGTCTAAAAAAGATACAAAGCCCAGACTGCTTAGATGGATCCTCTTGCTGCAGGAATTTGATTTAACAATTAAAGACAAAAAAGGAGTTGAGAATGTTGTTGCTGATCACTTGTCTAGACTTGTTTTTTCAAATCCCATAGAGACAGTTCCAATTAAAGACACATTTCCAAATGAGCAACTTTTTGGCATATCCCAAATGCCTTGGTATGCTGATATTGCGAATTTTCTTGTTACAGGGGAAATTCCTCACTCTTGGACTCAACAAGACAAGAAGAGATTTTTTGTAGAGGTACAAAAATTCTTCTGGGATGATCCGTATCTGTTTAAATATTGCCCAGATAAAATAATTAGAAGATGTGTGCCGGACAATGAATTCCAAGGTGTAATATCTTTCTGTCACTCTGGAGCATGTGGTGGCCATTTCTCTGGTAAGAAAACAGCCTTCAAAATTCTACAATGTGGTTTTTATTGGCCCACTCTTTTCAAAGACACCCATGAATTTTGTAAAATGTGTGAACGTTGTCAAAAATTGGGAGGAATTACTTGCCGAAATATGATGCCGTTAAATCCAATTTGGTTATTGAAATATTTGATTGTTGGGGCATCAATTTTATGTGACCCTTTCCAATCTCTTTTGGCAACCTCTATATTTTGGTAGCTGTTGATTATGTGTCCAAATGGATTGAGGCCATTCCATGTAGACAAAATGATCATAAGGCTGTGCTGAAATTTTTGAAAGAAAATATTTTGTCTAGATTTGGAACACCTCGGGCCATTATCAGTGATGGGGGTAAACATTTTTGTAATAAGCCTTTCGAGACTTTAATGCGAAAATATGGTATTACTCATAAGGTTGCTACCCCTTATCACCCACAAACAAGTGGCCAAGTGGAAATATCCAATCGAGAAATTAAAATTTTTTTTAGAAAAGACAGTTAACCCAAATCGTAAAGATTGGTCTTTACGACTAACTGATGCTCTTTGGGCATACCGTATTACTTTCAAAACCCCAATTGATATGTCCCCATATAGAATTATTTTTGGAAAGGCTTGTCACTTGCCTGTGGAATTGGAACACAAAGCCTATTGGGCTATTAAACGGTTTAATTTTGATATGGACAAAGCTAGCTCTCTTCGTAAGTTTCAACTTAATGAGTTAGAAGAAATCAGGAATGAAGCTTACAACAACTCTCGTGTTTACAAGGAAAAAATGAAGATTTTTCGTGATAAAAATATCTTTCGGAAATCCTTTGAACCTTCCCAAAAGGTTTTGTTGTATAATTCTAGGCTCCATTTGTTTCCTGGCAAGCTTCGATCCCGATGGAGTGGTCCATTTGTGGTAAAAACTGTTTATCCTTATGGGACTGTTGAGATAGAAAATCCAGAGAATAGTAATATTTTTAAAGTCAATGGACAGAGGTTGAAACCATTTTTGGGTCATTTTACTCCAGAGATTGAATCCACTACTCTAGAAGATCCTACTTATCAAAGGTGATTTCTTTCCTTTTATTCTGCGGTGTTAATCATGCTTTAATTCATGCCTTTTTATAATATCTCATCACATTTGCTTAACATTGAGGACAATGTCACATGTAGTTGGGGGGTGGATTTCTATTGAAAATATGCTAGTTATTTATTTTTTCCTCCAAATGATTTCCTGACAAAATGATGTGATACCGACATGCGATAGCACAGTGATTGCAAGTGTCTGCTTTGGTAAAGTAGTTATCTTGCCTGTTATCCCATTTGTTTGATGGTATTTCTTTAGGGATATTGAGTCTAAGAAAACCCGTTTTTAAATGAGTCATTTCTTTTCTGTTTTTGTTTCATTAACTTTAAAAAAAATAATAATAATAATTTTAGCATGTGTGTTTGTGATATTTTGTCTTAAATATGCATTGATATACACATAATTGACACAGACTCTGTTATTTCATTTTGTGAAATTTGAGCATCTTGGCAGTGTAAATGAACAGAATTATTTTTATGAAGATTTATTTTCAACCCTGAGCATAGAACATAATTCCTGATGCATCATATTTTGTTTGATGTGTGACTTGAAACACCGGAATGTTATATTTATTGAGATAGACTTGGCATGACTTATTTATAATGAAGGAAAAATCTTGAAGGACACTTTGCACATGCTTACACTTATAGTGTTCTTCATTACTGTTCATTGATTTAACACAGGAGAAGTAAACTGTAGAACTACCGAGCCTATTTAAAAAAAAAAAAATCACTGATTTGCCCCAGTGGTAAGGGCGAACTTGGGAATGTGTGGGTTAGGCGCACGGTCCTAGGTTTGATTCCCCATTGTTTCAAATCCGTCTTAAAAAAAAAATATATATATATATATATATATATATATATATATATATAAGTAAAAAATGAAAAAAGAAAAGAAAAAAAATAAGGATGAAGCGTATGGAGCTTTCTCAAGGAAAGGGCTAGAAACAGTTACCCAAATTTTGGGAGTTGAGTATTCAACCTTTAAACAGAGTTGGCGTGAAAACTGCTAGTCCTTTGGGCTTTGAGGTAGTTAGAATCAGCAATGATTAATCTTAAAGTTGGAAAATTCTGAGACAAATCCTGACTAGTAATAAAGAACACACAGTCTATATACACACATCTGTGTTCAAAGATATTTTTTCCAATTCTTTGTGAAAGATTGTTGAGACAGTCTTGGTGAATATAGCTCCCGGGGGTTGATAGTCATGTGTTGCATTTATGAGAATTCATTATTATGTTTGATTGTTTTTGTTTGAATTTCGAGTTTTATGCAATATTCATCTCAATTAATTTTCACTATTTTGCTCAGAGACTAGCAAAAGGTTAGTTGGGAGGTGTGATTGAGCTGCATTATTGCATATTTTATACATTTAAAATCAATATATTTTTAATTTTTTTATTATTTTATCATTGATTTTAGATGGAAAAATGGTTAAGAGGCAAAAATCCAAGTTGCAATTTAAATTGATTAAAAGCATAGTTTATGCTTATTTATCATAACTTGTGATTTAATTTGATTTAATTTCCTCACATGCACAACACAGTTTTAATATTTTAGTTTAGTTTTTGTGTAATTTTTATTTAATTATTTATTTTCTTTTTCTAGTTTTAATTTTTATGTAATTTTTATTTATTTTGTCTGTCTTATTTTATTTTATTTTATTTTTATTTTTCATTTTTTATTTTTGATTTTCTGCGCAGGCTAAACGACATGTCCTTTGGTCTGCAAACCAAACGACATGTCGTTTTTCAGTAGCTTTGAATCTGCCGTCTGAGGTCGACGACATGTTGTTTGATAAAAACGACATGTCGTTTTGCACGCGAGTTGAATCTGCCATCTGAGGTCGACGACATGTCGTTTGACAAAAACGATATGTCGTCGACCATCGTCTTCAACCTCTCGCCGAACGCATGCAAACGCCATGCATGTGTTCCGAGCATGCGCAGCCGCAGCCCTCTGCCTCTCCACCACCAACAGCACCACCTCTCTACCACCAGCAGCACAACCATCTCCACCAACGGCAGCAACCGTCTCCCGCGCAGCTCGGCATCACGTCGTCTCCTTGCATGCGTTCGGCAGCCCTCCTCCACACCACCATGAACCACCTGTTTCAGCGCTTAGCATCAAGCAACCGCCACTGCATCCAGCTGTGCTCAGCCACCCACATGTGGAAATAACATCTCTGAAGTCGCCTCTGTTTTTCCTCCGTGAAACAATGCGCCATTACAGCTCCTCCATGCCCTCGTTGCTACACCTTCCATCTGTAACCACCAGTCCGAGCTACACGATCCACACCAGCACGTAGGCTAAGTAGATGAAGCTGCACAAGCTTCTACTCTCAAGCTGCACAAGGAAGAGCATTCGTTATTACTTTCCGTAAACACTACGTGCGGAACAACAAGCAAACATGCACTGTGAAAGAGAAAGGAAACCGACCGAAAAATAGAAAAAAAACATACACAGCTGGGCGACAAGATAATGGACACCGTCGGGCTCCACTGGAGTTCGGCTGCAAAGAAAAGAAAAAGAAAGAAAGAAAAATGCAGATGATTCGGTGCAGTCGGCGCAAGCAAAGAAAAAAAAAGAAAGAAAAAATAATAAGCAAACAAACCACTCTGTTTAGAGCTGGCTGGAGTCAGCTGGAAAGAAGAATAAGAAAGAAAAGAAAAAAAAATGCATTACGGATACGCCGAAAGCAGTAGCTGGAAGTTAGGTGGGAGAATAAATAAGTGCAGCTAAAGTTTTTTTTTGAAGCCTATAAAAAGGCTGGAGATGAACGAGGAAGGGCATCTGGAGTTCGGAGAGCAGCTCATTCTATTTTCAGAAACTCAAGTTCATTTTCAGCAACTCATATTTATAGTGTTTTCGTTCGGCAACTCAAGTTTATTTTATAGTGTTTTCGGCAGCTCATCTATTTGTAGTGTTATTTTCGGCAACTCTCAGTTTATTTTTTGGCATTTCATATTTATACTGTTTTCGGCAACTATTTTATTCTATGTGTTTTTATTATTCAGCTCATTTATTTACAGTGTTTTATTGTTCAGTTCATATTTATATACAGTGTTTTATTTAAGTTTATTTCATTTGAGAGTTAATTTATTTTCTATAAGCTTGCTTTGTAATATTTGGTGTTGTGTTTTATTTTAGTTTTCTTATGGAGAATTTATCATTGAATTCCATGGTTCTTGTGATGAACATGGTTGGCTAATTTTTTTGTACTAAGGTTAAGAGGTGAAATCTAATAATTTAAATATTGTCTTAGATCAATAATAGAGTTATATTGTAAGTTTGATTAATTAATTGGTGTTATTATTAGAAACTTTGATTATCTATATATTTCTCTTGATTTATTGTGATTTTCGAATACAGTAAATGCTTGAGAAATCCCTGTGATAATCAATTGAATTTGTGAATATTTCTACCGTAAATTATTCAAACTCAATATTTGGTGATTATTTTTCTTGGGCTTATTTGATAAATCTTCCAGTTAGACGGAATCACTATTCTAGTCTAACTGAGCTAATTTGATTGGAAATAATTTTATAAATTATTAGATGGATCCTCGAAACCTTAGTCGTTTTCCATATTGATTCATTTTATTGTTTCAGTTATATTTTGTTATTTTAAAATCCTCATCCCAGTAATCTCCTCTTTTTGATTGTTCGTTCCTTTTACTAATCTGTTTTTATCTTATTCTCTTTATCACATTAATCAATCCCTGTGGATTCGATCCTGTAAAGTACTACGACACCTGTATACTTGCAGGTAAAACTGCTCTGAATTTTTATTCATTATTTTGAGTGAAAGTTTAGACGCAACATCCATCATCCTCTGTTTAACAGAACATTGTGAGTTTCCATACACAGTATTTTCACGCACTGCTCAGCCATCCTATACGCTGTCGAGAGCCGTGAGAGCCACCACTGCATCCTCCACGTCCAGCACCAACGTGAATGCCCCATCAATATGCATGCTTGCAGTGAACCATCGTGAGCCATGTCTTTAACCTCCACCTTTGGCAAAGCACTGCACCATGCACGCGATGCACACCAGCACGAAGCCCGGGCAGATGACGCTGCACAAGGAAAAGGAAGCTAAGTTTCAACTCACACGCTGCACAAGGAAAAAGAAGCTAAGTTTCAACTCACACGCTGCACAAGGAAAAGCATTCGGAGCTTTTGCCTTCCGTGGAAACTACATGAGGAACAAGAAGCAATTACATGCACGCCAGAGGACCCATTTGGTTAAATGCTTTCTGTAATAGAAAGTGGAGGAATAAAATAAAGAAAGCTATGGACATGGGCTGGAAGATGCACTGATAAAGAAAGAAAAGTTCGACTAGAAGAAGAAAGAAAAAAAAGAAAAAGAAATGCACTACGGATGTATGTTGTGATGCCGAAAGCAATGAAAAGAAATAAATACAAGGGACACCGAAAGATAATCGGCTAGCTGAACATGCACTGCAATAATTCATTCAGTGGAAGAATAAAATAAAGAAAGAAGTGGCAGCGAAGATAGTTGAAGGCTTTTTGAAGCCTATATAAGGCTTGTAAATGGACGAAGAAGAGAATCAGAGTTTTGGAGAGCTCCTTCTTATTTCTCTTCGGCAGTTCACTTCTCTTTGCAGTGTTTATTTAAGTTTATTTCAATTGAGTATTACTTTATTTTCTTTAAGCTTTTATTTGAGTTTATTTCATTTGAGAATTAATTCATTTTCTTTAAGCTTGTTTTTTAATATTTGGTGTTGTGTTTTATTTTAATTTTCTTATGGAGAATTTATCATTAAATTCCATAGTTCTTGTGATGAACATGGTTGGCTAAATTTTTATACTAAGGTTAAGAGGTGAAGTCTAATAATTTAAATATTGTTTTAGATCAACAATAGAGTTCATATTGTGAGTTTGATCAATTGATTGGTGTTTTTATTAGAAACTTTGATTATCTATATATTTCTCTTGATTCATTATGATTTATGAATACAGTGAATGCTTAAAAAATTCCTGTGATAATCAATTGGACTTGTGAATGTCTCTACCGTCAATTATTCAAACTTAATTTTTGGTGACTAATTTTCTTGGGCTTAATTGTTAAATCTTCCAGTTAGACAGAATCATTATTCTAGTCTAACTGAGGTAATTTGATTGGAAACAATTTCATAAATTATTAGATGGATCCTCGAAACCTTAGTCTTTCTTCATATTAATTCATTTCATTATTTCAGTTATATTTTGTTACTTTAAAAATCTTCATCCCAGTAATCTCCTATTTTTTTTATTGCACGTTCCTTGTAATAATCTATTTTTATTTTATTCTCTTTATCACATTAGTCAATCCTTGTGGATTTGATCCTGTAAAGTACTACAACACCTGTATACTTGCAGGTAAAACTGTTCTGAATTTTTTTATTCATTATTTTGAGTGAAAGTTCATACCTCTTGTATGCTTGCGTTAACTATTGTATATTGTGTGATTACTTGCTAAGATTTCTCAAAATCTCATTGTGGTAGTTTCCACTACCATTCCCTAACCGGAATGGTAGATGTTGTTACAGGTGTAGAAGATGACACATGACCCAGAGGAAGAGAACGGCACCTCTTCCTCCTGAGTGGATTATGTCTAAGATGGTTACTAGTCGGCCTGAGCCCACCATCTTGGAGCAACTTGAGGCCATTGATCGAGAGATCTTTGGAATACTAGAGTTTATTGAAGAATTTAGACTCTGAAACAATCAGGACAAAGATAAGACACCAGAGAAGCGCGTGAAACTCGAACCCCCATGAAGAGAACAGGAACTTAGTTATTTTGAGAAAAAAAAAAGTGAACTTATGGTTTAGATTATAGTATTTTGAGGAAGTCCCGTGTTTTGGGAAATTAAACTCTACTATATGTTATTTTGGGATACTATATCTTATGAAATAGATTTATGGTTATGGACAATGTGGGTAATTTTTTATTAGTACGGTACCATGTACTTTGCAATTGTTTTTCGCGTTGCTTAGAATATCTGACTTTTATTATTTTCCACTGTTACGATATTGCATACTGTTAGTGTACTTAGAGCATTCCCATCCCATGCCCTATATCACTGTTATCCCTAAATTATAGGAAATAATTTAGGGAAAAGCTGAAAAACCCCTTCCCATCCCATTCCTTATTTTAGGATTTTGATTTAGGGGATGAACAGTGATTCCCTATATATAGGAATCACTATTTATCTCCTAAATTATCTTTTATCAATATTTTATTCTAATAAATAAAATAATTTTTTTTTCTAATCATTTACACTCTCTCCTACTCATATTTATTATAGTTTTAAATAATAATTTTAAAAATAATTTAAATAATTACTAAAATATAAAAAAACTAATTTTAAAAATATTATCATACCCATAAAAAAAATAATTTAAATTTTTGTTTAAAATATTCACTAGAGTAATAGTTCAAAACATAAGAAAAAATATTGAGTAGTTAAGTTTGTAAATGGAAGTGAGAGAAAAAAGTAATAAAGAAATAATATAAGAATATTCTTTTAATAGAATAGAGAAAGTGATGGACCCCAAGAAGGACCTAGTTTTAAAGATCATTTGCAAGTTCCATATGGGCCAATTACAAGATCAAGAACTAAGATGATCAAAAAAGCAATGTAAGGATTGGTGCAATTCACTTAGGACGAGTCTAGCGAAACCAACATTCAAGAGTGGCTTAAAGGATGAAGATCCAATTTGGATTCATTTGATACAAGCTATGGAAGAGGGCAATAACATGACTTAAAGGCCTTGGGCACTTGAAGGCTTTCAAATTGTTTAAATCATTTAAATGACTTATTTTATTAGTTTAGAATAATTGGGCTTTAGGATACTTGGCCCACATATGTCTTACTTTTATGAACTAGGGTTTTTGGGAAGGCCTTGTATTTTGGCCAATGGCGTATTTGGAAAGTTAATTTTAGGAACTAGGGTTTTGATGAGAGGTACTGTAGTGATACTGTAGCCGCGGTACTGTTCATGCAGCACTATTCATCCAGGGCTATTTTAGGAAGAAATGGGTGTATTTTGGGCTAGGGTTTCAATTAGGTTTTGCATTAAATACTCTTGTAACCTCATTTGAAGTTCATTTTTATGAAATTTGATGATTTATTCATTGTGAATTGAGTTTTACTCCTCTTGTTCTTGATTGAACTTTTGAACTTATCAAAGGTAAATCACAACCTTTGTAGCATTCCTCCTTTGTAGCATTCCTCCTTGTAGTCTGGGTTCTTGAGACGGGTTCTTCAACGGGTCTAGATTTTAATATAATCTAGGTTCTTGAAACGAGTTCTCATCGGATCTAGATTCTCCATCCATTGACTTGAGTTTGGCTTTCTTGGGTGAGTTTTCAATTTGATTGTGGATTCAAGGGATTCCTTTCCCGCGGGTTCATATCAGAAAGGATAGGGAATGGTATGTAGAAAATTTTTTGAAGATGAGTAAAATTTAGGCTTCGTTTGGATCCCCAACTCAGTCCAACTCATCTCAACTCATCTCAACTCATCATTACACCTTTTTCAAATCCCAATACAAAATATATTAAACAATTCTACATTTTCAAATCCCAAAACAACTTTAATATTAAAAAATAATATTCTAACAATATTTTATCATCTCAACTCAACTCAACTCAACTCACTTCAACATCCAAACCCACCCTAGGATAAAATTATAGGGAGTGTCTTTTTTAGCTAAAATTTAGGAAAAAATTTAGGCAACCCAATGTGAATGCTCTTAGGTGCATAACATATTATCTGTCATGTATAAGGGGTGTGTAGCCTTGTGTTACATGTCCCGGCATTTCAGTCACTGTCCAAACCTAAGCAGGGGCTGGGGGACCCACAAAGCATTATATCAGAGCAATTACGTGTCTAGGTAAACCCACACTTTATCCTAGGAATGCATGGTACCCTTAACTAGGTTTGAGATTTGTAGTGGTAGGCTTGGATCTTATAGCTATAGGCTTGAATCTAGAGAAAGGAGAAGATATGCCCGTAAGATTGCGAGTTCAAGAGAAGAAAGGTATTCTTCTCTAAGGTAGGGACTGGCCCACGATGGTTTTATGCATTTTCAGGAGAAGAAAATCATGGTACAAAATCGACGTGAGAGTACATCTCTGAGAGGTGGGGATCAAGAGATTGGAAATCCTTGACTGGAAGGGAGACAAGGCTATAGCAGAAGCTATTCACCAGATGACTAAGGTAGTGCATACTCAGATGGAACAAGGACAGAACGCTAGACAAGTACCACCCAGAGTAGAACCCGGATGTACTTACGAGAAGTTCATGGTGTATAGATACCCGAATTTCGTTGGAATGGAAGGACCAATGAATATTAACAAATGGCTTATGGACCTAGAAAGAACTTTTGAAGTTAGCGGATGCACTAAAGTGCAAAAGGTCCAGTATGCGGGACACATGCTACAAGGAGAAGCTGAAATCTAGTGGGATACTAAGCGAAAACTTTTGGCCCGAGAATTAGGAGATTTGGCGGCACTCACCTGGGATAGGTTTAAGACCAAGTTCGATAATCATTTCTTTCCAGAAATGGCTAAGTAGCAAAAAGCTTTGGAGTTTGCAAGTTTAACCCAAGGGAATATGACGGTTGATCAATATGCTGCTAGCTTTATGGAGATGGGGAGGTTCGCACCTCATTTGATTAGTACCAAGAGAATGCAAGCAAGAAAGTTCCAGGACAGTTTGCAACCATGTATCTGAAACCAAGTGGCATGTCTACGGATAGAAATCTCCAAGAGTTAGTCAATGTAGCTTCGATAGTTGAGGCGGAGCAACATAGACTAATTGCACAGGCTCAAGAGGATTGGAAAAGAGGGTTTCCTGTAATGACCCAAACTTTAAGTAAGCATGGCCCATAGATTTACATACTTAGTAGTCGTGACTTCTTTGAGAGCCCTAGTTAATTTAGAAAGCTTTAGGATTCTTGAATGGTAATTTGAGCCCAAAGGAGGACTAACCTTAGAAAGCTAAGTGAGATTTGGCCTTGTTTAGAAACTTAGGCACATTGGCTTTAGGTCATGGCCCAGATTTTTAGTCACAAGTCTCATGTGGCATGTGAGCAATGCATTATGAATCTAGACTTGATAATGGGTTAAGGGAGAGAGAGAAGTGTAGGAAAATGCCAAAAGGATGGCTTACATGCCTATCTTAGAAGAGTTGCCACTTTTCATTGAGCAAGAAACTTTCTGGATGAATCAAGGGACAAAAGGAACCTGAAGGAGACCAAAGGATTTTTGGCTAGACCTTTTTATCTTGCCCAATTTGAGTTCCAAGGATAATGTCTTGGAAAAAGAAACCTAGGGAAGTGAAAAAGGGGCTTTTTCTAGGAGTTTTGAATGAGAAACCGAATGGAGGTCATGAGATTTCAAAATTTAGACAAATAATGCCAAGTGTCAAGCATGCATGGACTTTTTAGAAGGGTATGAGAAGAGACATTTGGATAGAAGCACAAGAATGCCCTTGAAATTTCGGCTAGCACACTTTTAAGTACTATGTTTCCTTGCCACTTGTCACCTAGGCTAAAATTGGACCAATAGAACTTGAAAGGTCACCTAGGGAAGGAGTGAGACCATGGCATGAGTCTTTTGCCACTTGTCATCCATGCAAAAGGTTGCTTGTTTGGGAAAATAGAGAGCCACATGATGTTTTACTATGTTACCCTTAGAAGAAACACCCAATTGTTTGAGGAAAGGAAGGACATAAAGGGAAGACTAGAGGATTTCGGCCAAGGGAAGAGAGCCTACACGCCAAGCCCCACAAAGTGCACCTTCCCAATGCAATCTACATAGGGAATTTTAAGGGGTGTTTTGGCCAAAGTGAAAGGAAAGAGAAGAAACAATGCCACTTGTCTTACATGCATTGGATTTCAACCACCAATGAGAGAATGAAGAGTTCTCTATACAAGGGGAGGAAGGCTACACACCCAAAGGCTTCTTCTTTTGCACAATTCGAAATTTGCATACTCTTGCCCTCTCCATACAATTCTCTCATACTTTCTTGAAGATTCTCTTACTTTTTTTTTTTTTACTTTCTCCTCAACCAAACAATAAGATTTTCATATCTCAAGAAGGAGATTTCGGCACACTAAGTCTAGTCAAGGTAAGAGTTCATTTTTCCTTCTAAGCTTCACACACACATCACTTGTTCAATCCGAAAATGAGACTCAAAACTCATTTGGACAATGTGAGGGATAGGACACCCACTTTTTTCTGAGATTTCTTGAAGATGGTTTTAAGGTTCTTAAGAAACCTTTGATGCTGAATATAGAAGGGTTTATTCACTATGATTTTTGGCCACTACTCATATCTTTGGTTATTTTAGGGTTTGCTTTAATCTAAGAGAGAAATGAGGAAGTTTTTACCTCAAAAACCCTAGAAGCCGAATAGATATAGACAAGTTTTGCCCTAGAAATTCACACATATACTTTAGAACATGAAGTGAGGTTTTTAGTTGCTTTTCTAATATGGAATACTTGGATTTACAGCTTGCTAATATTGCTATACGTGGATTTTTGTAAGTATACACTCAACCTACTTTGATTAACACTTGTATATGATTGCGTAAATCTTTTCATTACCATGTTTATTATTGTTTGATATTTCTTGAATGTTGTTTGCATATGTTAATATGAATTCTTATGAATCTATGGAAGGGATTATATGTTCTAAATATGTGATGAAAATGCCATGAAATACTCTATAATTTGTTTCGGTTTTTACTTGTTTAAGATTGATAATTTTTGCAACATGAAGTTTCGGCCATAACATGTCTTGAATGATTTAGATGTTAGTTAAATGCTATGCCTTCATGTTTTGTTTTATCATGCTTTGATTACTATGTTATATGCTTGAAGATTGGAACGTGTTTAAATAATAAATCTTATGATTTTTACCCTTATGTGTTGCGGCCTAAGCATGGTCCCATGGTTCTATGAATATGTGATTGAGCTGCATTATTGTATTTTTTACACATTTAAAACCAATATATTTTTAATTGTTTATTATTTTATGATTAGTTTTAGATGAAAAAATGGTTAAAAGGCATAAATTCAAGTTACGATTTAAATTGATTAAAAGCATAATTTATGCTTGATTTTATAACTAGTGATTTAATTGAACAATATTTATTCACTTGCACAATACATTTATAATATTTTATTTTTATTTATAATTAATTATTTGTTTTATTCTCTTTGCCTAGTTCTATTTTTGTTTCTTTGATTATTTATTATTTATTTTGCTTGTCTAAGTTTTATTTTACTATTATTTTTTTAACTTTTTATTTTTTATTTTTATCTTTTGTTTTACAGCATAGGCTAAACGACATGTCGTTTCGACGAAAGACCAAAATGACATGTCGTTTTGGGCAGGTCTTCTTCAACCCACGCAGACGCCATGACTGCTTTCAGATCAGCAGCTCCACTGCCCAGTGCAGTCACCTTAACCCAATTGCACTGTGCTCTTCCACCTGTGAACCCCGTTTCCACAACCAAGCTCCTCCACCTACTGCCTCCTCAGCTACCTACACATGCGGAAGCACCATCTTCTGTTTTAAGAGGTGAAAAAAGAGTAACCTTCGAAGCCTGCTGCCTCCACATCCAGGAAAAGCCACCTCCATTTCTGCAACCTGGACAGATCCCCTACACCTCCACTGGCCGCCAGCAACAACAGAAGACCCTGGAGATCAAACTCCACCGCCCAGTAAAGCCCAGCGCCACGACCGAAGCCCCCCATGCACAGCCACTCTAATATGAACCCACAGGAAAGGAATCCCTTGAACCCACAATCAACTTGAAAACTCGCCCAAGAAAGCCAAACTCAAGTCAATGGATGGAGAATCTAGATCCGATGAGAACTCGTTTCAAGAACCTAGATTATATTAAAATCTAGACCCGATGAAGAACCCGTCTCAAGAACCTAGATTACAAGGAGGAACACCACAAAGATTGTGATTTACCTTTGATAAGTTCAAAAGTTTAATCAAGAACAAGAGGAGTAAAACTCAACTCACAATAAATAATTCATCAAATTTCATAAACTTCTTCAAATGAGGCTACAAAGAGTATTTAAAGCAAAACCTAATTGAAAGCCTAGCCCAAAATAAACCCCTTGATTCCAAAAATACCCTCAGATGAACAGTGCCGCGTGAACAGTACCGCGACTACAGTAATCACTACAGTACCTCTCTTCAAAACCCTAGTTCCTAAAATATAACTTTCCAAATAAGCCATTGGCCAAAATACAAGGCCTTCACAAAAATCCTAGTTTATAAAAATTAGACATATATGGGCCAAACATCTAAAGCCCAATTATTCCAAACTAATAAAATAAGTCCTTTAAATGATTTAAACAATTTGAAAGCCTTCAAGTGCCATGGCCTTTTAGTTATGTTATTGCCCTCTTCTTTAGCTTGTATCAAATGATTCAAAATTGGATCTTCGTCCTTCAAGCCCATTTTGAATGTTGGGCTCTTGCTTGACTCGTCCCAAGTGGATTGCATCTATCCTTACATTGCTTCCTTGATCTTCTTAGCTCTTGATCTTGTAATATGTCCATATGAAACTTGTAAAGGATCTTTAAAACTAGGTCCATCTTGGTTCCCATCACACTCCGTTGCCCTCCACGGCTGCAACTCTCTCTCTACCTCTTGACTCCATCTCTCTCAGTTAGTAATGGAGGAAAGCAGAAAAAATAAATTGGAAAAGAAGAAGAAGAGAGAAAGGTAGAGAAGGGAGACACTCACTTGGACTGTTTTCCGTGGTGGGGAACAGAAGATCAAAAAGCAGTGACGAAGAAAGAAAAAAAAGAAGTGGTGTTCGGTGCAAAACATGCAGCGGAAATGCTGGGCATTATTTTCATTTGGATGGAAGAGAAGAAAGCATGCGGGACATCTAACGCACTAAAGAAAAGTGGGTGATTAATTAGAGGAATACAGGGAGGAAAGCATTAGAGGAATACTGGGAGGAATACACGTAAAATGGGACCTGTTTTTGTTGATGGAGATGAACAAAATGGAATTCTATAAAAGGCGTATCATACGGACGAAAGGAGCATCAGATTTTAGGAGAGAACTAAAACAGTTATAGTTTTTGTAATTAGGAGTAGTGATATGAACCGCAGGAAAATGAATCCCTTGAACCCACAATCAAATTGAAAACTCACCCAAGAAAGCCAAACTCAAGTCAATGGATGGAGACTCTAGACCCGATGAGAACTCGTTTTAAGAACCTAGATTATATTAAAATCTAGACGCGTTGAAGAACCAGTCTCAAGAACCCAGATTACAAGGAGGAACGCCACAAAGGTTGTGATTTACCTTCGATAAGTTCAAAAGTTCAATTAAGAACAAGAGCAGTAAAACTCAACTCACAATGAATAAATCATCAAATTTCATAAACTTCATAAGCTGAGGCTACAAAGAGTATTTAAAGCTAACCTTAATTAAAACCCTAGCCCAAAATAAACCCCCATTATTTCAAAAATACCCCTGGATGAATAGTGCAGCACTACAGTGATTCGGCCAGATGAACAGTGTGTCACTACAGTATTCATATGTGAATAGTGCGCGCTACAGTACTTCTTGAAACCCTAGTTTCTAAAATGTAACTTTCCAAATAAGCCCTTGGCCACAATACAAGGCCTTCCCAAAACCCTAGTTCATAAGAAATAAGACATACGTGGGCCAAGCATCCTCAAGCCCTCTTATTCTAAACTAATAAAATAAATACTTTAACAAATTAAAAGCCATCAATAACAATAGGCCCAAACGATACTCTAAGTCGTGTCTTCCACATCTTGTATCAGGTGGATTAAAAATGGTTCTCCTTTTTTTAAGCCCATCTTGAGTGTTGGGCTCTTGCTAGCTTCATCCCAAGTGGCCCACCTGGCCCACCTGGAACTTGCAATGAATCTTTAAGACTAGGCCCACCTTGGTTCCCATCATTTCCCCTCTCTTCAAAAGGATTCGACCTCGAATCTCCACCTGGATCAAAGGGAAAAATGTTAGTAATATTGAAAATAGCAGAAACATGATACTTACCTAGAAGATCCACTTTATATGAATTTTCATTAATTTTTTCAAGAAATTGGAAAACTCCATCCAAGTTACTCCTGTCATCAACAAGCAAAAGCATCAAAGCTAAAGGAGTAAATAGATTAAAAGCATAAATAACTTCAAAAAAAGAATAAGAAATAGTAGTATGCATGGTCCTATTATATACAAACTCTAATAAGGGCAAATGGTGCTCCCGCAATCGTTCATGCAACAAGTCAATAAATCGCAAATGATACTCCCACAAATGTTTATGAAACACATTTAAGGTTTTCCTTACCCCAAAATGACCACTCCCATTATATGTAAACTCAATGAATGGCAAGCAATACGCCCACAAACGTTTATGCAACGCATTAACGAATGGCAAATGACACTCCCACAAACATTCATAAAACATATCTAAAGTTTTCCTTACCCCAAAATGACCACTCCCATTATATGCAAACTCAATGAATGGCAAGCAATACGCCCACAAACGTTCATGCAACGTGTTAACGAATGGCAAATGACACTCCCACAAACATTCATAAAACACATCTAAAGTTTTCCTTACCCCAAAATGACCACTCCAATTATATGCAAACTCAATGAATGGCAAGCAATACTCCCACAAATGTTCATGCAACATGACAATGAATGGCAAATGATACTCCCACAAACGTTCATGCAACACATCTAAAATCTTCCTTGCACCAAAATGACCACTCCAAATATATGCAAACTCAATCAATAACAAGTAATACTTCCACAAACGTTCATGCAACATGTCAATGAATGGCAAATGATACTCCCACAAACATTCATAAAACATATTTAAAGTATTCCTTGCACCAAAATGACCACTCCAATTATATGTGAACTCAATGAATTGCACCCACTTGGCATGCATTTTATTCAACTTACCTTGTCCCTTCATGTGCGTCAAGGACTCATGCTCTTCAAAGAAAGGTCGAGTAGGGATTGAAGCACCTGGCACAAAATCAATATGATGCTCTATCTCTCTAATAGGTGGCAATCCACTAAACACAACGCTAGAAATCATAACCTTATATCCTTGCAACAAAGAAACAACAACACTAGGCAAAGAGTCATTAAATTCGTTAGTATAAAAGCCTGCCTTAGCACAAAAACTCACTTTTGTTTCTTTTTCCTCACGTGGCTCATCTCTTTTTTATTGACTCTCAGCCACCTCTCTATTTTCTTTCTCACTCTCTCTTTCCCTTGATGTTTCAACGTCATTCTCTTTTTCCCTCTCACTCTCTTTTTTCTTTTTACTCTCTTTTTCTTTTTCACTTTCTTTTTTCTTTTCACTTTCTTTTTCCATTTCACTCTCTTTTTTCTTTTGACCAACCTCACTTTTCTGTTTCAGTTGGTTCCCATGGACCCGTGTTGGAGTTAAAGGAGCAAGTTTGTTTATTTTTCCATCATTTTCAAAACTATACATGTTCCTTAACTCATCATGGATCACCTTCCTATCATACTGCCACGACCTCCCCAACAAAATATGGCTAGCATGCATAGGCACTACATCAAAAAGCACCACATCCTGGTATTTCCCAATTGAAAAAGAAACTAGCACTTGCTTATTTACCCTAACCTCCTCACAATCACTCAACCACTGCAACTTGTATGGTCTAGGGTGTTTCAAGGTAGGTAAACTCAATTTCTCAACTAAAGTAGTGCTAGCCAAATTAATACAGCTCCTCACATCAATAATCATACTACATACCTTATTGTTGATGTGGCATCTAGTATGAAAAATGTTCTCGCTCTGCTGCATTGTATCATCGATCTTAACTTGTGTATTGAGGGCATGCCTAGAAACAAGAGACTCACCATACTTTTCATTCTCATACCCATTTTCAACACTAGTCTCATGTCGCCTCCTACCACTCTTGCCTTGAAGATTTCTAATCAGGACATCTCGATGATCCATCCTATCCCTCACTTCACCCAACACCAAGTTCAACAGCTTAAACTGTTGTTGCATGGCTTGCAACACCAAGGATGAGTTATCTTCCATACCCTTTAGTGATTAGTCACTCTTATGAGACATCATAATGTGCTGCACAAAAAGAATGTTAGTAGAAAACCTCACACACTCCCTTACGTGTTTACACTCGAATAATGACACTCCACTGGTGTTTCACTCAGAATTTGGATTTTTCCCAATAATAGTCTCACATTCTCTTGCCTTTTACCTCAATAGTTTTCTCGCTCAAGTTCTTTAAGAACTATTTGAACTAAATTAAGACAATACAACCCCTTGTGATATTCCAACTAGTAATATAGATCCAAGACACAAGAAAAACAAATAAGGAATGAATAAAATGACATGAGACTCAAGAAATTTATCTGAGGGAAAGAGTAATGATAAAACAATATACCCACTTGAAAGATATTTTCATCCCCTTTGATGATAAAGCTCAATCAACAAATATCTTTCTTTCTCTTTGTTGTAACTATGTAGCAACATATGAGAATGCTACCCTCTTTTTTATTTTTTGAATATATATTTTTTATTTTGCAACCCTAGAACGATGACGCCCTAGAATTAAAGATGCAATAAATAAAAGATAGAATCAGACTTGATTGGAAACCGAGCTCTGATACCAAATGATATGAACCCGCGGGAAAGAAATTCCCTTGAACCCACAATTAATTTGAAAATTCACCCAAGAAAGCCAAACTCAAGTCAATAGATGGAGAATCTAGACCCGATGAGAACTCGTTTCAAGAACTTAGATTATATTAAAATCTCCCGTTGAAGAATCCGTCTCAAGAACCCATATTACAGGGAGGAACGCCACAAAGGTTGTGATTTACCTTTGATAACTTCAAAAGTTCAATTAAGAACAAGAGGAGTAAAACTCAACTCACAATGAATAAATCATCAAATTTCATAAACTTCATAAACTGAGGCTACAAAGAGTATTTAAAGCTAACCTTAATTAAAACCCTAGCCCAAAATAAACCTCCATTATTCCAAAAATACCCCTGGATGAATAGTACGGCGCTACAGTGATTCGGCCAGTTGAACATTGCGTCACTACAGTATTTAGATGTGAACAGTGCGCGCTACAGTATTTCTTGAAACCCTAGTTTCTAAAACTTAACTTT
The DNA here is from genome assembly GCA_029856935.1 of Cyclocarya paliurus. Lineage (NCBI taxonomy): Eukaryota > Viridiplantae > Streptophyta > Magnoliopsida > Fagales > Juglandaceae > Cyclocarya > Cyclocarya paliurus. The sequence goes on along the minus strand of CM056957.1, from coordinate 16,424,054 downwards.
CCAAACAAGCCCTTGGCCACAATACAAGGTCTTCCCAAAACCCTAGTTCATAAGAAATAAGACATACATGGGCCAAACATCCTCAAGCCCTCTTATTCTAAACTAATAAAATAAATACTTTAACAAATTAAAAGCCATCAATAACAATAGGCCCAAACGATACTCTAAGTCGTGTCTTCCACATCTTGTATCAGGTGGATTAAAACTGGTTCTCCTTTTTTCAAGCCCATCTTAAGTGTTGGGCTCTTGCTAGCTTCATCTCAAGTGGATTGCACCAATCCTTGCATTGCTTCCTTGATCTTGTGCCTATTGATCTTGTAATTGGCCCACCTGAAACTTGCAATGAATCTTTAAGACTAGGCCCACCTTGGTTCTCATCATTTCCCCTCTCTTCAAAAGGATTCAACCTCGAATCTCCAATGATATGAACCCGCGGGGAAAAGGAATCCCTTGAACCCACAATCAAATTGAAAACTCACCCAAGAAAGCCAAACTCAAGTCAACGGATGGAGAATCTAGACCTAATGAGAACTCGTTTCAAGAACCTAAATTATATTAAAATCTAGACCCATTGAAGAACCCGTCTCAAGAACCCAAATTACAAGAAGGAACGCCACAAAGGTTGTGATTTACCTTTGATAAGTTCAAAAGTTCAATCAAGAACAAGAGGAGTAAAACTCAACTCACAATGAATAATTCATCAAATTTCATAAACTAATTAAAATGAGGCTACAAAGAGTATTTAAAGTAAAACCTAATTGAAACCCTAACTCAAAATAAACCCCCTTTCTTCCAAAAATAACCCTAGATGAACAGTACCGCGCTACAGTACTTCTCTTCAAAACCCTAGTTCCTAAAAATGTAACTTTCCAACTAAGCCCTTGGCCAAAATACAAGACCTTCCCAAAAACCCTAGTTCATAAAAATAAGACATGTGTGGGCCAGGCATCCTCAAACCCAATTATTCTAGACTAATTCATTGTCTTGCTTCCTTGATCTTTTTAGCTCTTGATCTTCTAATTAACCCATCTGAAACTTGCAAATGATCTTTAAGATTTGGCCCACCTTGGTTCCCATCATTCCCCCTCTCCTCAAAAGGATTCGACCTTGAATCTCCACTTGGATCAAAGGGAAAAAGGTTACTAATATTGAAAATAGCAGAAACATTATACTTACCTGGAAGATCCACTTTGTATGCATTATGATTAGTTTTCTCAAGAATTTGTAATGGTTCATGCAAGCTACTCCTATCATTGACAAGCAAAACCATCAAAGGTAAGGGAGTAAGTGGATTAAAACTATAAACAATTTCAAAAAGTGAAACTTTAGTAGTAGCATGAACACACCAATTATATGTAAACTCAATAAATGGCAAACAAAACTCCCTCAAATGTTCATGAAACACATCTAAAGTCTTTCTTACTTCAAAATGATCACCCCAATTATATGTGAAGTCAATGAATGTCAAGCAATACTCCCACAAAAATTTATGCAACACATTAATGAATGGCAAATAATATTCCCACAAATATTCATGCAACATGTCAATGAATGGCAAATGATACTCCCACAAACATTCGTGCAACACATCTAAAGTCTTCTTTACACCAAAATAACTACTCCAATGATATGCAAACTCAATGAATGTCAAGCAATACGGAAACCCATGGTCACGCCACACGTTTAAAATGCACTTTACACCAAAATGACCCAGCAAACCACATCCATGCACTAGCATCTCACGCATAAGACTAGTAGGCTCACAAAGTTTATTCTCTCTAAACAAATACCAATCTAGTCTATAGCACTTACCAAACGATGTCTTTTCACACGCTCCATACACAGTAGCAAAGTCATCATCATTAGCATGCAATTGCTTATCATATTCAAGTCTCAATAACTTTGTATCTAAAATGATGACAAGGACATACCTTCTTGCTAAAGCATCAACCACAAAAATTTCCTTACCTTGTGTATACTTGATTACATGAGGAAAGGTCTCAATGAATTGCACCCACTTGGCATGCATTCTATTCAACTTACCTTGTCCCTTCATGTGCATCAAGGACTCATGCTCTTCAAAGAAAGGTCGAGTAAGGATTGTTGCACCTGGCACAAAATCAATATAATGCTCTATCTCTCTAATAGGTGGCAATCCACTAAACACAACACTAGAAATCATAACCTCATATCCCTGCAACAAAGAAACAACAACACTAGGTAAAGAGTCGTTAAATTCGTTAGTATAAAAGACTGCCTTAGCACAACAACGCACTTTTGTTTCTTTTTCCTCACGTGGCTCATCTCTTTTTTCTTGACTCTCAGCCACCTCTCTATTTTCTTTTTCACTCTCTCTTTCTCTTGATATTTTAGCCTCATTCTCTTTTTCCCTCTCACTCTCTTTTTCCTTTTCACTCCATTTTTCCTTATCACTCTCTTTTTTCTTTTCACTCTCTTTTTCCATTTCACTCTCTTTTTCTTTTGACCAACCTCACTTTTCTGTTTCAGTTGGTCCCCATGAACTTGTGTTGGAGTTAAAGGAGCAAGTTTGATTATTTTTCTAGCATTTTCAAAACTGTACATGTTCCTTAACTCATCATGTATCACCTTCTTATCATACTGCCACGACCTCCCCAACAAAATATGGCTAGCATGCATAAGCACTACATCACAAAGCACCACATCCTAGTATTTACCAATTGAAAAAGAAACTAGCACTTGCTTATTTACCCTAATCTCTCAACAATCACTCAACCACTGCAACTGTACGGTCTAGGGTGTTTCAAGGTAGGTAAACTCAATTTCTCAACTAAAGTAGTGCTAGTCAAATTAATACAACTCGTCACATCAATAATCATACTACATACCTTATTGTTGATGTGGCATCTAGTATGAAAAATGTTCTCGCTCTACTGCTTTGTATCATCGATCTTAGCTTGTGTATTGAGGGCATGCCTAGAAACAAGAGACTCACCATACTTTTCATTCTCATACCCATTTTCAACACTAGTCTTACGTCGCCTTCTACCACTCCCGCCTTGAAGATTTCTAATCAGGACATCTCGATGATCCATCCTATCCCTCACTTCACCCAACACCAAGTTCAACCGCTCAAATTGTTGGTGCATGGCTTGCAACACAAAGGATGAGTTATCTGCCATCTCCTTTGGTAATTAGTCACTCCTATGAGACATCATAATGTGCTGCACAAAAAGAATGTTAGTAGAAAACCTCACACACTCCCTTGCATGTTTACACTCGAATATTGGCACTCCACTCGTGTTTCACTCTTAATTGACTTTTCTCAATATTAGTCTCACACTCTCTTGCCTTTTAAATCCATAGTTTTCTCGCTCAATTCTTTAAGAACTAGTTGAACTAAATCAAGACAATTCAACCTTGTATTATTCCAACCAGTAATATAGATCCAAGAAACAAGAACAACAAACAAGGAATGAATAAAATGACACGAGACTTAAGGAATTTATATGAGGGAAAGAGTAATGATAAAATAAGATACCCACTAGAAAGATATTTTCAGCCCCTTTGATGATAAAGCTCAATCAACAAATGTCTTTCTTTCTCTTTGTTGAAACTATGTAGCAACATATGACAATGCTACCTTTTTTTTTTTTCGAATTTTTTTTTTCAAATTTTTTTTTTCTTTTCTTTTCCTTTCCTTTCTTTTATTTTCTTTTTATTTTATTTTATTTTCCTTTCTTTTCTTTTCTCTTTTCTCTAATTCAATCACAAATAACAATATTCAATTTTGAAAATCAAGCAATTGAATTCAAACACACAACAATTGATATTGAAGTAGAAGAGAATCAATAGAGCGACACTCCAAGCAATTGACAAACATAGAGATGCAAGAAACCCTAAAATTTTGAAACCCTAGGAGATGCGAATTTCAGCCAAACCACAAACCCTAAGAATTTTGGCAGCGTACATTTTGTTTTTGTTTTTGTTTTTGGCAACCCTAGAACAATGAAGCCCTAGAATTGAATTTAAAGGTGCAAAAATTAAAAGATAGAATCAGACCTGATTGGAAACCGAGCTCTGAATACCAAATGATATGAACCCGTGGGAAAAGGAATCCCTTGAACCCACAATCAAATTGAAAACTCACCCAAGAAAGCCAAACTCAAGTCAACGGATGGAGGATCTAGACCCAATGAGAACTTGTTTCAAGAACCTAGATTATATTAAAATCTAGACCCGTTGAAGAACCCGTCTCAAGAACCCAAATTACAAGAAGGAACACCACAAAGGTTGTGATTTACCTTTGATAAGTTCAAAAGTTCAATCAAGAACAAGAGGAGTAAAACTCAACTCACAATGAATAATTCATTAAATTTCATAAACTAATTAAAATGAGGCTACAAAGAGTATTTAAAATAAAACCTAATTGAAACCCTAGCCTAAAATAAACCCCCTTTCTTCCAAAAATAACCTTAGATGAACAGTATCGCGTGAACAGTACCGCGACTACAGTACTTCTCTTAAAAACCCTAGTTCCTAAAAATGTAACTTTCCAATTAAGCCCTTGGCCAAAATACAAGGCCTTCCCAAAAACCCTAGTTCATAAAAATAAGACATGTGTGGGCCAAGCATCCTCAAGCCCAATTATTCTAAACTAATTCATTGTCTTGCTTCCTTAATCTTCTTAGCTCTTGATCTTCTAATTAACCCATCTGAAACTTTCAAATAATCTTTAAGACTAGGCCCACCTTGGTTCCCATCACCGACCCCGGTCAATTCTGAGCAGCCCTCATTTTTACCACTTTGCCCATGCTTAGAAGAAAGTATAGTGTGGGCAAAGTGGGAAAGTTAAGAGGTTGGAGTTTTTTACTCGCGGGCATCCCGTGGTACTACAATGACCTTGTGGTATGTATGCCTCGAACCCGATGAATTCTGAGCACCTTTTATTTTTACCACTTTGCCCATGCTTATTACAAAGCCAAGTGAGGGCAAAGTCGGAAAGTTAAGGGGTTGGAGTTTTTTGCTCGCGGGCTTCCCATGGTACTACAATAACCTTGTGGAATGTATGCCCCGACCCCGGTCAATTCGGAGCACCTCATATTTTTCCCGTTTTACCCATGCTTATTACAAAGCCAACTGAGGGCAAAGTAGCAAAGTTAAGAGGTTGGAGTTTTTTGCTCGCGGGCTTCCCATTGAACAACAATGACATTTTGGTATGTATGCCCCGACCACGGTCAATTCAGAGCACCTCTTATTTTACCACTTTGCCCATGCTTATTAGAAAGCCAAGTGAGGGGAAAGTGGCAAAGTTAACAGGTTTCAGTTTTTTGCTCGCGGGCTTCCCATGGTACGACAATGACCTTGTGGTATGTATGCCCTGACCCCGGTCAATTCGGAGCACCTCTTATTTTTACCACTTTGCCCATGCTTATTAGAAAGCCAAGTGAGGGCAAAGTGGGAAAGTTAAGAGGTTGGAGTATTTTGCTCGTGGGCTTCCCATGGTACTATAATGACCCTGTGGTATGTATGCCCCGACCCCGGTCAATTCTGAGCACCCCTTATTTTTACCACATTGCCCTTGCTTAGAAGAAAGTATAGTGTCGGCAAAGTGGGAAAGTTAAGAGGTACGAGTTGTTTGCTCGTGGGCTTCCCGTGGTACTACAATGACCTTGTGGTATGTATGGCTCGACCCCGGTGAATTCCGAGCACCTCTTATTTTTACCACCTTGCCCATGCTTATTACAAAGCCAAGTGAGGGCAAAGTGGAAAAGTTACGAGGCTGGAGTTTTTTGCTCGCGGGCTTCCCGTGGTACTACAATGACCTTGTGGAATGTATGCCCTGACCCCTGTCAATTTGGAGCAACTCATATTTTTACCACTTTGCCCGTGCTTATTACAAAACAAGTAAGGGCAAAGTAGCAAAGTTAAGAGGTTGGAGTTGTTTGCTCGCGGGCTTCCCATGGTACTACAATGACCCTGTGGTATGTATGCCCCGACCCCGATCAATTCTGAACAGCTCTTATTTTTACCACTTTCCCCATGCTTATTACAAAGCCAAGTGAGGGGGAATTGGCAAAGTTAAGAGGTTGACGTTTTTTGCTCGCGGGCCTCCCATGGTACTACAATGACCTTGTGGTATGTATGCCCTGACCCCGGTCAATTCCGAGCACCTCTTATTTTTACCACTTTGCACTTGCTTAATAGAAAGCATAGTGTGAGCAAAGTGGCAAAGTTAAGAGGATGGAGTTTTTTGCTCGCGAGCTTCCCATGGTACTACAATGACCTTGTGGTATGTATGCCTCGACCCCGGTCAATTACGAGCACCTCTTATTTTTACCACTTTACACATGCTTAGTAGAAAGTATAGTGTGGGCAAAGTGGAAAAGTTAAGAGGATGGAGTTTTTTGCACGCGGGCTTCCCATGGTACTACAATGACATTGTGGTATGTATGCCCTGACCCCGGTCAATTCGGAGCACGACTTATTTTTACCACTTTGCCCATGCTTATTACACAGCCAAGTGAGGGCGAATTGGCAAAGTTAACAGGTTGGAGTTTTTTGCTCGCAGGCTTCCCATGGTACTACAATGACCCTGTGGTATGTATGCCCAGACCCCGGTCAATTCTGAGTAGCTCTTATTTTTACCACTTTCCCAATGCTTATTACAAAGCCAAGTGAGGGCGAATTGGCAAGGTTAAGAGGTTAGTGTTTTTTGCTCACGGGCCTCCCATGAAACTACAATGACATTTTGGTATGTATGCCTCGTCCCCGGTCAATTCAGAGCACCTCCTATTTTCACCATTTTGCCCATGCTTATTAGAAAGCCATGTGAGGGCAAAGTGGGAAAGTTAAGAGGTTGGAGTTTTTTGCTCGCGGGCCTCCCATGGTACTACAATGACCCTGAGGTATGTATGCCCGACCCTGGTCAATTCCGAGCACCTCTTATTTTTACCACTTTGCCCATGCTTATTAGAAAGCCAAGTGAGGGCAAAGTGGCAAAGTGAAGAGGTTGGAGTTTTTTGCTCGCGGGCTTCCCATGGTACTACAATGACCTTGTGGTATGTATGCCCTAACCCCGGTCAATACCGAGCACCACTTATTTTTACCACTTTGCACTTGCTTTATAGAAAGCATAGTGTGAGCAAAGTGGCAAAGTTAAGAGGATGGAGTTTTTTGCTCGCGAGCTTCCCATGGTACTACAATAACCTTGTGGTATGTATGCCTCAACCCCAGTCAATTACGGGCACCTCTTATTTTTACCACTTTACACTTGCTTAGTAGAAAGCATAGTGTGGGCAAAATGGTAAAGTTAAGAGGATGGAGTTTTTGTCTCGCAGGCTTCCCATGGTACTACAATGACATTGTGGTATGTATGCCCTGACCCCGGTCAATTTGGAGCACGACTTATTTTTACCACTTTGCACATGCTTATTACACAGCCAAGTGAGGGCGAATTGGAAAAGTTAACAGGTTGGAGTTTTTTGCTCGCAGGCTTCCCATGGTACTACAATGACCCTGTGGTATGTATGCCCCGACCCCGGTCAATTCTGAGTAGCTCTTATTTTTACCACTTTCCCAATGCTTATTACAAAGCCAAGTGAGGGCGAATTGGCAAGGTTAAGAGGTTAGTGTTTTTTGCTCGCGGGCCTCCCATGGAACTACAATGACATTTTGGTATGTATGCCCCGTCCCCGGTCAATTCGTAGCACCTCCTAGTTTTACCATTTTGCCCATGCTTATTAGAAAGCCAAGTGAGGGCAAAGTGGCAAAGTTAAGAGGTTGGAGTTTTTTGCTCGCGGGCTTCCCTTGGTACTACACTGACCCTGTGGTATGTATGCGTCGACCCCGGTCAATTCGGAGCACCTTTTATTTTTACCACTTTGCCCATGCTTAGAAGAAAGCAAAGTGTGGGCAAAGTGGGAAAGTTAAGAGGTTGGAGTTTTTTGCTCGCGGGCCTCCCATGGTACTACAATGACCCTAAGGTATGTATGCCCGACTCCAGTCAATTCCGAGCACCTCTTATTTTTACTATTATGCCCATGCTTATTACAAAGCCATGTGAGGGCAAAGTGGGAAAGTTAAGAGGTTGGATTTTTTTGCTCACGGGCTTCCCATGGTACTACAATGACCTTGTGGTATGTATCCCCCGACCTCGGTCAATTCTGAGCACCTCTTATTTTCACCACTTTGCCCACGCTTATTACAAAGCCAAGTGAAGGCAAAGTGGGAAAGTTAAGTGGTTGGAGTTTTTTGCTCACGGGCTTCCCATGGTACTACAGTGACCATGTGGAATGTATATCCCGACCCCGGTCAATTCGGAGCACGACTTATTTTTACCACTTTGCCCATGGTTATTATGAAGCCAAGTGAGGGCGAATTGGCAAAGTTAATGTAACGCCCGTCCTCGTGGTGGGTATTTTTATAAAATATTTTAGAAAATACGATGGGAATTACCGTCCAATTTAAAACCTTTCACTGTCCTTCCCAGGGTGCAAGACTCTACGTTATAAAATAAATTTTTGCTTTTATAATAAAAGAGGCTTGGGGTTTAAAACAGTGGAAAATATAAATCTTTAAAATAAAAGGCCTTTCTTACATTTAAAACTTTCATGCCTAGACTTCCGTGCCCTTCTCCTTTGGCCGTGTCCCTCCTGAGCATACTGCTCATTCAGTTCCTATGGGGGGAGGGGCACACATAAAAACTAAAATGAGTCGAATACTCAGTAAGCGTTACTTCATACAGTTAAAATATAAAAACATAGGTTTTCAGTCATGCATTCATCATTCCATACATACTATACGTACATGCATACATGCTTTCGTTTGAAAACATCACTGATGGGGTTTTTCTTCTTTAAAACCAGTTTTCTTTTCTTAAAATGTTTCTCTCGTCCGTGCCTCCATTTATTAAAGAATGCGTGCATTCTTACGTTACTTTTTCTTTTCGTAAACGTCAGTAGACGGGGGTTTTCATATTTAAAACGTGTTTTTCTTTGAGTAAAACTTTATCCCGTTACTGCCTTCATTTCTTGAAGAGTGCCATGCATCTATACATTCTTTTCTTATCACTTTCATAGGCCAGTGCACACTGTTACGCCCCGTGTGCTGGGGTTAGCAACCTTTTGGGCCGATGGATTCGCTCGTGGCCATGGGTTGGAATCCTTTTCCGTCAGGAATGCAACACTGGGTGCACTACCAGATACTACCGCCCGCATTGCAATCTGCCCATTCATTCATTTGGGTACCCCGTTCATTCATTTCATGTGGCCGTTACGTATTTTCATACATTTATACACGCTCATGCATTTCTTTCGTTCTTTCTTACGTTCATTCATTCATGGCGGCTCTAGAGAGCTGCGGCTTTCGTTCATTTCATGTGCATGAGCATGTCTTTCCTTTCTTTTCATTTCATTTCGTGCTTTCATGGAAAAACGTATTTTCATGAGAAAACATTCTTTTTGTGAGAAAACGTTCGTCTGGGGCGAGTGCCCGAAAACATCTTTTCGTTCATCCTCTTTTATTTGAAAATACATACAATAGATACTACGTATAGTCATCCATCCACATGCATACACTTAATACTTTTGGGTGCGTGAAAAAGGGGTTGCCAAAGGGGGGCTTACTTATACTTTAAATGCGTTACTTTTCATTCTTCTTTTCGTAAAACGTCTGTCCTTGAAAAGGGAGACCAGTTCTTTTCTTCGTTTTTGTAAGGAAAAACATTTCTTTTTCTTTTTCATATCTTTAGAAAACTCTAGAAGAGTATGAACGTAACACTTACCTGGACTCCATGCTACTTTCATACCATACAGTTCGTTCATACCGTACAGTCCATTCATGCGTGTTAGATGGCAACCTACATGCATACATAATCTTAACGTTATTCTCTATCTAGTGCATAAGAAACTGACTAGAAATAGAGCTATGCTTCACTTAGAGAACACTCTCCTTCTATATCGTGCTCTTTCACATTTCTTACTATGATAAAAAACCCTTAGAGACCCATTACGGTCTCTACTTCCTTCAACCTTGACGTTCTACTCGGAGTGCTTACTCACTAGGATGAACCCATGTTCATCTTAGGATTAAGACACTAGGACCTTTGTCCTATTCTTCTTACTAACCACATTCCGACGCACGACTTAGACCAACCAAGTCATGCATCTCATTCTTAGACAGTACCTTCATCCTTACCCTCATGCATCTTAGCTCACTCTATTTCTCATGACCATCCGTACACATCACACTGCTCTAAGCCAACCCTGAGGCTTAAGTACCGTGTCATCATACATAGGACAGATTACCCATTATTTACGGTAAATTTTTCCAGCACATGTGTCTAACCAGACAGCACACGTACTTTACCCTTTTATCATCTAAGACCCACATACCTTTCATTGGCCATCGGGTCGTATGGACAAGCGCCATACTCCGATACTATCCTTCTCTTACCCAGCTAGCACGACTCTCTGTGCTACCCGAATCTCGTGACAGTTCATCCCAACTGTTGACACGATGAGACTCTGTTCATAACCACACTTTACGTCACGCCATATAGCTCGAGACTGTTTCCAAGCTACACCGTGACCTTGTCAAATCACCTCACCTACATCTTAGGTCATCATAGCGCAACTCCATGATGGACCACGTCACTTCATGACGTTGCCCAATCATGTTTCCGCTACACTACTCTGATACTTCTTAGCCACTTCGCACTTATTCCCGGCCATAAGCCAATCACATGGCGACACAAGTCGCCTTGGACTACAGCCATACTTCGCAGCCATTTCGGGACACTGTTCCACAGTTCTCGACACCATACACCAAGTTCTTCCCCTAACAATTACGCAACCATCCTTATCCTTGCGACACGCCATACAGTGTATCGCTGTACCTTAGGGAGTACACTCCATATATACTCCCTTCACAACACTACGCCACATCACCGCTTTGGCCTACACGCCATACGGTGCATCGTCTCACAACATGGAGTACACTTCTCATGTACTCCATTCACAGAACTACGCCACATCACCGTTATGGCATACACGCCATACGGTGCAACACTTACCACATAGAGTATACTCCGCGTATACTCTACTCACCGAACCATGCCACATCACCGCTATGGCACATACGCCATATGGTGTAACGTCTCACCACATGGAGTGTACTCTGCGTATACTCCATTCACCGAACTACGCCACATCACCATTATGGCACACACGCCATATGGTGCATCGTCTCACAATATGGAGTACACTCCTCGTGTACTCCATTCACAATACTAGGCCACGTCACCAATACGGCACATATGCTTTACGGTGCATCTTCACACAACATGGAGTACACTCCACGTGTACTCTATTCACAATACTAAGCCACGTCACCACTATGGCTTACACGCCATATGGTGCGTCTCTCCACCACATGGAGTACATCCCACATATACCCCATTTACGACACTCCACTACGTCACCAATACACGCCATATGGTGCATCGCTCCACCACATGGAGTACACCCTACGTGTACTCCACTCACGGCACTACACCACGTCACTACTACCGCACATGCGCTACAACCACACTTCACAGCACAGTCCACAACACTACACAACACACTTCCCAATACACCCAACACTTCACATCATAGCCTATCACATCACCATCATACTACACAGCCATCCTATAATACTAGCAGCACAGTCCACAACCTAGTCAACTAGCTAACATCTAGCATAAATAGCGAGGGATAGAGAATTATACCATCGACGGGATAACCCGTGCGTCACTCGTTGACCGTCACAACGAATATGCCGGAGGAGCTTACGGGGTGGCTACACCGCGTACAGTGACTGTTTAAGTGTTTGGATAGCTAGGTGTGGTCTTGGAAGGGCCTAAGGTGGCCTTGATGATGATGGCAATGAACTTATCACGATGGATCTTGTCTTGTACGGTGGCGGTCAGTCATGCGCAGTGACTGTCCATCACGTGCAGTGATTACCCACCACATAAAGTGGTGGTTTAGGCTTGGGCTAGGCTAGGGGAGGTTGCTAGTGGAGCCGTGGAGGCTCGGTGGTGGTCGGCACAGTGGTCTACAGTGGCTAGCCGTGCACTGCGGGGGAGGAGAAGCCGTGGGAGAGTGCGAGAGAGTGCGGGGCTGTGGGTGGTAGATCGGGGCCATGGGTGGTACCATTGGGTTCGTGGTGGCCTAAGGATACCGGCTAGGGTGGTCGCTCGCCGTGGGTGGCGGCGGATCGAGCCAAACCCGTGCATCCCTACGGGAGACACCGGGAGGTGGAGGAAAGGCCTATTGACCGTGGGTTTACTGGAGGAGGAAGGGGGAGACCTCAGGAGTCTTGTGGTGGTTGCCAGTGGCTGAGATGGCCGAGCACGGCGGTGCTAGGAGGCCGCACAGTGAACCCATGGGTGATGCACTTGTGCTCGGGCATAGGAGGCTACCGGCGGGGAGAGGGAGGCCGAGATCACTGGAGGAGGCCAGTCGGTGGTGGCGCCGGAGGACGGCGCAGGAGCCATCAAGCCCGTTCGGGCTTGCATTGCCGAGGGAGGAGGAGGGCCGAGCGTGCAGGGGTGATACCGGTGCAGGGGGACTCGCCGGAGGGAGAGGAGGCCGGTGGTGTGGGCGGTGAGGCACGGCGGCGCCGGGTTGGGGCTGGGGCCGTTCGGGCGAGAGAGAGAGGAGGCTGCGTACAGGGGGGCCGAAAGGAGGAGAGAGAAAGGGGAGGGAAAAGTGAGGGGAAAAAGAGAGGGGCTGGGGTTTTATCCTAAAACCCGACATCTGGGGGTCTATAAAAATGGTCTACGATGACCCTTAAATACAGATTTGAAAATACGTAAAAGCTAACTTATTTAAAAGCACTGAGAGGAATTAAGATAGAATATTATTTAAAATAATATTCCTTCATCATTTATAAAATGATGAAGTCTTACCTAAAATATTTAAAGGAGTAAAACTATTAAATAAATAAAGATTCCATCATTATTTAAATCACCTAATATTTTAAATAACTGGAATCATTTATATAAAATGATTCCCTACAATTATAATATTTTTGGAGCTCTTCAAAGATATTATAATTGAGTTATTTAAAATATTCTCTATTTAAATAGTAAGTGGAATCTTCCATGTAAAATACACATTACTTTAAAACACAAAGATAGCTTTATAAATTACGTAGTATCTTTTAAAAACACGCCATCAGGGTCTGGCATGCGTAACGGGGCTATTAGGCACTAGAGAGGGGAGTGGGCAGGCTGACACATCTGACGTAATTGCTTACGTCAGAAGAAAAGAAGGAGCAGGGTGTTACAGTTAACAGGTTGGAGTTTTTTGTTTGCGGGCTTCCCATGATACTACATTGACCCTGTGGTATGTATGACCTGACCTCGGTCAATTTTGAGTAGCTCTTATTTTTACCACTTTCCCAATGCTTATTACAAAGCCAAGTGAGGGCGAATTGGCAAGGTTAAGAGGTTAGAGTTTTTTGCTTGCGGGCCTCCCATGGAACTACAATGACATTTTGGTATGTATGCCCCGTCCCTGGTCAATTCGGAGCACCTCCTATTTTTACCACTTTGCCCATGCTTATTAGAAAGCCAAGTGAGGGGAGAGTGGCAAAGTTAAGAGGTTGGAGTTTTTTGCTCGCGGGCTTCCCTCGGTACTACACTAACCCTGTGGTATGTATGCGTCGACCCCGGTCAATTCGGTGCACCTCTTATTTTTACCACTTTGCCCATGCTTAGTAGAAAGCAAAGTGTGGGCAAAGTGGGAAAGTTAAGAGGTGGGAGTTTTTTGCTTGCGGGCCTCCCATGGTACTACAATGACCCTAAGGTCTGTGTGCCCAACCCCGGTCAATTCCGAGCACCTCTTATTTTTACCACTATGCCCATGCTTATTACAAAGCCATGTGAGGGCAAAGTGGGAAAGTTAAGAGGTTGGAGTTTTTTGCTCCTGAGCTTCCCATGCTACTACAATGACCTTGTGGTATGTATCCCCCACCCCGGTCAATTCCGAGCACCTCTTATTTTCACCACTTTGCCCACGCTTATTACAAAGCCAAGTGAGGGCAAAGTGGGAAAGTTAAGAGGTTGAAGTTTTTTGCTCACGGGCTTCCCATGGTACTACAATGACTATGTGGAATGTATGCCCCGACCCCGGTCAGTTTGGAGCACGACTTATTTTAACCACTTTGCCCATGCTTATTACACAGCCAAGTGAGGGCGAATTGGCAAAGTTAAGAGGTTGGAGTTTTTTGCTCGAGGGCTTCCCATGGTACTACAATGACCCTGTGGTATGTATGCCCTGACCCCGATCAATTCTGAGTAGCTCTTATTTTTACCACTTTCCCAATGCTTATTACAAAGCCAAGTGAGGGCGAATTGGCTAGGTTAAGAGGTTAGAGTTTTTTGCTCGCGGGCCTCCCATGGAACTACAATGACATTTTGGTATGTATGCCCCGTCCTCGGTTAATTCAAAGCACCTCCTATTTTTACCAATTTGCCCATGCTTATTACAAAGCCAAGTGAGGGCATAGTGGCAAAGTTAAGAGGTTGTAGTTTTTTGCTCGTGGGCTTCCCATGGTACTACAATGACCCTGTGGTATGTATGCCCCGACCCTGGACAATTCCGAGCACCTCTTATTTTTACCACTTTCCCAATGCTTATTACAAAACCAAGTGAGGGCGAATTGGCAAAGTTAAGAGGTTAGAGTTTTTTGCTCGCGGGCTTCCCATGGTACCACAATCACCATTTGGTACGTATGCCTTGACGCCGGACAATTCGGAGCACCTCTTATTTTTACCACTTTGCCCATGCTTATTAGAAAGCCATGTGAGGGCAAAGTGGCAAAGTTAAGAGGTTGGAGTTTTTTGCTCGCGGGCTTCCCATGGTACTACAATGACATTGTGGTATGTATGCCTCGACTCCGGTCAATTCCGAGCACCTCTTATTTTTACCACTTCGCGCATGCTTACTACAAAGCCAAGTGACGGCAAAGTGGGAAAGTTAAGAGGTTGGAGTTGTTTGCTCGCGGGCCTCCCATGGAACTACAATGACGTTTTGATATTTATGCACCGACCCGGTCAATTCGAAGCACCTCTTATTTTTACCACATTGCCCATGGTTATTAGAAAGCCAAGTGTTGGCAAAGTAACAGAGTTAAGAGGTTGGAGTTTTTTGCTCGCGGGCTTCCCTTGGTACTACATGACCCTGTGGTATGTATGCCCAGACCCCGGTCAATTCCGAGCAGCTCTTATTTTTACCACTTTGACCATGCTCTTTACAAAGCCAAGTGAGGGCAAAGTGGCATAGTTAAGAGGTTGAGTTTTTTGCTCGCGCGTTTCCCGTGGTGCTACAATGACGTTGTGGTATGTATGCCTCGACCCTGGTGAATTCCGAGCACCTGTTATTTTTACAACTTTGCCCATGCTTATTACAAAGCCAAGTGAGGGCAAAGTGGAAAAGCTAAGAGGTTGGAGACTTTTGCTCACGGTCTTGCCATGGTACTACAATGACCTTGTGGAATGTATGCCCCGACCCCGGTCAATTCGGAGCTCCTCATATTTTTACCAGTTTGCCCATGCTTATTACAAAGCCATGTGAGGGCAAAGTAGCAAAGTTAAGAGGTTCGACTTTTTTGGTATGTATGCCCCTACCTCGGTGAATTCGGAGTACCTCTTATTTTTACCACTATGCCCATGCTTATTAGAAAGCCAAGTGAGGGCAAAGTGGCAAAATTAAGAGGTTGGAATTTTTTGTTCAAGGGCTTCACATGGTACTACAATGACCCTATTGTAGGTATGCCTCGAGCCTGGACAATTCCGAGCTCCTCTTATTTTTACCACTTTGCCCATGCTAAGAAGAAAGCATAGTGTGGGTAAAGTGGGAAAGTTAAGAGGTTGGAGTTTTTTGCTCGCGGGCTTCCCGTGGTAGTACAATGACCTTGGGGTATGTATGCCTTGACACTGGTCAATTCCGAGCACCTCTTATTTTTACCACTTTGCCGATGCTAAGAAGAAAGCATAGTGAGGGCAAAGTGGCAAAGTTCAGAGGTTGGAGTTTTTCGCCCGCGGACTTCCCGGGGTACTACTCTGACCCTGTTGTATGGATGCCTCGAACCCGGTCAATTCAGAGTACCTCTTATTTTTACCATTTTGCCCATGCTTATTAGAAGGCCAAGTGAGGGCGAAGTGGCAAAGTTAAGACGTTTGAGTTTTTTGCTCGCGGGCTTCCCATGGTACTACAATGACCCTGTGGTATGTATGCCCTGACCCCGGTCAATTCCAAGCAGCACTTATTTTTACCACTTTCCCCATGCTTATTACAGAGCCAAGTGAGGGCGAATTGGAAGAGTTAAGAGGTTGGAGTTTTTTGCTCGCGGGCCTCCCATGGAACTACAATGACATTTCGGTATTAATGCCTCGAGCCGGTCAATTCGGAGCTCCTCTTATTTTTACCACTTTGCCCAAGCTTATTAGAAAGCCAAGTGGGGGCAAAGTAGCAAAGTTAATGTGGCGCCCCCGACTTCCATGTACGGACCAGTACGAAAATCGAGACACCCGAGACGATGACAACCGGTCACGCATCCCAACGACAAGTGTCAGTATGTGCAACAAATAAACAGTGCACCAATAAAAACACAGCGGAAGGTAATAAAGTCTACTAGTACCAGAATTTTAATTAATACAGATATCCAAAATACAAAATACCTTTAAAAACAAAGCCAAGTCCCAGAAAATAAAAATACAAGTCTGAAAATAAAGTCTACAGCATGAGTGATCCCAGATCACTCCTCCGGCGGAGCTAGATCCTCAGGCTCGGCATCTGCATCATCAACAAAGTCTGCAGTACCATGAAATGGTACCGCAGGTAAGTTATAACCTAACCATGCCCAGAGATAAAACCATACTCTAACAATTAACCATGCATGCCCAATGATGCAATATGAAAAAAAATACAACACATGCCAAAAATCTCATTGGCTCAAAATCATTTCTCCAGTGAAATCCATTTCCACCATTTTCCCAGAAAATGGCACACAAAATCATTTCCATCATTTTCCTAGAAAATGATACACAAAATCAACTCACGCTATTTTCCGAGAAAACAGCTCTTTTCCAGTTAATCCAATTAACCATATGCACCATGGCCTCCCCTATGGACCATCCGCACGTCCTGGCTACTTTACGAGAGATGCCCAGTTCCACACCCGGTGCGTTCGTGGCCAGGTCATCCTCTAGCCCCTGCCAGCAGAAGGGCCACGGAGTCGGCACGTCCAACGTCCGATCCCGTTGTCGCCCGGCGACAACCCAGGGGACGTCACTCAGTATATTACGCTCCCGAGTGACCAGAGGAGCTCCACCGAGATAATGCCCCATCTCGGCTTGGGGTCGTGATACACACGCACCCATAAATCCAATTCTCATGAAAACCCAGTTTTCAAAATAATCACATGATCATGCATGCAACACACGAAAAACCCAGTTTTTCAGTTTACAAACATGTCATGCGTGCAACATGAAATGAAACAATATAATCAATGATCAACTTCCAAAATCTCAATACAACCAAATCCAGAATATCCAAAAATTGATCAATCCACAAATAATCCAATCTCCAATTCATAACCAGATCACAATAATCACACACAACAATTACTCCGATCAATCCAACCACCCCCGAACTCCTCGGACTCAGTCCGGAACCAACCAGGATACATATATATGAAATATAGCAGTTAATTGCAAAAATATAATTAAATCTCAAAGAATTGTTTAGGAAATACTTACAGCGCTTTAAAACAATTTAACGAAGGTTCCGAGGCACAGTGAATCACCAAGGCAGCAAAAATGCACAGTGTAAAAACACTGGCCGAAATGCAGTGAAATGGGAATTTTTCACGGTTTCAAACGGAGACTCGAAATTGATAGGGTAGGGCCTATGGAAGGTGGTGAATCTAATGGTGGTGGTGGTTTGCCGAGAATAGTGGTGGAAATGGGTGGTTTTTGGCCGGAAAGGTAGAATCGGATTTTGGTCTCGCACGACCGGCTCCGGCGACGGATCGGGGCCAGAAATGGGTGGAAAAGCTTGGTATTGAGCCGGTAATAAAGTGGCTAGGAGATGGTGGCCGGAGATGGCCGGACGGCGGTGGAACGGAAGAAAAACCACCGCGGCTTCGAGGGGCTCGTGGCGGCTAACGGCGGCGTTAGCCGGCCGGATATTTATGGTGGAAGGTCGCCGGCGCACGGGGGAGCCGATGGTGCCGGCGGTGAGGTGCACGGCGGCCGGGAGGCTGGGCAACGGCAGTGAACCCATGAGCAGCGAGGAGAGAGAGAGAAAGAAGAGAGAGAAGGGATCGGGGCAACGCGGGAGAAACAGCCGAAAAGGAAAGAAAAAAAAGAAGAGAAAGGAAAGAAAAGAAAAAAGAGAGGAGAAAAATGAAGATCCAGTCTCTCCAGCTGGGTCCCGGAAAATCCAACAAAGACGAAATTAAAACCAGAAGCTAAATAAAATATTTCAAACACAGTGAAATAACTTAAATGCAACAATAAAAATTAAAAACCCAAAAATAAATCAATTAATCTTAAAATGCATTTTAAAAGCTAAAACAGCAAATAAAATTTAAAAACTCATAAAATAATTTTCACAACATAAAATATTAAGAAATAATATTTTAAAACTCCCAAAATTTAAAAACAAGAAAAATAACCACAAAATAAATTAAATAAATCCTCCATTAAAATACACTAAAATCCAGGATGTTACAATCTCCTCCCCTTAAATAAAATTTCGTCCTCGAAATTGGGTAAGGTCAATCATCAGAAACTAAGACAAAGATAAGATTCAACTAAGAGTAGGCTTAAGAAGCATACCAGGAGGATCAACCAAACAAATACGGATACTGCTCCCTCATATCGGCCTCACGCTCCCAAGAGAAATCTTGAGCTACAGGATCACCCCATGACACCTTCACCAAAGGTATCGTCTTGGATATCAGCTTCTGCACTTTCTAATCCACAATCTGAGTCGGAACAACTTCATAAGTAAGATTAGGCTGAAGTTGAATGTGCTCCGGGTCAACAAAACGCGGCTCTTGTTGACCAAAACTCTTCTTCAACGACGAAACATGGAACACATCATGCACATCCCCGAAACAATCCGGCAATGCAACTCTATAAGCAACAAGCCCAACCTTCTCCACAATCTGAAAAGGACCAACATACCTCGGGCTGAGTTTACCTTTCTTACCGAAGCGCTTAACACCCTTCATCGGAGAGACTTTAAGATAAACCTAATCGCCTTCCTCAAAAGATAAGTCTCTTGTCCTCATGTCAGCATAACTTTTCTGGCGACTTTGCGCTTCCGCCATCTTAGCTCTTATAACTCGAATCTGCCCTTGCATTTCTTCAATCAATTTAGGCCCAACAATTTTCCTCTCGCCAACTTCATCCCAACATAACGGCGATCTACACTTCCTTCCATACAAAGCTTCATAAGGAGCCATCTGGATAGAAGCGTGAAAACTGTTATTATAGGAGAATTCGATGAGCAGCAAATGATTTTCCCAACTTCCTTGAAATTCCATAACACAAGCCCTCAGCATATCTTCCAAAGTCTGAATTGTACGCTCAGATTGGCCATCAGTCTGGGGATGATAAGCTGTACTGAACTTCAAATTAGTGCCTAAAGCTGCCTGCAAACTCCTCCAAAAACGCGACGTAAACCGCGGGTCCCTATCTGACACAACACTCTTGGGTACACCATGCAGTCTCACAATCTCTTTAACATACAACCGAGCTAACTTACCCAAAGAGTCAGCATTATTCACAAGCAAGAAGTGGGCACTCTTAGTCAAACGATCCACAATCACCCAAACTGAATTCTTTCCACTAGGAGATCTTAGAAGGCCTACTACAAAATCCATAGCGATGTCATCCCATTTCCACTCAGGAATAGGGAGAGGTTGAAGATTACCAGCAGGTCTCTGATGCTCAGCCTTAACTTGACGACAAGTATCACATTTCTCAACAAACGAGGTGATATCCAGCTTCATACCTTCCCACCAAAAATTCTTCTTCAAGTCCCGATACATCTTCGTACTTCCAGGATGAACTGAGTACGGAGCTGTATGAGCTTCTGCCAAGATTCGCTCTTTAAATTCAGAATCTCGAGGTATCACTCTTCGATCCCGAAAACGAAGCACTCCATCATTGTCCAAACTATAGTGCACGGGTCCTTTAGACTTCCTGACTCTTTTCCTGATATTTAACAACTTAGGATCCTTTCTCTGGAGAGTCTTCAATTCCTCAAAATCCTCAACCCGCACATCCAAAACTGAAGAGACCAATTCTTCCTGCTGCGAACTCTCAATAAGCAATCTCCTCATTCCATAAAGGAGAGAGTCCATACCTGATGACTCTGCTTCATCCATTAACTGAGATTTCCTACTCAAGGCATCAGCAACTAAATTAGCTTTTCTTGGATGATACTTGATCTCACACTGATAGTCGCTGATTAACTCCAACCAACGTCTCTGTCTCATATTAAGATTCTTCTGAGAAAACAGATGCTTCAAACTCTTATGATCAGTGAAGACTTCACAAACTTCACCATACAGATAATGACGCCAAATCTTGAGAGCAAACACCACGGCAGCCAACTCTAAATCATGGGTAGGATAATTCTTCTCATGCTCTTTCAACTGACGAGATGCATAGGCAACAACTCGTCCTTCCTGCATAAGAACACATCCCAACCCAAACTTAGATGCATCACTGAAAACCACAAAAGGCTTATGCGGCTCCGGAAGTGCCAACACAGGAGCTGTTGTCAATCTCTTCTTCAATTCTTGGAAGCTTCTCTCGCAACGATCTGACCACACAAATTCAACATTCTTTCTAGTCAACGCTGTGAGAGGTCCGGATAATCTGGAAAAACCTTCAACAAATCTCCGGTAATATCCGGCAAGTCCCAAGAAACTCCGAATCTCGCGCACAGAAGAAGGACGTGGCCATGATAAAACAGCTTCTATCTTACTAGGATCAACAGCCACTCCATCTCGGGAGATCACATGACCAAGAAATCTGACTTCCTCCAGCCAAAAGTCACACTTGCTAAGCTTGGCATATAACTGATGCTCTCTCAATTTACCAAGTACCAGGCGAAGATGATCTACATGCTCTTCCACGTCTCGAGAATAGACCATGATATCATCGATGAAGACCACCACAAAAGAATCCAGAAAAGGCTGAAAGACTCGGTTCATCAAATCCATAAAAGCTGCAGGAGCGTTGGTCAATCCAAAAGGCATCACCTTAAATTCATAATGACCATACCGAGATCTGAAAGCAGTCTTAGGAATATCTTTATCTCTTATTCTCAGCTGATAATATCCTGACCTCAGATCAATCTTGGAGAAAACAGTTGCTCCTTGTAGCTGATCAAACAAATCATCAATACGGGGAAGCGGGTACTTATTCTTGATGGTCACTTTATTAAGTTCCCGATAATCAATACACATTCTTAGAGTGCCATCCTTCTTCTTAACAAACAACACCGGTGCCCCCCATGGTGACGTGCTAGGTTGAATAAAACCCTTGTCAACTAGCTCTTGCAACTGGATCTTTAATTCCTTCAATTCAGCCGGCGCCATACGATAAGGAGCTCTATGCACAGGAGCGGCTCCAGGTTCCAAATCAATTGTAAACTCCAATTCCCTAACTGGAGGCAACCCTGGCAAATCATCAACAAAAACATTTGGAAATTCTTCTACAACTGGAATATCCGCTATAGACTTCTTCTCGGACGGCGAAGACACCACTTGAACCAAAAATGCATCGGCTCCACAAGCTATATCTTTCTTTGCTTGAACTGCAGATATAACAGTTTTCTTGAAGCTGTTATGAGAAGGCTTGGGTTTCATGAAAAACTGGTTCAAATTGTGATGAAGTGTGTGATGACCCCTTCGTTTTCTGTGTTGGTTAATGGCTATCCAACTGGTTTTATCAACCCCTCTCGAGGATTGAGACAGGGAGATCCCATCTCTCCCTATCTATTTCTCTTGTGCACGGAAGGATTGGTCAGTTTATTAAAAGCAGCAGGGAGTTCCAATTCTATACTTGGTATCCAAATCTGTCGTGGGGCACCAAAGCTTAATCATTTGCTTTTTGCTGATGATAGTTTGATTTTCTGTGCAGCAGATGTAGATACTAATTCTAAGCTCCAATCTTTGCTATATCAGTATGAAGTGGCTTCAGGGCAACAGTTGAACAAAGAAAAAACTTCAATGGTTTTTAGTGCTAATGTGGCTATGGATAAGAAGCAGACTATCATGAATCTTTGGAGTTCCTCTCAATTACAGCAGTATGAAAAGTATTTAGGATTGCCTCCCATGGTAGGCAGGTCTAAATCTAATGCATTCAGTGATATTAAACACAAAGTATGGTTAAAACTGCAAGGGTGGAAAGGAAACATGTTTTCTCAAGGGGGCAAGGAAACTTTACTTAAAGCTGTAGCATTAGCAATTCCATCCTATGCTATGAGTTGCTTTAAACTCCCAGCCAAGCTTTGCAGTGAAATTGAAAGTATGATGGCCAAATATTGGTGGGGACAGAAAAAGGAGGAGAAGAAAATTCATTGGATAAGTTGGAAGAAGATGTGTCAACCAAAGGCTGTTGGGGGGATGGGTTTTAAGGAGCTTGGGGTCTTTAATATGGCTATGTTAGCAAAACAGGCTTGGAGATTACTTCAGAATACACGCAGCCTATTCCATAGAATGTATGCTGCTAGATACTTCACTCATGGAAATGTATTGGTGGCTGCACTTGGTGGTAACCCTTCCTATGCTTGGAGAGGTATATGGGAGGCAAAAAATCTGTTGGTGAAAGGTGGAAGGTGGAATGTGGGGAATGGAAGATCTATTCACATTTTAAATGATGATTGGATCCCTGGGGTTCGGAATTTGAGACAGGTCTTATGTGCTGATGGTAGGAACCAGAGTGAAGAGACAATTTTGCAGCTGGAGGAGCAGGTTTCCTCTTTAATTGACATGGATACACACAGATGGGATCATCCGAAAGTTAGAGCCCTCTTCAATCCAAGAATTGCAGAGTCTATTTTAAGATTAGTACCCAGTTTTTCAGGTGCTATGGATAAGTGGATGTGGGAGCATGAAAAATCAGGTTTTTTCTCTATTAAAAGTGCCTACAGATTTTTTAAGTCTTGCTTAGTGCCAAACTGTGGTGAAGCTTCTAATGGTGCCTTTATGAAAAAATTCTGGACTGTTCTTTGGAATTTAAAAGTTCCACAAAAGTTCAAAGTTTTTGCTTGGAGAGCTTGTAGGGAAGGACTACCTTCTAAGGCCAATCTTATTAACAGAAAGTTGGAGATTAAGGGAGAATGTTGCTTCTGCCAACACCATATGGAAGACTTAACTCATGCTTTGCTACTATGTCCCACCATTCATGAGTTCTGGGTTCAGAAGTTTGCTGGTTTACAGCAACCATTTCATTTTAGCTCTTTTGTTGCAACAGCCATTGAAATATTCTCTAAGGGATCAATTGAGGATGTAACTGATTTCTTTTTGATGGCTTGGGGAGTTTGGTACCGAAGAAATAAGATGATCCATGATCAAATCTCTCTACCACCACAACAAGTCCTTGCTTTTGGCCTTTCAAGGAAGTTGAGGACAACTATTGCTGCATCTCCGAGTGGGCTACACAATCCCAAAAATCTGCAGTATAGATGGTCTCCACCTGGTCAGGATGCTCTCAAACTTAATGTAGATGGGGCTCTATTCTTTGAATTAAATAAGGCTGGCTTGGGTGCTATTCTTCGAAATCAGTTGGGGGAAGTTATTATGGCTGTAAGCAGATCAGAATTGTTGCAGATGGAGCCAGAACAGGTAGAATCAGTGGCTTTGTTGAGAGGCCTCCAGTTGTGCATAAATATGGGGATTTCAAATCTGGTTGTTGAGAGTGATTGTATGTTTATGGTGGAAGAAGTAAACAAAATATCAGATTCTAATGCTTCAATTAGATCTGTTGTTGCTGAGATTAGAAGCTTGATGCTCAGATTTCCATCCAGTTCTCTTCAATACAGTAACAGGTCCTCTAATGAAGCTGCACATAGACTTGGTAGGCATGCATGGTCAGTTGATGATACAAGTATTTGGTGGAATAGTGTTCCTACTTTCATTGAAAATGTAATTTTCATTGATCAACACTATTGTACACTTTTCTAAGGTTATTTACCTTGATGAAATGAAGTTTTACATTCACTATCAAAAAAAAAAAAAAAAAGAAACATAGTGTGGGCAAAGTGGGAAAATTAAGAGGATGGGGTTTTTTGCTCGCGAGCTTCTGGTGGTACTACAATGACCTTGTGGAATGAATGCCTCGACCTCGGTGAATTCTGAGCACCTCTTATTTTTTCCACTTTGCCCATGCTTATTACAAAGCCAAGTGAGGGCAAAGTGGAAAAGTTAAGAGGTTGGAGTTTTTTGCTCGCGGGCTTCCCATGGTACTACAATGACCTTGTGGAATGTATGATCCGACCCCGGTCAATTCGGAGCACCTCTTATTTTTACCACTTTGCCCATGCTTATTAGAAAGCCAAGTGAGGGCGAATTGGCAATGTTAAGAGGTTGGAGTTTTTTGTTCGCGGGCTTCTCATGGTACATCAATGACCCTGTGGTATGTATGCCCCGACCCCGGTCAATTCCGAGCAACTCTTGTTTTTACCATTTTCCCGATGCTTATTACAAAGCCAAGTGAGGTCGAATTGGCAAAGTTAAGAGGTTGGAGTTTTTTGCTCGCGGGCTTCCCATGGAACTACAATGAAATTTTGGTATGTATGCCCCGACCCCGGTCAATTCTGAGCACCCCTTATTTTTAGCACTTTGCCCATGTTTAGAAGAAAGCATAGTGTGGGCAAAGTGGGAAAATTAAGAGGTTGGAGTTTTTTGCTCACGGGCTTCCCATGGTACTACAATGACCTTGTGATATGTATGCCCCGACCCCGGTCAATTCGGAGCACCTCTTATTTTTAGCACTTTGCCCATGCTTATTAGAAAGCCAAGTGAGGGCGAATTGGCAATGTTAAGAGGTTGGAGTTTTTTGCTCGCGGGCTTCCCATGGTACATCAATGACCCTGTGGTTTGTATGCCCCGACCCCGATCAATTCCGAGCAGCTCTTATTTTTACCACTTTCCCAATGCTTATTACAGAGCCAAGTGAGGGTGAATTGGCAAAGTTAAGAGGTTGGAGTTTTTTGCTCGCGGGCCTCCCATGGAAGTATAATGACATTTTGGTATGTATATCGCGACCCCGGTCAATTCGGAGCACCTCTTATTTTTACCACTTTGCCCATGCTTATTAGAAAGCCAAGTGAGGGCAAACTGGCAAAGTTAAGAGTGATTGAGCTGCATTATTGCATAGTTTAAATAGTTAAAATCAATACTTTTTTAGTTGTTTTACTATTTTATTATTGATTTTAGATGAAAAAATTATTAGGATGCAAAAATTCAAGTTGAAAATTAAATTGATTAATTGCATAATTTATACTTGATTTTAATACTTGTGATTTAATTTGATATTGTTTCTTTACATGCACAACACACTTTTAATATTTTAGTTTTGTTTTATCTTTTTTTATTTATTTATTTTCTTTTTCTGTTTTATTTTATTTTATTTATTTATTTCTATTTTTTAGCGCAGAGTAAACGACATGTCGTTTGGTCTGAAGGCCAAACGACATGTCGTTTTGTACTTGGTTTGAATCGGCTGTTTGAGGAAAACGATTTGTCGTTTAGTACTCATAGAAAAACGACTTGTCATTTTTCCCGTCAAAGTTTTAACTCTCCTCTGCCAAAATGACTTGTCGTTAAGTCAATAGACGAAAACGGCAAGTCGTTCCCGTCATCTTCAACCTTTGTCCAGCCTCTACAGTGCACACAAACTCCTTGCATGCATTCGGTAGTTCCTCCAGGCCACCATTCAACACCACCAAGCTCCTCCCCGGAACCACCACTCAAGCATGAGCACCTCCATACATGGCCAAGAACCATTGCCTCGGACGAACCACTTACCGAAACCACCGAGCTAAGCAGCACCCCGTTTCCAACCTCCTCCACTTGCTGCTGGAAGATCATTTGCTTCTCTGTGGGAAAGACTATCATAAAACCACGAAGAAGCCGCAACTCACATTCAGTTTTCACGGAACATATCATACTTACTGTCGGCTGGAAGAAATAATCAGTGGAAGACACGGCTTGGTGGAGACAGATGCTCTCCATTCACACGGGACCAGCTGGAGCAATAATGCATGCAGTTTTCGTTTTATAGAGCAGCAGCAAATCCACGTGGAAGAAGCCTCGGTTTCACTGGGTTGGTTGGTAGTAAGCTGGAACGAAAATACAACATGCACGCCAGAGGATCCATTCGGTTAAATGCAATCTCTAATAGAAAGTGGAGGAATAAACTAAAGAAAGATATGGACCTGCTGCTGGAAGATGCACGGTGAAAGCAAAAGAAAGCCGAAAGAAAAAGAAAGAAAGAAAAGAAAAGAAACAGACGTGAAGAAATGGAATACGCATGTGATGACGAAAAGAAATGGATGAATAAAGAAAAGAAGTGGTTGAGTGCTAGAGAGATGCAACCTTTCGACAGTGGGAAACATCAAGACCTAGCAGTTGCAGCTGAAGGCTTTTTGAAGCCTATAAAAAGGCTTGAGATGAACGAAGAAAATCATCAGAATTTTGGAGAGCTAGTCCTATTTCTCTTCAGCAGTTCATTTTTATTTGTAGTGTCTATTTAAGTTGAGTTTATTTTTATTTGCAGTGTCTATTTAAGTTTATTTCATTTGAGAGTTAATCTATTTTCTTTAAGCTTGTTTTGTAATATTTGGTGTTGTATTTTATTTTAGTTTTCTAATGAAGAGTTTATCATTGAATTCCATGGTTCTTGTGATGAACATGGTTGGCTAATTTTTCATACTAAGGTTAAGAGGTGAAATCTAATGATTTAAATATTGTTTTAGATCAATAAAAGAGTTATATTGCGAGTTTGATTAATTGATTGGTGTTATTATTAGAAACTTTGATTATCTTTATATTTCTCTTGATTCATTGTGATTTTCAAATACAGTGAATGCTTGAAAAATCCCTGTGATAATCAATTGGATTTGTGAATATTTCTACCATAAATTATTCAAACTCAATATTTGGTGATTATTTTTCTTGGGCTTATTTGTTAAATCTTCCAGTTAGATGGAATCATTATTCTAGTCTAACCGAGCTAATTGATTGGAAACAATTTTATAAATTATTAGATGGATTCTCGAAACCTTAGTCATTCTCCATATTGATTCATTTTATTATTTCAGTTATATTTTGTTACTTTAAAAAAAAATCCTCATCCCAGAAATCTCTTCTTTTTGATTGTTCGTTCCTTTTAATAATCTATTTTTATTTTATTCTCTTTATCACATTAATCAATCCCTGTGGATTCGATCCTGTAAAGTACTACGACACCAGTATACTTGCAGGTAAAACTGCTCTGAATTTTTATTCATTATTTTGAGTGAAAGTTTAGACGTAACAAGTTTTTGGCGCCGTTGCCGGGGATTGCAACATGTGGTAAAATATATATATATATATATATATATATAAATATTTTTCTAACTTTCTCTTGTTTTCTTTTTTTTTTTCAAATACTATTTTTGTTTAAGAAAGAGATTGTGTGGCATTGCTTTCATATTCATATCATTTTGTAATCTCATTCCTTTCTCTATCTGTGTTTGCTTGCATAGATATAGAGACGAGTTGGGTAGATTTGCAAGGAGAGCTGAAGTAGACATTGATACTCTCTTTGACAATTTATTTGACACGCCTTCTAATTTTGATACACATTCTATTTCATCAATTTCTTCATCTAACATGAGTGTGCACGAAGATCAACCTAGGACTCTTCAAGAGTACCTTCACCCTACGCGCACAGCAACACCATCATGCATTTTATGTCCTCCTAATATTCCTCCAGTGGATTTCAAACCTGGTATGATACAACTTCTCCCTACTTTTCATGGTTTGGATAGTGAAAATCCATATGTCCATATAAGGGAGTTTGAAGAGGTTGTTGCTACTTTTAATAGTCAACTTGGCACTATGGATGCTTTTCGACTTAAGTTTTTTTCTTTTTCACTAAAGGATAAGGCAAAGAGTTGGATGTATTCATTGAGACCACGGTCGATCGGGTCATGGGCTGAGATGACCCAAATATTTTTCAATAAATACTTTCCTCATCATAAGACTAACGCTTTGAAAAGACAAATCTCAACTTTTACACAAAAGGATAGTGAGACTTTGTATCAAGCATGGGAACGTTTTAAAGAAACACTTAACTTGTGTCCCCATCATGGTTATGAGAGCTGGCGTCTAGTTAGCTATTTTTATGAGGGTCTTACTCCTAGAGAGCGTCAATTCATTGAAATGATGTGTAATGGTGAGTTTTTGCAGAAGGATCCGGATGAGGCAATAGAGTATTTAAATGAACTTGCAGAAAAGGCTCACACTTGGACAGGACCAAATGCTTTCGACAATACCAATTGAGCACGCCCAAATCAAACTCAGTCTAGTGGAGGCATCTACCATTTCAGAGAAGAAGATAACTTGAAGGCAAGGATGGAAGGCCTAACTAGAGAGTTAGAGGCACTAAAGACGAAGGGAACTACGACAGCTCACATTATTCACCAAGCTGATGCACCTAAACTGTGTGTCATTTGTCAGGAAGTAGATCACCTTGCGCAGGATTGCCCAACCCTTACTGAGATGAGAGGAGTATATATGGCACATTGCAATTCGCTTGGTATGTATAAAAAGCCCTTTTCACCCTATTCGGAGACATACAACCCTGGATGGAGGAATCATCCCAACTTTAGTTGGAGGAATGACTCCAATTCACATCAAAATCCTCAAGGGCCTTCTGTTTCTACCTCTTATGTGCCCCCACATAAGAAAACCCTTGAGGAGACATTACAAACTTTTATGCAGGGTCAAGCTAATATTAATAGCCAGATAATGCAGGCTGTTAATGATTTGAAGGGCCCTATTGGTGAATTGACCTCCTCATTGCGCATTCAAGAAAAGGGTAAGTTTCCTGCTCAAACTTAACCGAATCCCAAAGGAAAATTAGAGGTAAGTAATTCAAATTCTTATGATTCGAAAACTGAACATGCCAAGTCCATCACCACTCTACGCAATGGAAAAATAATTGATAAAAGTATTTCAATGAAAGATGATAAGACCAACAATTCTTCAAATTCCAAGAGTGATGGTGAACTTGACAAAGTTGAGTTAGATATGCCTGTCAAAACCCCAATACCTGCCCCTTTTCCCCAAAGGTTGCAACCTTCTCACAAATTGGTTCAAAATGCTGACATTCTTGAAATTTTCAAATAGGTGAAAATTAATATTCCTTTGTTGGATGCCATTAAACAGATTCCATCTTATGCAAAGTTTTTGAAAGATCTGTGTACAGTGAAGTGTACGATGAAGGTACAAAAGAAGGCTTTCCTCACAGAACAGGTAAGTGCCATCCTCCAAAATAATTCTCCTCCAAAATATAAAGATCGAGGTTGTCCAACAATTTCTTGTGTCATTTGGAACTTTAAAATCGAGAAAGCTTTACTTGACCTTGGTGCTAGTGTCAACCTCCTACCCTACTCGGTATATGAGCAATTGGGTCTTGGTGAGCTTAAGCCCACCAAGGTAACACTCCAACTTGCCGACCGTTTAAAAAAATACCGAGAGGAATAGTTGAGGATGTATTAGTGCAAGTAGGCAAATTTTACTTCCCGATGGACTTTATTGTTTTGGACACAGAACCTGTCTTTGATGTTTACACTCAAATTCCTATAATTTTAGGAAGACCATTCCTTGCAACCTTGAATGCTTTAATAAATTGCAGGAGTGGTGTGATGATAATTTCTTTTGGCAACATGACTTTGGAGTTGAATATTTTCAATATTTGTAAATAACCTGGCGATGATGATAACGTGCATGAAGTGAATCTAATTCAAACTCTTGTTCAGGATCAATTTGATTTGTCATTTTTTTCTGACCGTCTAGAAGCCTGTTTGGTTCATTGCGAAAATTTTGATGATGATTCTGTGCTTGCTTCTATGAATTTTTTGCTAGGATCCACTCCTATAATGGACACTAATAAGTGGAGGGCACGTTTTGAGGAGTTACCACCTCGTGATGTTGTGCCCCTCCCCTCAAGTGTCCAAACACCAAAACTCGACTTGAAACCTCCATCTGCTGAACTCAAATATGCATTTTTAGGCAAAGCAGAGACATTACCAGTTGTCATCTCCTCAAAACTCGATAAAATTCAGGAGAAGAAATTAATTGATGTTCTCATTCAACACAAAGATGCAATCGGATGGACCATAGCTGATATAAAAGGAATCAGTCCTTTGATTTGTACTCACAGGATATATTTAGAGGACAATGTTAAACCCTCTAGAGAGATGCAACGTAGATTCAACCCCAACATGAGAGAAGTTGTTAGAGCAGAGGTGTTGAAACTTCTGGATGTAGGGATCATCTACCCTATTTCTGACAGCAAATGGGTTAGTCCTACACAGGTGGTACCTAAGAAATCTGGTATGACTATAGTTAGGAATGCAGAAAATGAGTTGATCCCAACTAGAGTTACTATTGGTTGGCGTGTGTGCATTGACTACAGAAAGCTAAATTTGGTTACTAGGAAGGATCACTTTCCTCTACCATTCATGGATCAAATCCTTGAACGGATAGCTGGCCATAAATTTTATTGCTTCCTAGATGGTTATTCTGGATATAACCAAATTGAGATTGCTCTTGAAGAACAAGAGAAGACAACTTTTACATGTCCATTTGGTACCTTTGCATATCGAAGGATGCCATTCGGACTTTGTAATGCCCCTGCTACATTTCAAAGATGCATGATGAGCATATTCAGAGACATGGTAGAGCGTTTTGTTGAAATATTCATGGATGATTTTTCTATTTTTGGTGATTCATTTGATGAATGTTTAACTCATTTAGAAAAAGTGCTGATTAGATGCAAAGAAAAGAATTTGATTTTGAACTGGGAAAAGTGCCATTTTATGGTTACTTAAGGGATTGTCCTTGGTCATATTGTCTCTTCTCAAGGTATCAAAGTTGAGAAAGCCAAGATTGAATTAATTGCTAATTTTCCCATCCCAAAGAACATCAAGGATATCAGATCTTTTCTAGGTCATGCAGGATTTCACAGAAGATTCATTAAAGACTTCAGTATAGTTTCTAAACCTTTGTGCAATTTATTGTCAAAGGAAAATTCTTTTGTGTAGACTGAGGACTGTACAATAGCTTTTACAAAGCTAAAAGGTATGTTAATTTCAGCCCCAATCATGCAATCACCTGATTGGAACTTACCATTTGAAATTATGCGTGATGCTAGTGATTATGCAGTTGGAGCTGTGTTGGGCCAACGTAGGGACAAAAAGCCTTGTGTTATTTATTATGCAAGTAGAACTTTAAATAGTGCTCAAATGAATTATTCAACAACTGAAAAAGAGCTACTTGCAGTAATTTTTGCACTTGACAAATTTCGTTCTTACTTGATTGGGTCTCAAATTGTCATTTTTACTGATCATGCAACTTTGAAATACCTTTTAGCTAAAAAAGATACAAAACCAAGGTTGCTTAGATGGATCCTTTTGCTGCAAGAATTTGATTTAACAATTAAAGACAAAAAATGAGTTGAAAATGTTGTTGTTGATCACTTGTCTAGACTTGTTTTTTCAGATCCCGTGGAGACAATTCCAATTAAAGACACATTCCCAGATAAGCAACTTCTTGGAATATCCCAAATGCCTTGGTATGCTGATATTACAAATTTTCTTGTTACAGGGGAAATTCCTCACTGTTGGACTCAACAAGACAAGAAGAGATTTTTTGTAGAGGTACAAAAATTCTTCTGGGATGATCCGTATCTGTTTAAATATTGCCCAGATCAAATAATTAGAAGATGCGTGTCGGACAATGAATTCCAAGGTGTAATATCTTTCTGTCACTCTGGAGCATGTGGTGGCCATTTCGCTGGTAAGAAAACAGCCTTTAAAATTTTACAATGTGGTTTTTATTGGCCTACTCTTTTCAAGGACACCCATGAATTTTGTAAAATGTGTGAACGTTGTAAAAAATTAGGAGGAATTACCCGCCGAAATATGATGCCGTTAAATCTAATTTTGGTTATTGAAATATTTGATTGTTGGGGCATCGATTTTATGGGACCCTTTCCAATCTCTTTTGGCAACCTCTAAATTTTGGTAGCTGTTGATTATGTGTCCAAATGGATTGAGGCTATTCCATGTAGACAAAATGATCATAAGGTTGTGCTGAAATTTTTGAAAGAAAATATTTTGTCTAGGTTTGGAACACCTCGGGCCATTATCAGTGATGGGGTAAACATTTTTGTAATAAACCTTTTGAGGCCTTAATGCGGAAATATGGTATTACTCATAAGGTTGCTACCCCTTATCACCCACAAACAAGTGGCCAAGTTGAAATATCCAATCGGGAGATTAAAAAGATTTTAGAAAAGACAGTTAACCCAAATCGCAAAGATTGGTCTTTACGACTAACTGATGCTCTTTGGGCATACCGTACTGCTTTTAAAACCCCAATTGGTATGTCCCCATATAGACTTATTTTTGAAAAGGCTTATCACTTGCCTGTGGAATTGGAACACAAAGCTTATTGGGCTATTAAGCAGTTTAATTTTGATATGGACAAAGCTAACTCTCTTCGTAAGTTTCAACTTAATGAGTTAGAAGAAATCAGGAATGAAGCTTACGACAACTCTCGTGTTTACAAGGAAAAAATGAAGATTTTTCATGATAAAAATATCTTCCGAAAGTCCTTTGAACCTTCCCAAAAGGTTTTGTTGTATAATTTTAGGCTCCATTTGTTTCCTGGCAAGTTTCGATCCCGATGGAGTGGTCCCTTTGTTGTAAAAACTGTTATCCTTATGGGACTATTGAGATAGAAAATCCAGAGAATGGTAATAATTTTAAAGTCAATGGACAGAGGTTGAAACCATTTTTGGGTCATTTTACTCCAGAGATTGAATCCACTGCTCTAGAAGATCCTAGTTATCAAAGGTGATTTCTTTCCTTTTATTCTGCGGTGTTAATCATGCTTTAATTCATGCCTTTTTATAATATCTCATCACATTTGCTTAACATTGAGGACAATGTCACATGTAGTTGGGGGGTGGGTTTCTATTGAAAATATGCTAGTTATTTATTTTCTCCTCCAATTGTTGTTTTCTGCTTAAAAAAAATGATTTCCTGACAAGATGAAGTGATACTGACACGTGATAGCACAGTGATTGCAAGTGTCCGCTTTGGCAAAGTAGTTATCTTGCCTGTTATCCCATTTGTTTGGTGGTATTTCTTTAGGGATATTGAGTCTTAGAAAACCTGCTTTTGAATGAGTCATTTCTTTTCTGTTTTTGTTTCATTAATTTTCTTAAAAAAAAAAAAAAATTTAGCATGGGTGCCTGTGATATTTTGTCTTAATGCAATATGCATTGATATACACATAATTGATACACACTCTATTCTTTCATTTTGTGAAATTTGAGCATCTTGGTAGTGTAGATGAATGGAATTATTTTTATGAAAATTTATTTTCAACCCTGAGCATAGAACATAATTCCTGATGCATCATATTTTGTTTGATGTGTGATTTGAAACACCGGAATGTTATATTTATTGAGATAGACTTGGCATGACTTATATATAATGAAGGAAAAATCTTGAAGGATATTTTAGACATGCTTACACTTATAGTGTTCTTCATTACTATTCATTGATTTAACACAGGAGAAGTAAACTGTTGGACTACCGAGCCTTTTATTAAAAAAAAAAAAAACGTAATAAAGGATAAAGCATATGGAGCTTTCCTAAGGAAAGGGCTAGAAATAGTTACCAAACTTTGGGGGTTGAGTATTCAACCTTTAAACAGAGTTGGCGTGAAAACTGCTAGTCCCTTGGGCTTTGAGGTAGTTAGAATCAGCAATGATTAATCTTAAAGTTAAAAAATCCTGGGACAAATCCTGGCTAGTAATGAAGAACACACAGTCTATATACACACATCTGTGTTCAAAGATATTTTTCCCAATTCTTTGTGAAAGATTGTTGAGACAGTCTTGGTAGATATAGCACCCAGGGGTTGATAGTCATGTGTTGCATTTGTGAGAATTCATTATTATGTTTGATTGTTTTTGTTTGAATTTTGAGCTTTATGCAATATTCATCTCAATTAATTTTTACTATTTTGCTCAGAAACTAACAAAAAGTTAGTTGGGGGGTGTGATTGAGCTGCATTATTGCATAGTTTATATAGTTAAAATCAATACTTTTTTAGTTGTTTTACTATTTTATTATTGATTTTAGATAAAAAATGATTAAGATGCAAAAATTCAAGTTGCAAATTAAATTGATTAATTGTATAATTTATGCTTGATTTTAATACTTGTGATTTAATTTGATATTGTTTCTTACATGCACAACACACTTTTTATATTTTAGTTTTGTTTTATCTTTGTTTATTTATTTATTTTCTTTTCTGTTTTATTTTATTTTATTTTTTTATTTCTGTTTTTCAGCACAGACTAAACGACATGTCGTTTGGTCCAAAAACCAAAACGACATGTCGTTTTGTACTTGGTTTGAATCGGCCGTCTGAGGAAAATGACTTCTTGTTTAGTACTCATAGAAAAATGACTTGTCGTTTTTCCCGTCGAAGTTGTAACTCTCCTCTGCCAAAACGACTTGTTGTTTAGTCAATAGACGAAAATGACAAGTCGTTCCCGTCATTTTCAACCTTCGTCCAGCCTCTACAGTGCACGCAAACTCCTTGCATGCGTTCGGCAGCTCCTCCACGCCACCATTCGACACCACCAAGCTCCTCCCCGGAACCACCACTCAAGCATGAGCACCTCCATACACGGCCAAGAACTGTTGCCTCGGATGAACCATTTACCGAAACCACCAAGCTAAGCAGCATCCCGTTTCCAACCTCCTCCACTTGCTGCTGGAAGATCATTTGCTTCTCTGTGGGACAGACTATAACGAAACCACGAAGAAGCCGCAACTCACATTCGGTTTTCACGGAACATATCATACTTACTGTCGGCTGGAAGAAATAATCAGTGGAACACAAGGCTTGGTGGAGACAGATGCTCTCCATTCACATGGGACCAGCTGGAGCAATAATGCATGCAGTTTTCGTTTTACAGAGCAGCAACAAATCCACGTGGAAGAAGCCTCGGTTTCACTGGGTTGGTTGGCAGTAAGCTGGAACGAAAATACAACATGCACGCCAGAGGATCCATTCGATTAAATGCAATCTGTAATAGAAAGTGGAGGAATAAACTAAAGAAAGATATGGACTTGCTACTGGAAGATGCACGGTGAAAGAAAAAGAAAGCCGAAAGAAAAAGAAAGAAAGAAAAGAAAAGAAACAGACGTGAAGAAATGGAATACGCATGTGATGACGAAAAGAAATGGATGAATAAAGAAAAGAAAAGAAGTGGTTGAGTGCTGGAGAGATGCAACCTTTTGACAGTGGGAAACATCAAGACCTGGCAGTTGCAGCTGAAGGCTTTTTGAAGCCTATAAAAAGGCTTGAGATGAACGAAGAAAATCATCAGAATTTTGGAGAGCTAGTCCTATTTCTCTTCAGCTGTTCATTTTTATTTGCAGTGTCTATTTAAGTTCAGTTTATTTTTATTTGATTTAAATTCAGTTTATTTTTATTTGATTTAAGTTCAGTTTATTTTTATTTGCAGTGTTTATTTAAGTTTATTTCATTTGAGAGTTAATCTATTTTCTTTAAGCTTGTTTTGTAATATTTGGTGTTGTATTTTATTTTAGTTTTCTAATGGAGAATTTATCATTGAATTCCATGGTTCTTCTGATGAACATGGTTGGCTAATTTTTCATACTAAGGTTAAGAGGTGAAGTCTAATGATTTAAATATTATTTTAGATCAATAAAAGAGTTATATTGTGAGTTTGATTAATTGATTGGTTTTATTATTAGAAACTTTGATTATCTATATATTTTTCTTGATTCATTGTGATTTTCGAATACAGTGAATGCTTGAAAAATCCCTGTGATAATCAATTGGATTTGTGAATATTTCTACCATAAATTATTCAAACTCAATATTTGGTGATTATTTTTCTCGGGCTTATTTTTTAAATCTTCCAGTTAGACGGAATCATTATTCTAGTCTAACCGAGCTAATTTGATTGGAAACAATTTTATAAATTATTAGATGGATCCTCGAAACCTTAGTCGTTCTCCATATTGATTCATTTTATTATTTCAGTTATATTTTGTTACTTTAAAAAAAAATCATCATCCCAGAAATCTCTTCTTTCTAATTGTTCGTTCCTTTTAATAATCTATTTTTATTTTATTCTCTTTATCACATTAATCAATCCCTGTGGATTCGATCCTGTAAAGTACTACGACACCAGTATACTTGCAGGTAAAACAGCTCTACTTTTTTATTCATTATTTTGAATGAAAGTTTAGACACAACAAAGAGGTTGGAGTTTTTTGCTCGCGGGCTTCCCATGGTACTACGCTGACCCTGTGGTATGTATGCCTCGACCCCGGTCAATTCCGAGCACCTCTTATTTTTACCACTTTGACCATGCTTATTACAAAACCAAGTGAGGGCAAAGTGACAAAGTTAAGAGGATGGAGATTTTTGCTCGCGGGCTTCCCGTGGTACTACAATGACCTTGTGGTATGTATGCCCCGACGCCGGTCAATTAGGAGCACCTCTTATTTTTAACAGTTTGCCCTTAGAATGTGACGCCCCGACTCCCATGTACAAAAAACCTCGAGAATCATGACGTCAGGATGATGACAACCCGGTCACGCATCCCAACGACAAGTGTCAAGTGTGTGCAACAAATAAATAGTGCATAAATAAAAACACAGCGGAAGGTAAATAAGTCAACTAGTACCAGAATTTTAGTTAATACAGATATCCAAAAATACAAATACCTTAAAAACAAAGCCAAGTCCCAAAATAAAATACAAGTCTGATAAAAAGAACTACAACACGAATGATCCCAGATCACTCCTCCGGCGGAGCTAAATCCTCAGGCTCAGCATCTGCATCATCAACAAAGTCTGCAGTACCATTAAATGGTACCACAGGTAAGTTATAACCTAACCAAGTCCAGAGATAAAATATATCTAAACAATTAACCATGCATGCACATGATGCAATATGCAACACACGCCAAAAATCTCTTTGGCTCAAAAATATTTCCAGTAAAATCAATTCCACCATTTTCTCAGAAAATGGCACACAAAAATCATTATCTATCATTTTCCCAGAAAATGATACACAAAAACAACTCACGCTATTTTTTCAGAAAATAGCCAATTTCCAATCATTCCAATTAAACCATATGCACCATGGCCTCCCCTATGGACCATCCGCACGTCCTAGCTACTTTACAAGCGATGCCCAGTTCCGCACCCAGTGCGTTCGTGGCCAGGTCATCCTCTAGCCCCGCCAACAGAAGGGCCACGGAGTCGGCACGTCCAACGTCCGATCCCGTTGTCGCCCGACGACAACTCAGGGGACGTCACTCAGTATATTCCGCTCCCGAGTGACCAGAGGAGCTCCACCGAGATAATGCCCCATCTCGGCTTGGGATCGTGATACACACGCACCCAAAAGTCCAATTCTCATGAAAACCCAGTTTTCAAAATAACCACATGAACATGAATACAATACACGAAAACCCAGTTTTCCATTTACAAACATGCCATGTGTGCAATATGTAATGAACCAGATCAATCCTCACAACCAATGATCAACTCCCAAAATCACAATACAACCAAAATATCCAATATCCAAATCACATAACCAAACTCCAACAATTAATCCAACCACAATTAATCACACACAACAAATACTCCGATCAATCCATCCACCCCTGAACTCCTCGGACTCAGTCCGGAACCAACCAGGATACATATATATAAAATATAGCAGTTAATTGCAAAAATATAATTAAATCTCAAAGAATTGTTTAGGAAATACTTACAGCACTTTAAAACAATTTTACGAAGGTTTCGAGGCACAGGAAAACGCCAAAGCAGCAAATTCACACAGTGTAAAAACACTGGCCGAAATGCAGTGAAATTGGAATTTCACACGGGTTCAAACGAAGACTCGAAATTGATAGGGTAGGGCCTATGGAAGGTGGTGAATCTAATGGTGGTGGTGGTTGGCCGAGAATAGTGGCGAAAACAGGCGGTTTTAAGGCCGGAATGTCAAATCGGAAGTGATGCTCGTATGACCGGCTTCGGCGACGGATCGGGGTCGGGTTTGGGTGGAAAAACATGGTATTGGGCCGGTGAAGATGTGGTGAAGAAATGGTGGCCGGAGGTGGCCGGACGGTGGATGAATGGGGAAAAACCCACCGCGGATTCGATCGGCTCGTGGCGGTTAACGGCGGCGTTAGCCGGCCGGATATTGGTAGGGTAGACTCACCGGCGGACGGGGAAGGGGCTGGTGCTGGCGGTGTAGTGCACAGCGGCCGAGAGGCGGCGCAGCGACGGTTGATCCGTTTCACACGGAGGAGAGAGGAGAGAGAAGAGAGAGAAGGGAGAGGGGGTCGGGCACGCGGGGGAAAGTAGGGGAAAAAGAAAAAAGGAAAGAAGAAAAAGGAAAGAAAAGAAAAAAGAAGAGGGGAAAAAAGAGGGGAAAAAAGGAAGATCCAGTCTTTCAACCTGGGTCCCGAAAAATCCAACGAATATGAAATTAAAACCGAAAGCTAAATAAAATAAACCAAACGCAGTGAAATATTTTAAGGGCAACAATAAAAATTTAAAACCCAAAAAAAATAAATCAATTTAATTTAAAGATCATTTTAAAAGCCAAAACAGTAAATAAAATCTAGAAAGCGCATAAAAATAATTTTCACAACATAAAATATTAAGAAATAATATTTAAAAACTCCCAAAATTTTAAAACAAAATAAATAATCACAAAATAAATTAAATAAAACCTCCATTAAAAATACACAAAAGTCCAGGATGTTACATAGAAAGCCGAGTGAGGGCAAAGTGGCAAAGTTAAGAGGTTGGAGTTTTTTTTATCGTGGGCTTCCCATGGTCAATTCCGAGCAGGTCTTATTTTTACCACTTTCCCAATGCTTATTACAAAACCAAGTGAGGGCGAATTGGCAAAGTTAAAAGGTTGGAGTTTTTTGCTTGCGGGCCTCCCATGGAACTACAATCACCTTTTGGTATGTATGCCCCACCCCGGTCAATTCGGAGCACCTCTTATTTTTACCACTTTGCCCATGGTTATTAGAAAGTCAAGTGAGGGCAAACTGGCAAAATTAAGAGGTTGGAGTTTTTTGCTCGCGGGCTTCCCATGGTACTACCCTGACCCTGTGGTATGTATGCCTCGACTCCGGTCAATTCCGAGCACCTCTTATTTTTACCACTTTGACCAAGCTTATTACAAAGCCAAGTGAGGGTGAATTGGCAAAGGTAAGAGGTTGGAGTTTTTTCTCGCAGGCTTCCCATGGTACTACAATGACCTTGTGGAATGTATGCCCCAACCCCGGTCAATTCGGAGCACCTCTTATTTTTACCAGTTTGCCCATGCTTATTACAAAGCCAGGTGAGGGCAAAGTAGCAAAGTTAAGAGGTTGGAGTTTTTTGCTCGTAGGCTTCCCATGGAACTACCATGACATTTTGGTATGAATGCGTCGAACCTGGTCAATTCCGAGCACTTCTTATTTTTACCACTTTGCACTTGGTTAGTAGAATGCATAGTGTGGGCAAAGTGGCAAAGTTAAAAGGACGGAGTTTTTTGCTTGTGGGCTTCGCATGGTACTACAATGACCCTTGTGGAATGTATTCCCCGACCCCGGTCAATTCCGAGCAGCTCTTATTTTTACCACTTTGACCATGCTTATTACAAAGCCGAGTGAGGGCAAATTGGCAAAGTTAAGAGGTTGAGTTTTTTGCTCGCGGGCTTCCCTTCGTACTACAATGACCTTGTGGCTTGTATGCCTCAACCCCGGTCAATTCCGAGTACCTCTTATTTTTACCACTTTGCCCATGCTTATTACAAAGCCAAGTGAGGGCAAAGTGGGAAAGTTAAGAGGTTGGAGTTTTTGCTCATGCGCTTCCCATGGTACTACAATGACCTTGTGGAATGTATGCCCCGACCACGGTCAATTCTGAGCACCGCTTATTTTTACTCCTTTGCCCATGCCTAGAAGAAAGTAAAGTGTGGGCAAAGTGGGAAAGTTAAGACGTTGGAGTTTTTTTCCCGCGGGCTTCCCGTGGTACTGCAATGACCTTGTGGTATGTATGGCTCGACCCTGGTGAATTCTGAGCACCTCTTATTTTTACCACTTTGCCCAAGCTTATTACAAAGCCAAGTGAGGGTGAATTGGCAAAGGTAAGAGGTTGGAGTTTTTTGCTCGCAGGCTTCCCATGGTACTACAATGACCTTGTGGAATGTATGCCCCGACCCCGGTCAATTCCAAGCACACCTTATTTTTACTACTTTGCCCATGCTTAGAGGAAAGCATAGTGTTGGGAAAGTGGGAAAGTTAAGAGGTTGGAGTTTTTTGCTCGCGGGCTTCCCTTGGTACTACAATGAGCCTTGGGTATGGATGCCTCGACCTCGGTCAATTCCGAGCACTTCTTATTTTTACCACTGTGCACT
Source organism: Cyclocarya paliurus (assembly GCA_029856935.1). Lineage (NCBI taxonomy): Eukaryota > Viridiplantae > Streptophyta > Magnoliopsida > Fagales > Juglandaceae > Cyclocarya > Cyclocarya paliurus. Next base: position 16,383,227 of record CM056957.1, on the reverse strand, counting down.
TGCTTAGTAGAAAGCATAGTGTGGGGAAAGTGGCAAACTTAAGAGGATGTAGTTTTTTGCTCGTGGGCTTCCCATGGTACTACAATGACCTTGTGGTATGTATGCCCCGACCCTGGTCAATTCGGAGCACCTCTTATTTTTACCACTTTGCCCATGCTTATTAGAAAACCAAGTGATGGCGAATTGACAAAATTAAGAGGTTGGAGTTTTTTGCTCGTGGGCTTCCCATCGTACTACACTGACCCTGTGGTATGTACGCCTCGGCCCCGATCAATTCGGAGGACCTCTTATTTTTACCCCTTTGCCCATGCTTAGTAGAAAGCCAAGTGAGGGCGAAGTGGCAAAGTTAAGAGGTTGAGTTTTTTGCTCGCGGGCTTCCCTTGGTACTACAATGACCTTGTGGTATGTATGCCTCCACCCCGGTCAATTCCAAGCAACTCTTATACCCTTTGCACTTGCTTTGTAGAAAGCATAGTGTGGGCAAAGTGGCAAAGTTAAGAGAATGGAGTTTTTTGCTTGCGGGCTTCCCATGGTACTACAATGACCTTGTGGCATGTATGCTCCGACCCCTGTCAATTCAGAGCACCTCTATTTTTGCCACCTTGCCCATGCTTATTAGAAAGCCAAGTGAGAGCGAATTGACAAAGTTAAGCGGTTGGAGTTTTTTGCTCGCAGGCTTCCCATGGTACTACATTGACCTTGTGGTATGTATGACCCGACCCCGGTCAATTCCGAGCACCCCTTATTTTTACCCCTTTTCCCATGTTTAGAAGAAAGCACAGTGTGGGCAAAGTTGGAAGGTTAAGAGGATGGAGTTTTTTGCTCGCGTGCATCCGGTGGTACTACAATGACCTTGTGGTATGAATGCGTTGGCCCTGGTGAATTCCAAGCACGTCTTATTTTTTCCACTTTGCACAAGCTTATTACAAAGCTAAGTGAGGGCAAAGTGGAAAAGTTAAGAGGTTGGAGTTTTTCGCTCGCGGGCTTCCCATGGTACTACAATGACCTTGTGGAATGTATTCCCCGACCCCGGTCAATTCGGAGCACCTCTTATTTTTACCAGTTTGCCCATGCTTATTACAAAGCCAGGTGAGGGAAAAGTAGCAAAGTTAAGAGGTTGAGTTTTTTGCTCGCGGGCTTCCCTTGGTACTACAATGACCTTGTGGTATGTATGCCTCCACCCCGGTCAATTCCAAGCAACTCTTATTTTTACCACTTTGCACTTGCTTTGTAGAAAGCATAGTGTGGGCAAAGTGGCAAAGTTAAGAGGATGGAGTTTTTTGCTTGCGGGCTTCCCATGGTACTACAATGACCTTGTGGCATGTATGCCCCGACCCCTGTCAATTCAGAGCACCTCTATTTTTGCCACCTTGCCCATGCTTATTAGAAAGCCAAGTGAGAGCGAATTGACAAAGTTAAGCGGTTGGAGTTTTTTGCTCGCAGGCTTCCCATGGTACTACATTGACCTTGTGGTATGTATGACCCGACCCCGGTCAATTCCAAGCACCCCTTATTTTTATCCCTTTGCCCATGTTTAGAAGAAAGCACAGTGTGGGCAAAGTTGGAAGGTTAAGAGGATGGAGTTTTTTGCTCGCGTGCATCCGGTGGTACTACAATGACCTTGTGGTATGAATGCGTTGGCCCTGGTGAATTCCAAGCACGTCTTATTTTTTCCACTTTGCACAAGCTTATTACAAAGCTAAGTGAGGGCAAAGTGGAAAAGTTAAGAGGTTGGAGTTTTTTGCTCGCGGGCTTCCCATGGTACTACAATGACCTTGTGGAATGTATTCCCCGACCCCGGTCAATTCGGAGCACCTCTTATTTTTACCAGTTTGCCCATGCTTATTACAAAGCCAGGTGAGGGAAAAGTAGCAAAGTTAAGAGGTTGGAGTTTTTTGCTCGCAGGTTTCCCATGGAACTACCATGACATTTTGGTATGGATGCGTCGAACCCGGTCAATTCCGAGCACTTCTTATTTTTACCACTTTGCACTTGCTTAGTAGAATGCATAGTGTGGGCAAAGTGGCAAAGTTAAGAGGATGGAGTTTTTTGCTTGCGGGTTTCGCATGGTACTACAATGACCCTTGTGGAATGTATTCCCCGACCTCGGTCAATTCCGAGCAGCTCTTATTTCTACCACTTTGACCATGCTTTTACCAGTTTGCCCATGCTTATTACAAAGCCAAGTGAGGGCAAAGTAGCAAAGTTAACAGGTTGGAGTTTTTTGCTCGCGGGCTTCCCATGGAAGTACAAAGATATTTTGGTATGGATGCCTCGACCCCGGTCAATTCCGAGAACTTCTTATTTTTACCACTTTGCACTTGCTTAGTAGAAAGCATAGTGTGGTCAAAGTGATAAAGTAAAGAGGATGGAGTTTTTTGCTCGCGGGCTTCCCATGGTACTACAATGAGCTTGTGGTATGTATGCCTCGACTCCGGTCAATTCCGAGTAGCTCTAATTTTTACCACTTTGACCATGCCTATTACAAAGCCGAGTGAGGGCAAATTGGCAAAGTTAAAAGCTTGAGTTTATTGCTCGCGGGCTACCCATAGTACTACAATGACCTTGTGGAATGTATGCTCGACCCCGGTCAATTCCGAGCACCCCTTATTTTTACCACTTTGCCCATGTTTAGAAGAAAGCATAGTGTGGGCAAAGTGGGAAAGTTAAGAGGATGAAGTTTTTTGCTCGCATGCTTTCGGTGGTACTACAATGACCTCGTGGTATGAATGCCTCGACCTTGGTGAATTTTGAGCACCTCCTATTTTTTCCACTTTGCCCACACTTATTACAAAGCCAAGTGAGGGCAAAGTGGAAAAGTTAAGAGGTTGGAGTTTTTTGCTCGCGGGCTTCCCATGGTACTACAATGATCCTGTGGTATGGCTGCCTCATCCCCGGTCAATTCTAAGCACCTCTTATTTTTACCACTTTGTACTTGCTTAGTAGAAAGCATAGTGTGGGCAAAGTGGCAAAGTTAAGAGGATGGAATTTTTTGCTCACGGGCTTCCCATGGTACTACAATGACCTTGTGGTATGTATGCCCCAACCCCGGTCAATTCAGAGCACCTCTTATTTTTATCACTTTGCCCATGCTTATTACAAAGCCAAGTGAGGGCAAATTGGCAAAGTTAAGAGGTTGGAGTTTTTTGCTCGCGGGCTTCCCATGGTACTACAATCACCCTGTGGTATGTGGGGGCGACCCCGGTCAATTCCGAGCATCTCTTATTTTTAAATCTTTTCCAATGCTTATTACAAAGCCAAGTGAGGGCGAATTGGCAAAGTTAAGAGGTTGGAGTTTTTTACTCGCGGGCCTCCCATGAAACTACTATGACATTTTAGTATGTATGCCCCAACCCCGGTCAATTTGGAGCACATCTTATTTATATCACTTTGCCCATGCTTATTAGAAAGCCAAGTGAGGGCAAACTTGGAAAGTTATGAGGTTGGAGTTTTTTGCTCACAGGCTTCCCATGGTACTACCCTGGCCCTATGCTATGTATGCCTCGACCCCGTTCAATTCTGAGCACCTCTGATTTTTACCACCTTGACCATGCTTATTACTAAGCCAAGTGAGGGCAAAGTGGCAAAGTTAAGAGGTTGAGTTTTTTGCTCGCGGGCTTCCCTTGGTACTACAATGACCTTGTGGTATGTATACCTCCACCCCGGTCAATTCCGAGCACCTCTTATTTTTACCACTTTGCCCATGCTTATTACTAAGCCAAGTGAGGGCAAAGTGGGAAAGTTAAGAGGTTGGAGTTTTTGCTCATGCGGTTCCCATGTACTACAATGACCTTTTGGAATGTATACCTAGACTACGGTCAATTCCGAGCACCACTTATTTTTACCCCTTTGCCCATGCTTAGAAGAAAGCATAGTGTGGGCAAAGTGGGAAAGTTAAGAGGTTGGAGTTTTTATTTCGTGGGCTTCACGTGGTACTACAATGACCTTGTGGTATGTATGCCTCGACCCCGGTGAATTCTGAGCACCTCTTATTTTTACCACTTTGCCCATGCTTATTACAAAGGCAAGTGAGGGCAAATTGGCAAAGGTAAGAGGTTGGAGTTTTTTGCTTGCGGCCTTCCCATGGTACTACATTGACCTTGGGGAATTTATGCCCCGACCCCAGTCAATTCCGAGCATGCCTTATTTTTACCACTTTGCCCATGCTTAGAAGAAAGCATAGTGTGGGCAAAGTGGGGAAGTTAAGAGGTTGGAGTTTTTTGCTCGCGGGCCTCCCGTGGTACTACAATGACCCTGTGGTATGGAAGCCTTGACCCCGGTCAATTCCGAGTACTTCTTATTTTTACCACTTTGCACTTGCTTTGTAGAAAGCATAGTGTGGGCAAAGTGGCAAAGTTAAGAGGATGGAGCGTTTTGCTCGCGGGTTTCCCATGGTACTACAATGACCTTATGGTATGTATGCCTCGACCCCTGTCAATTCGGAGCACCTCTTATTTTTACCACCTTGCCCATGCTTATTAGAAAGCCAAGTGAGAGCGAATTGACAAAGTTAAGAGGTTGGAGTTTTTTGCTCGCAGGCTTCCCATGGTACTACACTGACCTGTGGTATGTATGGACCGACCCCGGTCAATTCCGAGCACCCCTTATTTTTACCCCTTTGCCCATGTTTAGAAGAAAGCATAGTGCGGGCAAAGTGGGAAAGTTAAGAGGATGGAGTGTTTTGCTCCCGTGCTTCCGGTGGTACTACAATGACCTTGTGTTATGAATGCGTCGGCCCCGGTGAATTCCGAGCACGTCTTATTTTTTCCACTTTGCCCATGCTTATTACAAAGCCAAGTGAGGACAAAGTGGAAAAGTTAAGAGGTTGGAGTTTTTTGCTCGCGGGCTTCCCATGGTACTACAATGACCTTGTGGAATGTATTCCCCGACCCCGGTCAATTCGGAGCACCTCTTATTTTTACCAGTTTGCCCATACTTATTACAATGCCAGGTGAGGGCAAAGTAGCAAAGTTAAGAGGTTGGAGTTTTTTTGCTCGCGGGCTTCCCTTGGAACCACCATGACATTTTGGTATGGATGCGTTGACCCCGGTCAATTCCAAGCACTTCTTATTATTAGCACTTTGCACTTGCTTAGTAGAATGCATAGTGTGGGAAAAGTGGCAAAGTTAAGAGGATGGAGTTTTTTGCTTGCGGGCTTCCCATGGTACTACAATGACCCTTGTGGAATGTATTCCCCGAGCCCGGTCAATTCCGAGCAGCTCGTATTTCTACACTTTGACCATGCTTATTACAAAGCCGAGTGAGGGCAAATTGGCAAAGTTAAGAGGGTGAGTTTATTGTTCGCGGGCTTCCCATGGTACTACAATGACCTTGTGGAATGTATGCCCAGACCTCGGTCAATTCCGAGCACCCCTTATTTTTACTACTTTGCCCATGTTTAGAAGAAAGCGTAGTGTGGGCAAAGTGGGAAAGTTAAGAGGATGGAGTTTTTTGCTCGCGTGCTTCCGGTGGTACTACAATGACCTTGTTGTATGAATGCCTCGACCCCGGTGAATTCCGAGCACCTCTTATTTTTTCCACTTTGCCCATGCTTATTACAAAGCCAAGTGAGGGCAAAGTGGAAAAGTTAAGTGGTTGGAGTTTTTTGCTCGCGGGCTTCCCATGGTACTACAAGGACCTTGTGGAATGTATGCCCCAACCCCGGTCAATTCAGAGCACCTATTATTTTTACCAGTTTGCCCATGCTTATTACAAAACCAAGTGAGGGCAAAGTAGCAAAGTTAAGAGGTTAGAGTTTTTTGCTCGCGGGCTTCTGATGGAACTACAATGACATTTTGGTATGTATGCCCCGACCCCGGTCAATTCGGAGCCGCTCTTATTTTTACCACTATGCCCATGCTTATTAGAAAGCCAAGTGAGGGCTGTAACACCCCGTATTTTAGTGTATTTTTAAAGAATGATTTATTTAATTTATTTAGTGATTGATTATCTTGTTTTAAAATTATGGAAGTTTTTAAATATTATTTTATAATATTTTAAGCTGTGAAAATTAATTTTTATGGTTTTTTTTAATGTTATTTACTGTTTTGACTTTTAAAGTGATCTTTAATTTAAATTGTTTAATTTTTGGGTTTTAAAATAATTATTGTTTTAATTAAGAATTTCCCTGCGTTTAGATTATTTTATTTATCTAGTAGTTTTAAAATTCTTTTCGTTGGATCATTTCGAAACCCAAGATGAAAAGACTGGATCTCTCTTTTTTCCTTCTCTTTTTCTTTTCCCCTTCCTTTTCTTTTCTTTTTCTCCTTTCTTCCCGCGGACTCTCTCTCCTCTCTCTCTCCTCTGCATCGTGCGTCTCGGTCGTTGGCATCCAGCGTCGCCATCGGCCATCCGTGGTTGACACCGCCGGCACCACCGGCTTCCCAGCTACCGCGAGTCAGCCCACCAAATCTCAGGCCGGCTAACACCGCCGTTAGCCGCTGTGAGCTGTGCGAAGCTGTGAGGTTCATTTCATCGTTTCGCCGTCGTCCGGCCACCTCCGGCCACCACCTCTTAACCACCTCACCACCGGCCCTCTAGCAATCCTTTAGACCCAAACCCGGGCCCGATCCGTCGCCGGAGCCTCCCCAAAGAACACCTCTTTGTTTCAAACTTTTCGGCCTTAAAACACCCGTTTCGGCAGCCACCCATGGCCAAAGGCCACCACCATTAGCTTCACTGACCTCCATAGCCCTACCCTACCCTACCGTTCCCAAGTCTTCGTTTGGCCTCGTGTGATTTTGGGTTCACTGTGTATTTCGGCCATAGTGTTTTTACACTGTGGAGTTGCTGCTTTGGTGCTTCCAGCCCCTCCGTGATCCTCCAAAAATATTTTTATAGCGTTGTAAGTATTTTTTTAAACATTTTTTAAGGTTTTAATATATTTTTACGCTGACTCATTTAATATTATTGTGATTGGTTATATTGTGATCTGGATTGGTTGTTGGAAATTACTGTTGGATTGATTGTTGGAAATTGCTGTTGGATTGGTACATTGCATTTGCACGCATGTTTATGTGTATTGAAAACTGGATTTTCGTGAAATTGCATTCATGTTTATGTGTTCATTGGAAAACTGGATTTTTGTGGGAAAAAGGAAAAGAGACTGTAGGGATTGTGGTATAGTCCCGCGTACGATTCTCGCCTACGGTGCACGCAGTAGGGATGGTGGTAGAGTCCCGCCTGTGATTCCTGCCTACAGTGCTCTAATGGGTTTTTGTGTTGTGTGGAAAGGAACAATAGGGATGGTGGTAAGCAGGGATGGTGGTATAGTCCCCCCGCCTACGGTGTACGCGTAGGGATGGTGGTAAGTAGGGATGGTGGTGTTGTCCCGCCTATGATTCCCGCCTACGGTGCACGCGGTAGGGATGGTGGTAAGCAAGGAAGGTGGTAGAGTCCCGCATGTGATTCCCGCCTATAGTGTCCGACAAATATTTTTGGTGTAAATCATTTTATTGGAAAATGACAGATTATGTTTTTGGGCCAAATAAGGGATTTTTGGCGTGTGTTGGAAAATATTCATTTTTCGGGAAGAAATGATATTTTTGGATTTTGGTGCATATTTCATCATAAGGTCATTGTAGTACCATGGGAAGCCCACGAGCAAAAAACTCCAACCTCTTAACTTTGCCACTTTGCCCTCACTTGGCTTTTACCTAACTAAGGGCAAAGTGGTAAAAATAAGAGGTGCTCCGAATTGCCTGGATTCAGGGAAAACAAACCATAAGGTCATTGTAGTACCATGGGAAGCCCGCGAGCAAAAAACTCCAACCTCTTAACTTTGCCACTTTGCCCTCACTTGGCTTTCTTCAAAGCAAGGGCAAAGTGGTAAAAATAAGAGGTGCACCGAATAGCCCGGGGTTGGAGCATACATACCGTAAGGTCATTGTAGTACCATGGGAAGCCAGCGAGCAAAAACCTCCCACCTCTTAACATCGCCACTTTGCCCTCACTTGGTTTTTACCTAACCAAGGGCAAAGTGGTAAAACTAAGAGGTGCACCGAATAGCCCGTGGTCGGGGCAAACATACCATAAGGTCATTGTAGTTCCTTGGGAAGCCCGCGAGCAAAAAACTCCAACCTCTTAACTTTGCCACTTTGCCCTCACTTGGCTTTCTTGAAAGCAAGGGCAAAGTGGTAAAAATAAGGGGTGCTCTGAATTGCCTGGGTCTGAGTAAACATACCATAAGGTCATTGTAGTTCCATGGGAAGCCCGCGAGCAAAAAACTCCAACCTCTTAACTTTGCCTCACTTGACTTTTACCTAACTAGGGCAAAGTGGTAAAAATTAGAGGTGCTCCGAATTGCCCGAGTCGGGGCATACATACCATAAGTCATTGTAGTACCATGGGAAGCCCTCGTGCAAAAAAATTTCCACCTCTTAACTTTCCACTTTTGCCCTCACTTGGTTTTTACCTAAGTAAGGCAAAGTGGTAAAAAATAAGAGGTGCTCCGAATTGCCCGGGATCGGGGCATACGTACCATAAGGTAATTGTCATACCATCGGAAGCCCACGGGCAAAAAACCCCAACCTCTTAACTTTGCCACTTTGCCCTCACTTGGCTTTTACTAAGCAAGGGTAAAATGGTAAAAATAATAGGTGCTACGAAATTGCCGGGGTCGGGGAATACATACCAGAAGGTCATTCTACTACCATGGGAAGCCCACGAGCAAAAAACTCCAACCTCTTAACTTTGCCACTTTGCCCTCACTTGGCTTTCTTCAAAGCAAGGAAAAAGTGGTAAAAATAAGAGATGCTCCGAATTGCCCGGAGTCGGGGCATACATACCATAAGGTCATTATAGTACCATGGGAAGCCCTCATACAAAAAATTCCCACCTCTTAACTTTGCCACTTTGCCCTCACTTGGCTTTTACCTAACCAAGGGCAAAGTGGTAAAAATAAGAGGTGCTCTGAATTGCCCGGGGTCGGGGCAAACATACCATAAGGTCATTGTAGTTCCATGGGAAGCCCGCGAGCAAAAAAATCCAACCTCTTAACTTTGCCACTTTGCCCTCACTTGGCTTTCTTGAAAGCTAGGGCAAAGTGGTAAACTTAAGTGGTGCTCAGAATTTCCCGGAGTCGGGGCATACATACCAAAAGGTCATTGTAGTACCATGGGAAGCCCGTGGGCAAAAAACTCCAAACTCTTAACTTTGCCACTTTGTCCTCACTTGACTTTTACCTAACTAAGGGCAAAGGGGTAAAAATAAGAGGTGCTCCGAATTGCCCAGGGTCGGGGCAAACATACCATAAGGTCATTGTAGTTCCATGGGAAGCCCGCGAGCAAAAAACTCCAACCTCTTAACTTTGTCACTTTGCCCTCACTTGGCTTTTACCTAACTAAGGGCAAAGTGGTAAAAATAAGAGGTGCTCCAAATTGCCCAGGGTCGGGGCAAACATACCATAAGGTCATTGTAGTTCCATAGGAAGCTCGCGAGCAAAAAACTCCAACCTCTTAACTTTTCCACTTTGCCTTCTCTTGGCTTTCTTGAAAGGTAGGGCAAAGTGGTAAACTTAATGATAAAGTGTTAAAACTGCATGATTAAGTTGCTTAGATGAATAAATTGTCTAACTAAAAATGATTTGAGCACTTAATTATTTAGTAGATCATGACACTTGAGTCAACTGATAAATTCTGATATTGTTGCAC